>BJBW01000602.1:187331-388752 GCA_004320125.1 Scolopax mira | reverse complement strand
CCCTTGAGGGACACCACTTGTCACTGCTCTCCAGATGGATTTAAAGCCATTGAGTACAACCCTCTGGATGCAACCATTTAGCCAATTCCTTATCCACTGAACAGTCCACCCATCAAATCCATATCTCTCCAATTTGGCAAGCAGGATGTCATGGCGAACTATGTTAAAGGTCTTACAGAAGTCCAGATAGATCACACCCATAAGTCATCTCTGTAGGTGACACTGGGGTGCAAAACAACAGTTCAGAAAATTAATTTTTCTCACAGATGGAAGAAAGGATGGGATTTTTCCCGTCACCTTCACCTAGTGACAACTACATTCCCCCAACTCTCCAGAAGGGCAGTGACTATAATACTTTACCTAGAGCCTAGCAGACACAGATGCAAAATGTCCTTGAAGGGATGCAATGCTATATTTCCTACTTAAGACAACAGTGTGTCATCCCCTGTGCAATACACTGCTGCGGGACTGGCTTTCAGCACCGGCCCTGCTTTGCGTTAAGGGTCTCAAAAACTAATACGAAGAAGCAAAACTTTCATTCACCAGGACTTAAAGTTTCTTTCTCTTAAGCTAATGCATCAGGTGATGAAATAGAACCTGGATTGCCATGGAACCAAAAAATAAAACCTTGAACTGAATCTTGGCTCCTTGCCTGGGTAACAGAGAAACATTTTACCTGGCTACTAATCCCACTGTCTTGTTGCATTTCCATGCCACCCCGGGGTGACAGGGTGTGCATCCCATGCTTTCAGAGAATTATAATGTGGTTTACAAGTCTTATAATGATAAAAGATGTCATAGCAGAACCAATATATTTGCCTCTTGGTTTTTTTTTTAATCACCAAGAGCAGAGTGAAAGTGTTTTTAAATAGGAATTGTACTAGTATAAATACCTTGAGTTCATAACGTACCTTTCCCTTACAACTCACTAATTGAGAGGTATGAATATGTGGTTCCATTCATTCCTACATAGTCAGCATGGCAGTCAAGGCATTACTGATTTGGGTACCACTTATAAAACAAGGATTGCAGAAAAGGATCCCATCCTTCACCCTTTTTTACACAACAGTACCTCATTCCCTTTGTCTGTCTGAAGTCTTTGCTGAGCCACAGGTGATTGTGCCAGGCTTCTTAGAAGAACCGAGCCCTGAGTTATCCGAGTTTTATACTATAACTATATTATGTTTATTGTCTAGCATTTCCAGGCTTCTCCATTCTTTTTCACTAGATTTTTTTTCTTGTTTATTTCAGAAGAACTCCTGACTGTGTCATAAATATTGATGTTTGACTTAATATATTTTGCCTTTAGCTTGGCAACTCTATATTTCTGCTTGCCAGGGCTTTGCTTTTCAAACAGCCACAGCCACAGTAGTTATAATACAGATTAATAACTGCTTGGAAAGACTGTAAGGTTTTTTAACATGAATAGAAATACGAGTCACATTCAAGTAACCTACTGCCTAAAATAGTAACCATGTCATCATCATAGCACAATTTGTATCTGAAAAAGCCTGCAAACCATTGATCAAGAACTGCCCTATTCTGACCTGTTATAACAAGGCAGAACTCCAATAAACCCATAGTATTTATCATGTGCTTTTCCACAAGCTCTACCCACAAACCCAAATAACAACCAAAGGAACTACCACTCCATACTGATTGCATTGGTACAAATCACTATTACTTATCTAATAATTAATATCACTTGATGGAAAAGGATTGGGGAGGCTGATTTTTAGGGCTATATTTTCAGTGCTGCCTTCTTGCTTTGATATTGAGTTAAACCCTGAAGATATATCTGCTGCATTTTACTGACAAATTACATTCATCATCTATGTGCCTGTCTTGTCAGAGTCTGAGATGTAAAACATATTAAAATATTACTCATGATTTCCCTGTTAGAGCACTTAGCATGTACACACTCTGATTTCCAAAATTCCAACCAACCTGCTTAGTGGCATCCAGGAAGAAGCCAAGCCTGGTCATGGGATTAGTGACCTCTATAAGTAGTGACCACAAAAACAAGAATCCAATGGGAATTATCCCCAAGCAAGTTTGCCATCTGCTTCCCCAGAAGAACCACCCCAATTCCTTTCAACACAAACAGAATTTAAGATAATAATGGGAATCCTGTTCCATCCATTCCTCCATTCATCTGTCAGCTATGAGGGAGTCCATCATCATCTGCCATGTGAGCCAGGAGCACTATACTCATGCTACAAACAAAGAATAAAACAGCCTGGGGTGGTGGGGCTGAGCCATCCATCTGGAGCCCAGAGCTCTGCTACAGAGGGTGGCAGGAGGAACAAGGATGGCCAAGGCAAGGGAGAAAAGAGACTGGAAAGCATACATGTGACCTTATATTTCTCAATCTTATCACACTTGACTATGTGTCTCTAAAAGCTACGCCTGCTACTGGAATTTCCCTTCCAGACTGCAAGCAGGAAGAAGAAATCACCTGAGCACGTGTCTTTGACTGAGGGACAAGGCGTCTCTTCTGACAAGCTTTGACTGCCTGCTGCTTTTAGCTTAAAAATAGCTTAAAGGCCTGATGTCTGTGCTTGCCTCAGTGACAGGGGAGGAAAGTTGTATTTCACCCCTGTCCTCATCACTGCTTTAGGAAAATGAAGAGAGGGAAGTACATAATCAAATGGGAGAGAGAGATAAGTTGAAGCAATTCCACATGCTGTCCATTAGCAGCCACAAACCGCTCAGAGGAGGGAAGAAAGGAGAAAGCCTTGAGCCTTCACGTCCTGGAAAACAAATGGCTGCTTTATTTAGAGACAAGCTGCCTTAAGCCAGACTCTTTCATAGGCAAGGGAGTCAGGCCATGACAAAGCTTTCTCCACAGGAGGCCACAGTGGCTACCTCCAGCTGGAAATGGTGCAGTAGTGAAATTCTGTCTTAGCTGAAGCCAACAGCAAGATGCGCTCAGGCATGGCCAAGGCTGTGGACACCCCAAGTGCTTTCTATATACTAAAGGTCTGAATTGATGCTAAAAATGCTTAACCTGTAAGACAGCAGCCTATTTGAGCAGGCTGGTGGCTGAGGTTGATCCATGCAATGTCTAGGCTGCAACAAGCCTCTTCGTGGATCAATCTTTAAAAAGCCCCCCCCCAAATGTCTGTCTAAGCCATGTGACACAGTGACAACATTCAAGGGAATGTCATCGTGCAACCATGTTTCCCAGAGTTTCATTAGACAGCCCTGAATTTTGTGGAAATATTGACAGGTAAAGGGAAAAGCCCAACTGCCATTTAGTTTTGACAGATGGAAAAATAATGCCTTGTACAAAGCATGATAGCTTGATGGTCTGCTTTGTCCCTTTTCATCAAGGACCAGCTCCCAGAGGCAGTAGCCAGGATAAAGCACACATCAAATATAAGGAACCAAAAAGGCAGGGAGATTTTATGATTAAATATTTACAAAGGAGAGTGGAAGCAGGGCAGGGGGAGGATGTACATATAGTATATGAAGCAAATGGTGCAGAAGAGACAGACACAGCAATATGAAACTGCCTGATGTGAAACTGAAACCCAGGCTGCTGGGGAGGCATGACCTACCTCATTTATTCACCACAGTCTACAACTGGAAGTCATCCCAACAATTTATCTCAATTCCTTACTCAACTACATTGCTATTTGATAGGAAAATAGCTTCTCCCTGCTAGCATCTAGGAGACCTGGCTGAAGTCTTAGTCATAGTAGGTCTGGGACTAATTTTATTAAAGTCCTTCCTTGCTCGTTGCACTCTTTTTGAACAATACTGTCCCAACAGCTAAATAGGTGTTAGCTCACACAGACCTACTGCCTTTTGATTTGGTATTGGCAACAGTGACTGAAGCTGGTTAGACAAAAGTGCTTAGGCTCTGCTGTTTGTAAATGAAAAGTGCTGCTGACTGTCTCCTTGCTTTTCTGTTTCTACCCTTCCTTCCCTTGCAAACACCCCCACGTTCAGCCACTTTGGCTGGCATCACATAGGGTCAATACCTGTCCTGGGATGGAGACCCATTGGGCCAAGCCAGTCTTTGGTATGCTGCTCCAGCTGCCTATTGCACAGCATCCATGAGGCAGAAACACAAGACACCATGAATGGGAATTAAAAAACAGTAAAATCATTTCTCTTTGACAGCTTTTAATATCTGCTTCCCTGGCCCTTTGAAATACGCTTCTCACCAAAGCTCCCTGTTCAAACAAAACCAGTGGATTGGTCACAGGCATCTTTGTTTGGCTCCCACACAAAATTGGAAGTGACACTTCACTTCCACTGCAGGCCAGACATCAAGCAGAGTCATGTCCCCACTTATAGTTTATTTAAAGCCATAGCTGGCTTTTTAGGGATCAAAGAGAAGGGGGTGTAGGAGGGGGACGCCTTTCAGGGGTAAACCGGGAACAAACAGTACAGTTTAGTTATCTGTTTCTTTGAGTGCTCCATGTTTGCTTTTTTTTTTTTTAAGCTGCTGAAATGTACTGTAGCAAGGAACCCACATAAAGCACGAGACACCAAGTGGTTGCCAGTGAAGCTTTTTCAGTTTTGTTAGTCCTTCAGGTCTCTGCAGTACCTGCCGCAAAGGTAAGGCATCAGGGGGATGTCAAACGGCACCATCCCATGGGCAGTGGAAAGCCAGGCTAAAGCTCAAGGGGCTTCACAAGCTGAGGGTAAAAGACATCCCTGGGGTACAAACCACACTGTCAGCATCCAGGCCCTGAGACAGAGCATTTGAAAAGGGCACATTTTTTATCATGACTTGGACTCTCTTTCAAAGGAATCCCATATAAACCAGGAAGAGGGCTCTGTGCACAGCCAAGCTCTCCAGAGCTGGCAGCTTGTATCTCCCCGGATTGTCTGCATTACAAGCAGCTGGATAACACAGCACTTTCCCCTCCCCGTAACTGGGTTTCAAGTTTACAAGTGTCACAAATGAGTTCATTTCCCCTCGTTAACTCTCACAAGTAGTCACCACTCCTCTGAACTCTGCATTTCTCTACCCCCAAATCCCTCGGGAGCTGCTGGGGCTGAAAAAGCCCTTCTCGAACAGAGCAGTTTCAGACAGCTGCCCAAATGAGAAGAATGAAGGGGGCCTCATTAGACCGGACACAGCACTCACAGAACGGATGGGGAGAGGGGTTAAATCAACGGAGAAACTTATAAAGCAGAAATTTGAGCAGCTTCATTTTTTTACAGATAATTATTTTCATCAGGTTTCTTATTTGATACAAGCCTCAGCCAAAGTGGTATTACAAACTATTGATCTCATGTTTCCAAATTCAGTTTATTTCTCTCTCTGCATCCCAGGCCTCTAATTTTCTCACTTCTCCTAGTACACTAGTAAGTCCTCACACTGTCAGACAAGATCCCAGGCTCCCCCCACCATCAGCTATTGCTCCAAACACACAGCACAGCAACCTTTTTGACTCTAGAAAGCCCTGTACTAAACAACTGGTTTGAAAACGTTACTGCACCTACTGAGTGCCAGATGAACTTTTGGACTGTCTCGCTGACACTTCCATCAGGTCCTCTGCCATGCATGAGGCTGCTTTTCTATACCCCACCTCCCTGTGTAGCTTTCTTTCAGCCCAGGGTTTCTCTCCCTCTCACTTTGTCTCATGTGCTTTTCATACCGTAGGCTCACAGGGCCATTTTCTCAAATAGCAGAACAAATAACCCAAGGCAGCCACACAGTTAGGGCAAGACTCGGAACACAGATATTAAAACAGCATGTGCATTTCCTTCCAAAACCCAGCACAGAACACATAATAACACTGAAGGCTGAAGCAAAAATACAGAAAGTATAATAAGGTTAGGTGAAAGGACTTTAGCCCCTTCCCTGTACACGATGTACATTTGGGGAATAATTTCTCATCCACTGCAAAACTTCCTTGAAGGGCTCTTGGCTAGTCAAATTATTCAAAAAATGAGAAAAGCAAAACCAAATCCAACCAAACCCACCACAGGGATATGTTCATTCCTGAGAGAGGGCGCGTTCCAGTGCTCAAAATGCTGGATAGCACATGAAGAGCTCTGGTCTTGGGTCCTACCTCTCAGAGAGGCTTTACATATGATCTTGAGCAAACACCTAGGGTGGGATTCAGTGCCTGCTGACCACTTGAGATGTCCTGGGGTATCTGACACATCTGTACAGGGCTGGTTGATACAAAATAGGACCCTGGGGCAGCAGCTGGAGGCCAGGAAGGATTTAGACACCTGTACTGCATTCTATGCTGCTTTTTGAGTGTCCACTAGAGAAACCTCATGCAGCTTTCCAAACCTTGCAGCTTATAAGCTAATGCATCCATTACCCACTCCTTTTGAACCCTGGTGTCCTGCATTATCAACATCAAGGTATAATAATGACCCATATGTGTGTCATGGCTTGGGCCAGGTTGGCTAATGACAACACAATAGATTCTCTCCCCCACCTCTTGCTCCAAGGAGAGGAACAAGAGAGATAAAGATTCATGAGTTTAGAAAAAGCTAAACTACTTTAATGAAATATTAGTAATAAAATATAAAAGGAAATAACGAAATAGATGCAATATATACAAATACATACAAAACTGAATCGAGCTCCCAAGAAGAAGTCACCAGCAGGCACTGGGAAAATTCCAGACTGGACTCATCAAAAAAAATCAAAACTGGATTCCAAAACACGCTGATGACGGTCAACAGGAAATGAACTGACAGTATCCCCAGATATCAATAACTGAAGAAAAACAACCATTAAAGCAGAGCAACAGAAGAACCAACACCAACTCCTTTGAGCCATCGGCTTCTATATTGATCATGGCAGATAGGATGGAACACCCTATTGGTCAGTTTGGGTCACCTGACCTGCCCACCCCTCCCCACAGGTGCAACCCCTCCATGGGGTAACCAATCAAGACAGCTGACCCTGGTTCCTACAGCAACAAGGATAATCAAGTTCTCTCACTAAACAGAAAAGCTGGCTCTGTTCCACCCCAAACCAGGACAATGCGGCATTAGAATATGGCTCTTTTGGACAACTTTTTCATTGGANNTTGAGTTCCACCCCCCCTGCCATGGGCAGGGACACCTCCCACTAGAGCAGGTTGCTCAAAGCTCCATCCAACCTGCTCTTGAACACTTCCATGGAAGAGGCATCCACAACTTCTCTGGGCAACCTGTTCCAGTGTCTCGCCACACTTGCTGTAAAGAATTTCTTCCTAATATCTAACCTAAATCTCCCCTCTTTTAGTTTAAAACTGTTACCCTCATCCTACCACTACACTCCCTCACAAAGAGTCCCTCCCCATCTCTCCTGTAAGCCCCCTTCAGGTACTGGATGGCTGCTACCTGCAGCCTTCTCCAGGCTGAACAACCCCAGTTCTCTCAGTCTGTCCTCATAGGGGAGGTGCTCCATCCCTCTGATCATCTTCATGGCCCTTTGCTGGACCTGTTCCAACAGGTCCATGTCCTTCCCGTGCTGAGGACTCCAAAGCTAGATGCAGTATTCCAGGTGGACCCTCACCAGAGCAGAGGGGTAGAATCACCTCCCTCAACCTGCTGACCACGCTTCTTTTGATGCAGCCCAGGATGCAGTTGGCTTTCTGGGCTGAAGTGCACATTGCCAGCTCATGTTGAGCTTCTCATCACCCAACATCCCCAAGTTATCTCCTCTGGGCTGCTCTCAATCTGTTCTCTGACCTTCTCTGCCCATCCTGCATACCCATTGGTATGTCCATCCCCAGGTGTTTTTACAGTGTTAAGCATACAACCCCTCCCAAAGTATCAAGCCTTCATTCCTTTAGTGGCTTTCCAAGCTCAGTGAGCCACCCATGCATGGGTGCCACCAGCCCACTAACCATCACAGGTTGGGCAGCAATGTCCTTGCTTTTGTGGGTGGTCAGGACCTGCGAACTATCTCCTCCAGCCTCAGGCTGGCTGTTTGACTGTGTACGCCCTGAACAGGCTTTACAGCACAACTGCATTTCTGAATTCATCACCCAAGTCCAAATTGCTGCGAGTCTTGCAGAAGCAGAAAACTTTGGCAGTTGCAGTTGCTGGTGGCCAGAGGTGATTCCCAGTGAGTGTAACACGGACAGTGTGTTGGCTCACGCAGTGGCCGACTGCGCATTGAAAACCTAAATCATAAGTTTCTCCTGACTACTTGTGGATGTAATCCACATCCATGTAAGAAGGGGAATGAAGCATTTCCATTCTTTCTCCCAGTTTCCAAAAAAAAATTGTTTCCCCCATCTTATTGATATCTAATGTTTGCGCTTCTCTTGTGCTATTGAGAAATTGCAATTGGGTTTGGGAGTCCTGCCCAAAGCCAAGGGGGACTCCTGCACACCTTTCTGTTTCTGTGCTTATGCCTTACCGTGAGGCGAACATGAGTACTATGTCCATTTCTAATAGCTTCACAGGGGAGAAAGAACATAGACACGAGCACTCAGGATGTCCATCCACAGGCACCTCCTCCCAGGTCTGACACTGCTACAGCCCATGCTTCATCCTCGCGTTCATGACAACGTGTGCATCCCCAGTTCAGGAGAGTAGAAGCTCCCTCAAGCTATGGGCTGTAAAAGGCATCCAAAGGCTGGACACGAAGATTTCAATAGGTGAGAGGACGACTCCATTCCTCACTTACTGCTCATTTATGAAAGTGAGCACAGACCTGCCAGACAAAAAACTGAGAGCATCTGCAGCACTCACTGGCTGAGGTGCCTCAAGCCACCAGCACCAAGGCAGGCACCCAGCTTCCTTTAGCATTAGAAAAGCTCCAGGGCCTACTGTGTAGAGGGTGAGAAAACTGGCTTAAGGTCCCAAGGAGTAAGAGGACCACAGCTGGGGCCCCTGCTGCATGAGGATGGCTATGAAGTGAAGGCCTTCCTCCATGCTGTCCTTTTGGGAGCAAAATGGTCCCCGCTTCACCCTGCCCGTGCCCTGCCAGGGGTTGCAAGGGCAGCACAACTGCTACCTGGCTACCATGACTGAACTAATGCAAAATCCACCATTCCACCAGCTGCTACTAGCTCTCTGCTATCCAACACCAACCAGGATAGCTGGCAACAGCAGAGTGAAATATCAGATCAACTGTGTTTTTGAGGGACTTCATAAGAGGCCAACAAAAGCAAGGACGTTCAAAGCTCTCAGCTAAGCATAGCAAGAGGTCTCAGTGGAGCGTCAGATGACAAGAAACAGATTTGCTGCATTACATAGTTATGTCAAAGGGCTGTGCTGGAGCTTTAGCTGACAGCAAGTCTGAATTTCTTTGCACTCGCTGGCTTAAGCCAGACAGAGGACCCTGCAGACTCATGTTTCATATTTTGCCTATCTTTTTTTTCTAATTTCATTGATCAAATTCTGATAGCTCTTTTTCAAATCTTACTCCAGACTTGGCCCCACATCTTTTGTCACAGGGATGACTTTGGCACAACTATTGGAAGAGTAAAGATAACAACAATCCCTCTTGTTATGATTAAGGGATGGTCTACAGATCAAATTGCATGGATTAACATAAATATACATTATTAAATGGTAGGTAGGTACAAACCCTTCATGTTAAACTGAGATGCAGTTCTTGCTTGGTTTGGAGCAAACTAATTTCAAAGGACTTTTGAAGGCCCCCTTCCAATGAGGAATTTCACCAGCACACAGTATGTGTAGTTTCCCATGAGGACTTTCAGTTCCATAACAAAAGCAGTTTTATCCAAGAAGCACAATATTAATAATTTCTAAAATCTCTATTTGTTCTGGAAGACAGTCTACAAAGGCAGCTACTCCAAAGTAGCTATCATCAAAGCATGGCTGCATTTGCTATACATCAGCTCCACTTCCTCAGGAGGACAGAACCTATCCCATTCCTGCTGAACCCAAAAATGAGCTGCTAAAGAAAAATAGCCCAGTCTGCTGTCTGTCCTAGGGTCTGCATCCCTTTAATATTACTTTATATATTTTTGTAATATATATATATATTTGTTTATAATATTGTATATATGTATATAATTGTTTTATAATTACACCTTTATTTAGGTGAGAATACATTTTTGACATACACAAAGACTTAGAGCTGAGCTCAGCAGAACCAAAAAAAAGCCCCTATTATACAGAAGAATCTTCATGGTCTGATTCTATTTAAGGGTGCACCTGCAACGAGCTTGCAATGACTTAGCAAGCGATCTCTGCAGAGACGCTCCAGTGTGTGTACTACCATACAGACACTCATCCACACCATAAACAGTGTTTCCTATAACTCAGGGAAAGCTGTTAAAAGAGGGAAGTTTTAAGCTGAGGTATATGGAGGCCATTGAACGCAGAGATGCTGGGACGTACCTCTGCTGATGGTGGAGAACCTGGTAATTTACCATAATTAGATCTTGTCTGTATCTCCCTAAATCCTGATTTAGGAGAGTGAGACATTTTTAAGTTACATATTGCAGGCCTGTGGAGGCCCTGGACGATGCTAGCAGGTGTTGCTCACAATTACACCAACAGACCAGAGAGATTATTCTCACAACACGAACCCATTAGCAACAGCAGCAACATCTGGAGTAGGACATTGCTTTCTGGAGCCACAGGATATGATTGTCTTTGGGGAACTTGTGCCATAAGGCCAGATTGTTGAAGGCATAATTAGAAAGCACTTATTTGGTTTTAATTATTAATTAATAGGGGACCCAAATGTTCGGGGGAGGGAGGAATGGGATGATTTCTGTGAAGAATGTACCTGCAAAGTCGGATTGCATTTTATAAGGCCTCATTTGTACAAATAAACCTGTCAAGGAGCAGTTCTGTATGGACTTCAGTGAAATGTTGCAGAGTGCCACTGGGAGGTGTCACTATATAGCAAAACATCAGGCCAAAGAAAAGATCTGTGCAGCAGAAAGAACATGCATTATTTCCAGGGGACTATAAAAAACGGGAAGAGGTGGGGGAATGATTAAGTCATTAACACTTGGATGCCTGACATTTTTGTCATTAGTTGCCATCCATCCCCTGACAACATTTTAAGATGACCAGCCCTGGCCACAAAGTTAAGTGATATATGTTGTTGACCTCCCCTTTAACCCATCAGGATCAGCATTTGCTAGTAATATAGTTGCACGTGCACACACACATACACAACCCCCAAAGGCTTACACATTAATGTAATCTTTACCAGGCATTGATAGATTTGTCAGTAACGAGGTTTAACAGCAAAACCAAACCTTACCCTACCAACCCTTCAAGTTATGGAGGAAACTGCTGAAAGAGCTAACAGCCTAACTAACCACAGGATCACAGAATCACCTAGCTCAGAAGGGAACTTTTAAGATCATTTAGTCCATCCAATGAAAAAAAAAAAAAACCCAACAAAATAAACCCCAAAACACAAGACATAAAAAATCCCCAAACCCACAAAAAACACACCTCATCCTGCTGCTCCCTCTTGGCCCTCTCTCCTACCATCTCCCTCCCTGCAAGCAGTTAGCTGCATCTCCCTTATTAAACTGATCATGCACCTGATGCAAAAAATGTTTGACTGAATCTGCATTTTGCCCAGGGCCTTATTCAGTTATTTATTTAATTTGGTGTTTCATTTGAGAACAACAAAAAAAAAAAAAATCCTGCCCAGTCTGCATTTTTTTTTCTGCAAGGAGCAGACAAATAGAGCTATTTCTCCATGGTAGCAGAACCGAACAAATCAGAAAGGGTTTATAGCCACCTTCTACAGATTTTATCACCAAACCAATTAGGTAATATCGCTGTTGTCATTTAAAAAAAAATAACAGAGACCCCCACTCCGCCTCCACTGGTGCTTTGCAAGCAGCAGAGAAAAAAAAATAAATAAAAGTGTATCAGCTGGCTTTGAAGGCTGGCTGAATTTCAGATAAGGTTATTACACGAAGACCAGTCCCATCTTTCTCCACTGTCCCGTGAAGCTATCTGTAGTGGGTTAGCAGTGTTTGACAAACGGCGAACATCCACCCATTAACCACCAGCCCCGGGGAGGAGGCAGGGAGCCAGCCCAGAGCCCAGCGCTGCCCAATTCTCTGCTCCTGCACCACTGCCCCTCGGCTGGCAGGGCACGGCGCCGGAGACTTCGTGAATTCCCCGCTCAGATAAGCCTCCAGGCCCTAGTACAAACACAAAATAAAAATCAGAGAAATTAAATACTCGGGCAGGCTGGCCAACTCGCAGAAAGCAAGGACAAACACTGGAAAGCCTGAGCACTCTGTAAATCAGGTTTGATAAGAAGTACCTGTTACTGAAAGTTTTATTGCATTCTTTGGCTCTGGAAATGGAAAAATAAAATAAATAAAAAAAGGGAGGAGGCATCCTTAGAATGAGGTGCAACTCTGCGCAGGAAAGTGAGTTCTGCTCTGCAGGAGTTTGGGGAAAACATCCTCCTTCCTCCAGCGGTGCCAGCGAGGAGCCCTGGCAGAAAAAGAACTCTACCTTCACTCTTCAGCCCCCAGCAGCTCCGGGCCATGGCTACACACCCTGCTATGCCTCTGAGCTAAGCAGCCCGATGCCCAAGGGGCTTCTCTGTCCCCCCCGGCACCCAGAGTCCCAGCCACACTGGGATGCTGCAGCACTCATCCCTGGAGAGGAAGGGGCTTGGGGAGAGCAGACCCAGCCTCTGCTCAGCCTCCCTGCTCCCCTTCCAGGCACACAGATGGTCCAGTCCTGTGGCTGTGGTCCTCCTAATCTCCTCAGGAAGGCAAATGGGAATTGGGGGCAGTAATCCCCCCTAGCTCCTGCTGGCCATCGCGTGAGGGGGTTAACACTTTCCTATCCCAGAGAAGCTCAACTTTCTTACTTGGCTTCTGCTCTGGTATAACAGCGAAGACATCAGGGGAACTTTCCTGCCATGGCTGGAGAGGTAGGAGTGTTTCAAAATGAACCCAGACAGCAAGGGGGAAAAATCACAACTGGCGAAATCTGCTAGGAAGAAGAAGGAAAAACCCCACAGATGTGATTAAAAGCAGCCATTTCTCGCCAGCATGCACTCAGCATCTCCTGCTGCCCGAGCCCAGCGGCTGCAACTCACTGTGCAATCCCCAATTAGAGCAGACACGTGCTGCTCTCCCGGCCGGGTCAAGGCCAGCAGAAGCTGACCCCACATCATACTGCTCACAAGGCTCGGCATTGCAATGCCAGACACAGAAACTGCAGAAAAGAGGGACAAATGACCAGTGCCTCTCTGCAATACTTCCTCAGGTTCCCTGAGAATCGCCCGCTGCGTATTTCCAGCCTCTTTAGTTTCTGGTCCCCATGTCTGGAGGTGATGCTGTGCAGAACAGCAAGGAGGAAAAGGTCATTTGCAGCTAAGGAGCAGCCCTTATCCCAAACCCACTGGCTGTTCAATAGGCTGCTTCACCATGTAATGGCACCTCCGATGTTACTATCACTGTGCAGCAGAGAGAAACGTTCTCCAGCAGCATTTTCATTTTTTCATTTTCTGTGGATCTCCATTTGTTCTCTTAAAAGTGTTTCTTAATAAAAAGTCCCAACTACTTCTTCTGGTTACTATGTAACTATAATACGTTACTATGGTTGTTGATAATAATAACTGGGTTATTATTGGATAATAATAACAAAAAAAAAAAAAAAAAGCGGGAAAAGAGATTTAGGGAGAGATTTCAAAGATTTAAAAATAACAGTGGCGATGGTAAAATAAGAAATTTTCTTCTCCACCCGGGGGAATCAGAAGGGCTGTGATTCATGCTCAAGTTCCCCTGGTCAGGTTACCCACCTCAGCGATTACAAGACGAGCTGAGTGGTGCAGCTTGAGTTCAGAAGGGGAGCTGAAGCATAGCAGAGGCTCTTTGATGCATTAAGACAGCCCAAGCCAACAGCAGGTCTGGCTGCAAGGGAGGCAGCAGCCTTGGAGAACGTGACCTACATAGGGGCTTCAGCCTCCCAAGCAGCAGTGAGGGGAATCAGCAGCTTATACAGCCACGGACATTTCCTAAAATACTTGTAATTGCAGTACTGGCTGGCTGCTCCATTCTCTCCCTTCATGTGTAATCCCTGGCACCAAGAGGGAGTAGATGACAAAAAAGCAGACCAAATATTTCTACAGGGTTTTATTGAGGTATGACTTACGAATGAGCATTTTCGCTTAAAAAAAAAAAAAAAAAGGTAAATTAATCCATGCATTTATTCAAATCCCCTGCTATGATCCCAAGTCAGGCACAAAGCAATATTTCCTTCCCAAGCCAGCACTTTTTCCATAAAAATAACCTCACAAATGGAAGGAAGAAGTGCTTTACATTTTATTTTCTCTAGGAAGTAATAATAATTTTTAATGGGCCGATATACCTCCAGCCCTGTTTTTCCCTTAAAATGACCCCAAGCTGCATAGGAAAAATATTTGCTCTCAGTGCTTGAACAAACCTCAGTGAATTAAGTTTTTGTTGTTAATGGCAAGGCTGCTGTTTATCTGCAGAGAACCAAACCAGATGTGGAAAATAACTGAAGGTATGGTGGCTCAGCAGCTTCAATGTTGGAGAGGAAGCCCACAGCCTAAACCTGATCAAGGTCACCAACAGCCCTAAAACCTTGGAGATGGCTGGGTTTGTCTGCTGCAGCCATTGGCACCCAGCTGGTTCCTGCTGGGGGTGAGAAGCAGGAGCCATGGTTGGGGTCTGGAGGGAGAGACGGGCACTTTGGCACCTCCTTGCCCTCCTCGGGGAAACTTTCACACAGTGCAGCCAGCTTTGAGCTTGTGACATTATTGAGGTTAATTAAAATTTTAAAAACCTGTCATAACTGCCATCCCAGAGAAAATAATGTGTTTGACCCAGTAAGATCATTTGAGCAAAGCTTTTTTCTCCCATCAGAAAATTCCCCTGGACTGGAGAGATTCAGTACCTGGAGAGCACTAATGTGGACGCACAGCAGGAGGTGAGGGAGGCCACCAGTGCTACCACGCTCGCTGGGAGCTGGGTTCCTCAGCCAGGCTGCACCTCCCTTGCTGCCCCAGGACCATTGCCAGGGTTCCTTATAATGAAAGGGGGTGGGGAATGCAAGTACCCCCAGCCAGAGAGTCTGCCCTGCAGATGCGCAGCAGTACGGTGCCCATATGGTTCCACAGCATCATTTCTGAATTTTAGCTGGACATGTGTGTCAGAAAATGTTTGCTTTGGGGCTTTTACATTTGTGTTGAAAACTTTTTATTGCAAAACACACAAAAAAAACCCACCAAACCCCAAATCACTCATCAAAATATTTTCTGACCAATCCTATTAAAACCTTTTGATTGCATTTTTCACCAGGAAAGCCAGAGGAAGCTGCATCCTTGAAGCATTTTCCCTCTTTTGCATGTGAGCTTTTCAGACCATCCTGACAAATACCCATGGCATTAACCACAGCTGTCCAACTGAGTGCTTGAAGACCAACAAGGAAGCGGAGCGAGATGCGGAGGAGGCAAACATGGCTCACGACAGCCTGCCTCGCTTCGCTGAGGACTCACTTTGCCCTAGAGCAAACCCAAGCTCTGTGAAGGAAATGCTGAAGTGATGGGGAAAGAAAGGTGGCCATGCAGATTCATTAGCAGTTCATTTCAGTAGCCCTGCTCCCTGCAGGAGATCTGATTGGGCTAATGAACATGCTTCAGGCATGCTGAGCCCAGCCACTGGGAGGACCAGTGGGAGGCTGTCTGCAGGCATGGCCTGGGAGACGCTGGGGAGGCACAAGGCTCTCCGCTGGCTCTGATGGCTTATTTATATCCCTCACTGCACACACCTCTGAATGGGATGATTTACTGCAAATTCAGCAAAGGGTTCGCCCATCTCCCCCTCTGTTCCTCATGAACAGATTAACAGAGCTCTTCATTTTCTTCATGGGATTGACAACAGGTACTGAAGGTTTAACCCCACTGTTCCTTTCTCCTTAAATACCCTGTCTGGTACTGAAAATGTATAATTTCTTGAAACAAATTACATGTTTTGGACAAACATCCAAAATGCAGAAAACTACTTCCATGCAGTATCTCTGTGGCTGCTAAGTTGTTTCCACTGGAGTCAGCCCTGCCAGGCTTTCCCATGGCAGAGATATGGAAATATCTCTGGATATTCAGAGATATCAGTTCACTCTTCACTGGGGGACCAGTCCTATCCCATGCACTGGGAAGGTACGGGCAGGAAAGTCATGCTATGCCCCATCTCATAAGGCTGTATAAAACCTGCAAACCAGAATAAAAACCCTGTTGATCTAGTCATATTCATCAGAATATACTGGTGAAACAATGCACGTGATTTAAATAGTGCTGCAGCATTGCAAGAAAAGCACATGCAGGTGTTACGCAGGTTTGCACGGAGCTGCCTCTGAGTGGGTACGGAAGAACTGTTGACTTATAAAATCAGGTTGCCTTTGTAATGCCACGCACAGATCTCCTTCTCTCCCTTCCCTGGAGAAATCAGGATGTGAAGAAGCAGAGCTTTCTTCCTTCTTGATGTTTCCTAACTAGGCCAGATCACTTTGGAAGATGGCCAAGAGTTCATTTAATATTCACCGCTGACCTGTTTTATTCCTCTGAGGTTTCAGTAAAAAACTTGGGTGAAAGCCTTTTCCTCTGTTTGTCTGAAAGTGCGCCACCGTTACTGCCAATCCCCGAAGCACAGTCTGCAGTGCACACATAAATGATTTATTCACAGCTACCGCTACTCACTTGCTCCATCAACACACTCCTGCAGAAACTTGCTGGCTGCTGCTCAGGTTAATAGTCACTGGCAATCTCAGCAGCATCAGAGCAAAATAATAAAAAAAAAAAATAAAATAAACCACTTCCCTTTTCATTTTAACAGCCTTCTTCATGTCTCTTCAGAATCATGAAAGAGATTTGGAAAACAGGTAAGAAATACCAAACTCCCAGCTCTCCTCCAGCTGACTGCATATATCTGTGCTGCTTAGCCAGGAGATTATGCAGCTGTGTAATCTGCAATGCAAAGCTGAAACCCTCCTCTGAACCACCAGTACCTGTCTGCACTACAAAGGTGCTGTTCTGGCTACTGGAAGTAAGAGAGGATAATGGCAGGAAACTGCAGAGGCAGAGAGGTATTATTTTTTTCTTTAATAGCACATGAAAATCCAAGACAAACTGTAAAAAAGAGTGCAAATAAATTTGAAGTGAGTGAAAATGGTGGGGTTTTTGTTTTTTTTTTTTTTCAGGTGGAGTGCATTGGGATCAGGTGTTGCTAGTCATGCTGATCACAGCTACCCCCACAGAAGTCATTTTTTAACTGAATTAGGAATTTACAAGCCAGTGTTCATGTACAGGATCACTGATTCCCTATGCAGCAGACTCTGATAGACAGACATACATGACTGATGGCAATCAGTCCACAATAGCCCTACTGACTTTGGAAATTGCCCTAAATATCAAGCATATGTTATGTATCGTTAATCCTCTTAGCTTCTATTTTCTGCAATAGGAGTTCTGAGTGCTCAGCTCCTTCTCAGACTTGGCTGTGGAGGATATACTTCTGCTCTGCGCTACATGCTCAGATACCTCATTTAAGTTACTGATTGTGACAAGGACATTGAATTTAAATGAATAATTCTGGATTTGGTCTTTCTTCAGTGGAGGGACGAACGGCTGTGCTATAAATGCTGATGTCCCAACCAGTAGCAGTTATTAAAGATCTTGATGATGACTCACAAAATTACTACTGGTACTTTTCTTCAAATCAAGCTGCCTTAGAAGAACATACCCTTCTCATTTTAATTGGAAAAACTAAGCTGAAGTTCCTGAACTAAAACACCATGTTTCCAATGAGCCCTGGTTACCATTGTTAAATATTTGCATGGCTACTCCTGCCTTGATGGCTTTTCAGACGTGCCTTCAGTTTAAGGCAGTGAATCATGCTGGATAAAAGCTGCTGCAAAAGTAGCTTTAGACTGAACATAAGGAAAGAATTCTTCACAGAAAGGCTGGTCAGGCATTGGAATAGGCTGCCCAGGGAGGTGGTTGAGTCACCATCCCTGGACATGTTTAAGAGTCTTTTACATGTGGTGTTGGGGGATATGGTGTAGGGGAGAACTTTATAGAGTAGGATAGATAGTTGGACTTGATGATCCCAAGGGTCTTTTCCAACCAAAATGATTCTATGATCATATGTCATACATAAGTTGATGCTAACAAAACTGTATCAGTCAGATTTTTCAAATGGACTGGAGGTGTGAGCTGAAGGGTCCTGATGGGTGCTTTAAAGGATACAAGTATATATGCATACTTATAGATAAATCCCTCTCAATGGAAGGACAGATTTTCAGCTACCTATGATTCCAGTGATGCTTAGGTGACACATTAGAGTGCTTCTGAAAACTCCTACGAGGCAGATATACCTCCATGGGACTAAACCCTGTTGAAAACCTGCCCGATAGGGTGAAATTCAGCTCATCTCACACCAGCTGTCTAAAAGTGAAGTGTCTACCCTAATCTAGTCATCCAAACTCCTCTGAGTCAACAGAGAGAGACAGACACCTTCAGAGGGCAACTCACACAGCTTATCTTGGATACCTTCATCACAGTGGCATGGAAACCCACCTGCAAGTGTAGGCAGCTCTACCTTGACTCTGGAGAGAGCCCAGAGCACCCTAGACCAGATAACTGAATTCTAGGGATCTGCTATGATACAAGATGAATTCCAGCCTTGGAAATTAGGTGGAATCTTTTCCTCCTTGTTGAGATTCCTGTTGGGAAGGCTTTCAAATCCCCAGTTCCTCAATTCAGGCTTCAGGTAGGGAACCACTAGCATGGTTCCTCCTCCTCCTCCCAAACCCATTTCTCTGTCCAAAAGATGAATTCAAACAGATACATTCAATACCCTGAATGACTAGCTAGGCAGAGCCTTTCCGTATGTACAGGAACTTTGAACTTTTTTGAGGTTATTTTCCTCTCAATAAATAAACTTGCAAGGCAACTTTTGCAGAAAAATTGAAACTGAAAACTGATGATTTGTCTGGTTTTTTTCCCCCTCTTATGAGACTAGCCTTGACCCTGCGTGCCAAACAACACCCCTGCTACGTGCATGAGCTCTGGTCCTTGCGTGAGGGCTCCCAGTGAACACGGCCTCAGCAGATAGCTCGCTGCTGACAAAGAGCCCAGCTCTCCTTTGATTTACAACCTCCTTACGCTGCTCCGATGCAAACATCCTGCAGCCCGGCGTTATTGAATAACTCGTACGGTCCGTCTCCTGTGATTTCCATCAAAAACACCTGGCCTAAAAGATTTTCATAGATCATAAATCCAAGGGTTTATTCGCATTTCTCAAATGATGCTGAGCAAGATGTTTGCAGCTATGGGAGCCTGTTGAAAACTTCCTTCAGCAAAAGATGCTTTTTGAAAGGCATAAAGATTTTCTTGTGATTTCCAAATCAATACCATCACTTTGGAGGCACACTAAACGGAAGGTGTTTTGTTTCCACAGAAAAAATTCCTTACTAACAAAGACATTCTACTTCGTCCAAAACATTTCTGTGGATGAGAAAAAAATTACAAATCTCTTACATCATCATTACCTAATGTTTTATTTACCAGAATTTCCCAGAAAGGCAGAAATCTCTATATTTGGGACCAAAAAATGCAGACATTCCAACAAGTACAGAGCCAAAGCAAGAAACTGCAGGCGCACAACAGCAGCTAGTGTTTGTTTTCTGCCAGTTCTGGAAACGTTTCCCTTTAAGCATCAAACAGTGAATTCACTTCTCAAGGTGAATAGTTCAAGCGATAAAGGCACGTTCAGATGAGAAAGCAGAGGACAAGAGAATCACGCGTGCACATGTTAACCGCAAATCATCTCATGTAGAGTGACTTATTTATACCATACATCAATAAAATAACAACTTTCAACCCACTTAGTGACTTCTTGTATAGGGATGGAAAACGAGCACACCTAAGTAGGCAAGGAATATTCAGGTTAAATGTACAAATTATTTATACTTCGTAGTTATTTTGGAGGAAGAAAGGTTGGGGGAGGAAAGGGAAAGAAGCAGTATGTACTTCAAATAGCATTATTTATCATTTCCTGACTAAATATAGCACGCGTCTCAGGAAAAGATTGACTTGGGCTTTCCAGTCAGCAGCAAAAGGAATTAACTCATGCTGGGTTTGGCATAAAGTGGTAAATCCTTCAAAAATGATCTACCCCTTAAGTCTAAGCTGAGTTGATGGAACTGGATGTGAGGAGAAATGTTCCCCTTTTGATGACAGTTTGCCTTGAAAAAAAATTATGATTTTTGCTCAACGCTTGCTAACCTCTGAACATGGCGGGATCTCTGTGCTATGGGAGGGCAACCCATCCCCTTCTCAGCCATCGGCCAGCTATGGCCAGGAAACCCCCATGCAGATGTACCAAGGAAACCAGCCCTGGGTGATGACTCAGTTCTGAGTCCAAATGAAAGCGAGCCTCCAGTCTCCAGGAGACCCAGACAGGTCTTTCCAGGCCCAGGAAAGAAACTAACAATTTCTGAAGCCGTGAGGCCCTGCCCTCGGGTAAATCTTGGATTCCCCCACATTTTTGGTGGTGTCTGACCTTTGCCTTGTCTACGTAAGTAGTCCAAGGGAGCAAAGTTGGCAGTGCTGTCCATGGTAAGGATTAACCAGGAGCACTATTTCAGTATTATGTTCCAGCACTTACCTCAAAAGCCGTGCAAATGTGCAAAATAATATGTTCCATTAAGCGATGAAAACTCACATGAAAATTGAAATAATGACCCCTTTGGAAACGCAACAAATACTTCACCAAGCAAAAGCACACTCGCCTTTGCACTTCCAGCACCAGACTTATTTTACAGCCCTCAGAATCAACTCTGTCATTTATATTTCATCAGCTATAGCACGCTAGGGTACTATAAACATAATCCAAAAGAAGCTGCCAGCTCAGCTTCCAGAAACCAAAAAAAAAAACCCCAACCCACTAAACCCAAGCCCAAAGAGAGACACTGAGTGATCATGGGGTCTGCTCCTAATAGAGGGAAAGGTGGGCTCCTCCCTCTTGCACCCCTTTCCAAGGATTTACGGATGGGTTGCTGCAAAGGTCAAAGGATGGAGTTCGACATCTCCGTGCTGCAAAGAGAAACAGGCAGACTTCTCAACTGCCTCGACCCAGGACACTTACCTCATTTCAATCCCAAATTTATTCCTGGCCCCAGAAATCACTGCTGTTATCCCACATATGTTATTACGAGTTATATACATCAAGCATGCTGAAATGAAAGCCTAAGGCTTCAGACAATATTCTTTCCACTGCAGAAGTTGCTCCCATGTTATCTGAATTAATTTGTATGTCTGGTTTTCTGTCTTCTCTCTGTTACCTCTTCGCCCATCAGCGCTGTCCGTGTTTGCATTGTGATAACTTGACAGATACACAAAACAAGTAGCAAAAACCAGTCTTGAGTATTTATAGCCTTTCTGTTGTTTTGGTGTTACATTATCTGGTTTGCCTGCCTGGAGTAAAAGGAGGCAAGGCAGGCTGGGTGTCTTGGCTAATCCTAACCTGCTATATCAAGCTTTTCTTCTAAATCACCAGTTCAAATGCCAAGTCAGCAGTGACCGGCCATCCTTATGACTTGCTCCAGCTGCTCACAGAGCTCCTGAAATGCTGTTAACTCTTACAAAACACATACTTCCTTCAGCAGAAACACTATTGTGCTGTGAGTTATGGCCATAGCCCGGTGGCCGGGCATTGAGCAGGCACCTGATACTGCATCTCTTCTAGATAATGCAGCGGTTATCAACCCGTGTAGGGCGTATGGGCCCTTGGAGAGCTTCCTCTTGGTCTGTGTGTTAGGAAGTGGTGCAAGGCAACAGGAGCTGATCTGTGAAGTGAAACATCACATGAAGTCCTCATGCCCACAGGACCTGCAGTTTGGGGGCTTTTGCCCCACTTACCCCCAGGTCTTGCCTGCTCTGTGGACTGAGTGCCTGCTAGCAAAAAAGCACTGGATGTCTTCCTGGGATGCATCTTCTGGTTTGGTTTCACCTGGAGGGTGAACTGCTGTGCCTGGCATCACTCCACGCTGCAATGCAAAACCCAACGGAGATTGTGGGGAGCACCCTCCTGGACCCACTTCTGTAATCCAGGGTGTGGGAGGGGGAGGAGCGGCACACCTTGCTGTCCCCCATGCAGCCCACCCCACCTCCCCACCAAGCATGGGGCACATGGGGACACTGCCAGGGTATGTGGCTGGTGGGAAAGAGCAAGCAGGTCTGGCCACTGATGCTCTGCCCATCCACAGGAGCAAAGGCAGCTGGGTCCAACCCACCACCCGTATTTCACATGGAAACACAGTCACGTATACACGGATGCCATTGCTATCCGAAATACAGCCATAAATAGCATGCAGGCTATGGCAGGTGTGGCAGGCTGTTTTGCCATAAATAGCTGAGAAAATGGGTCAAGCTGTGACTCACGCATGTACGCCAATGCAGGGTTTTGCCCATTGAGCCTGGAGCTGCTCTAGTATTTTCAGTGGAGTAAACCAGAGATGGTACTGGTCTAAGAGGCTCTATGCACACTGATTTCCTTCAGTTTGATGTGAACTGCTCCAATGGTCCTGTCTTCACCATTTCTTTTGGAAATTATTGCACAGCACAGGAAAAATCAGGGCATTTTTTTTTTCCTTTGAAGAGTTGCTGGTTACTACTGTGAGTAATTCTTCACTTGCCTTGGTCTTTACATGTTCTGCAGGTGCAGACTATTGTATCTCCTTCTCAGTTGTGGCACTGCCAAGCAAGCCAGATTTAATTCTTGCAAAGCACAACTGACAGTCTAGTACCCTTCCAGCTCTGTCTTCACTGCCCTTTACTGAACTCTAGCCAAATTAACTCAATTTCTCTGGCAATCGAGGTATCAGGACCAACCCCAAAATACCAGTTACAGACTGAGACAGGAATTACCATCTCCTTCCTTGGGTCCTGAAGTCTCTCCATAATGCCTTATGTTTTAAACCTTCTTTGAAGCCAGTCAGTGAAGTGCTGCCCACCTTCCCACATGCTCCTCTAGCGCAACTGTGTTCCACTTCAAAACATCAAAACCATGTTTCATGTTTTTCCCTGGAGCTTAAATTTGTGTTTTAACAAGTCAAATCTCACTTTGTTATTTTCTGCTCATTTTTCCAACCTGGCAAGGCCTGCCTGCCTCCCTGTTCAGTACTGCTCATGGTTCTCACTGGCTTTCCCATTTCTTCCCAAGACAGTGTCACTTGCAAATTCCTTGACTGGTGCCTTCCTAATAATGAGAAAGGAGCCTTCTTAATAATAAGTAAAAGAAGAATGGAATGGAAGAATAGAATAGAATAGAATAGAATAGAATAGAAAATATCAGATGCAATAAGACAGCAAGGCAAGTTGCAGAGCCAGTTCAAAGTGGCAGACTTTGCCATCTGTGTGAGCACCAACCAGATACAGAATAATGCAAACAAAAAAGGATTATTTTTTGCCTAGAGAAAACAAATCAGTTGCAGATCTCGAAACAAAAGGTAATGTCTCTGCTCTTCCCAATAGCAGGCATTATTCACTGATCTTTCAGGGAAATTAAGGCACGGAGATTTAAAGGGATTTGCCCAAGTCAGCATGTGAAAAAAAAAATTACACAGAGTTGTCCTGATTTTTGTTCCATAAAAGCAAAATGGCATTTAATACACAGATACATATATATAGCTTGATTCTATACTCGTGTCAGTTTTCTTGAGAGTGTACTGCAGTTTGATGAATTTCAGCTAAATGTTCAGGAAAAATGGATATCTAGATAACATCAGTAATAGAGAACCCACAATCAAACTCAGTGTGGTTTCAGAGAAAAGATTTTACTTGCAATGTCTCATCTTATTTCAAGTGATTTCATTTCTCTTTCTAATTACTCTCTAGTTACACAATCCCCACTTGTGGTACTGAGTTCTTAGCAAGTGTTTAATTAATAAAAACAAAAATTACAATCTTTCTTCCTTCTCAGATCGCTAGTGAAATCATTTCATTGACAGATTTTCTAAAAATTATCTATTTTTGGTTAGCTGTGTCTGTGAGTAATGAAATAAGTAGCTGCAAGGAATGTGAAGCAAAGCTAAAGAAAAGGAATGAGTTTTGAAATTAATTTCAAAAAACCCACCAACATTTCTTTTCATGTATGGAACTAAGAGCAAACAATTTAGTTCTGGTTCCTGGGGTTTGACTTAACTACAATCTCTCATAATAAGTACAATGTATTTCAAAATAACATAGCCAGTTTAAAAAAATACTACAAAGAAAGATGTATTTCATTCTCTCTGGACAAAACAATCAAGAAGAGTGACAGTAAGAGATTATTAATATTCCAGATGGCAGCATGGTCTGTAATTAAGACACGATATGCCAAAAGATTACAGCCAAACAAGAAGCCTGCCCTCATCCGCTTCTTAGTATTACTAATTGTACAGTTATTAGGCCAAACAGTGGCTTTTCCTCATTATACTAATTCCTTTATTTGCTATGGAGCTGCTGTCTTAAAGCCCCGGATACCAGAAAACCGCTTTATGCCACAAATAACCCAGCAGAGGGGCACTTTTGAGTGACAGGGACAGAGATGTGTGGATGGAGTCAGTGCACGGCATGAAGGAGCCCCTCATCATTCTTCTCTTCAAATCTTTTTCTTATAGCCACCAAGCCAATGCTTGGCCAAAAATTCTCTTGGTCTCTCTCCCATCCAGAGGTTGCCTCTTCATGCAGATGAGGGTCATGAATGCTAAGTGTCTGGGGGGAAACACAGCCCAAGGTCTCTCCCTAGGAAGTTCTTCCTGTGAGGTGTCTGGCTGCACAGCTAAGTGTCTTGTAGTGCCAAAGGAGCTCCTGTCATGGGATGGCCTGCAACTCACCATGATGGTTCTCTTCTGTAGTGCTTCGCTGTAGCATTGAACTGGGTCCCATCAGTGCTCAGTCCTAGAGCAAGCTCTCCCCTGAAATTGCACTAAAGTCCCCCATCCACTGCATGGCAACGTAAAGCTGAACACTTCCACTCCACCGGGGCAAACCTGGCCCCACACAGATGAACGAGCTGTGACCTTCTCACTAAACATCCTTCCCGCATCTGTACAGATGGATGCTTAGGTTTTCAACAGTCATCATATGCACGAGATGAAGGATGTGGGGATAACACACCTAATATTCGAATGCACATTAAAAACATTTCCCCACTGGAACTCAGCATTTTTAAACTTCAAACACATGCCGTATCTAATCTAAACAGAGCTAAAAGAGAATGTGAGGAATTGGATATCTTTCAAAGTCCCAACAGCCCAGCTTTTCAAATCTCAGACCACCCTTCATCTGATTATTTGTGGGCCTAATGAAGTAATTGCAGAGTGGCGGCCTGATTTCCTCGAATCAAATGTCAACAGTCACCAATCTCCAGGAGTTTCCGCAGCTCGGTAACACAGTGACTCTGCAGCATGGGGGCCCATACATGTTTTTCATATTAGGGAGCAGATGGAAGCTGTAATTCCCTCTAGAGCGGAGGGATGCCTTTCAGCAAACAGTAGCAGATGACATGCTCATTTCTGGAAATGTTTTCCACTTCTATCCAACAGATCACTGGGTTGTGGTGGAGAAGGAGCCGAAAGAGTCAGACGTGGTTGGACAAAACACTGCAGAGAGGATGGAGAAATAACAACGACCATCTCACAACCCGCAGGTCCGTGTTTATCTGGTGTAATGCCAACAAATTTGGTTACGGTGACCAAGCAAAGAGCTCTGCAAAGCCACTTGGCTTTTAGAAATGGAGACCACAGTAGCACTGATAGCATCATGCTATTTCTCAAGAAATACACCATTTTTGGCTTGGTGGGCTTTATGAGTGGTCTAACCCTTCTGTAGAGAAGATGTTAGCACAGCCACTGCAGCGGCAGGATGGCTGCGGTCTCTTTGCACGTTTGCTTGTATTTAAAAGGTACATAATTCTTTTTCTTCAAGTTAGAGGTTTTGCAACCCTGCCTGCAGTAGGGTCAAGTAGCCTGTCAGCTGGTGGAGGTAAGCTGCAAAATACAAACCCTGGTTACTCCTTTAAAATGAAAATGCCCATGATTGCTGTTCTTTAACCCTCTTTGAGGCATGACTGTTCCAACAGCAAGGTAGCAGCTTGGGAAGGCAAGAAGCATGAGGGGCTTAAAGCATCCTCTGAGCTCGACAGGAGGACTCTCTGGAGAAGAAAACATCCAGGACTTTTTAATTTAGCCTTTGCAACCCCGTACCCGCCACGAGTATTTCCCTACCCTTCTTGCCTTTACTCCTAGCAAAGAAAGACCAAAGCCTGCCCTCGGGAAAATATGCTGCTAAAATTTAGAAGAACATGAACTAGCAAAGGGAGAATAACTGGAAGACTATGAAAATACAGAATAATGTGGCTTACGGTGGGATCTACACTGCAGTTCATTTTTTAAAGGTGTACAGATTTGTTTCTCTTTCATGATGCCAACTATATACATTCCCAGACTCCAAGGGGCTGTTTAAAATCCCATCTACCACATAACTTGGATTTCCAACACCCTGAATTTTCTGGAGTATTAATTTCAGTGCTTGTGCGAGCCGACTTAGCCCATTTCTGAGCTATACAAGATCCCTCTGGCAAACTCTGCCTCTGCTCTGACCTACATCTTCTCAGTTGCCTAATTCAAAGCTTCTCCTGCCCAAAGGTTGCCCATCCAAAGCACAGATGCCAATCTAATCTATATGCTAAGGTGTAGAGAAAGTGGTCTGTCACAGATCAAGCTCCTGTTCCTAGAGGTGCCAGGCCACCAGCTGGGAGAGCTGTCTTTCCTTCCTCTCTCCTGACTGACAACCGTCAGCAACCAGCCCTGTAATTCACGCTGCACTGCAGGAACTAAATAAACAACCGCGTTAGGCAATTACTGCAATAAATGCCTTCTTTCTTCCCTCATTTCTACTACCAATTTGCTGTTGGAGGCAAAAGACCACCTTGGTGGAGTGGCTTAATTTTTTTAATTGCGAAATAACCACCTCACTGACAGGTGGGTTATGATACGTGTTTAAAAATCCATTTAAATGAACATAAAGTCAGATGGGCTGTAATGTAATGCAAATTTGAAAGTCTTTGCTTTTAATTCTGCTGAGCTTTTGCCAAGCTCAGGCATCCTCCGTGGCAAACAAACCCTCTCCCATGAAGCCAAAGTATGTGGGGTTTCTTATTACCTTTTTATCTTCAAACATTTCAACTTTGAAATTGAGCTTGCCCAATGCATTTAGGTACCCAGGAGTTTGCTGCTGCGGCCAGTCCAGCCTGCCCAGTGGTGAATGTGAGGAAGGGAACCTCTGACAGCAGACGTGCTATTATCTACATCCAGCTATATGCTGGGCCTTTAGACAGAGATTTGACTTGTACATGTGGGTAGTGCTTTTACACAAATGGCATTATCTGATGATAAGGCCCAGACCTGATTTGATTAGAGGAATTTCACTTGAAACTGGAAAATTAAATTCTTCTGGCAGTCAAAGGCAAAATAGCTCAGTGAGCTGACAACACATTCAAAATTAGTTCTGATTTTTAGAAGAGATATCTTTTGGCAAGGTTGATTTTCCTACCAATCCGACTTTTTTTAAACATGCAGCTCACTATTTATTGGGCAATATCAGAGGTTTGAAAATCTACTGAATGCTGTTGAAACGAAGCATTCAGGTACCTGAGGAAAGTGTGACATGGTACTGATTTATTTAGCGTGAAAACAGATTTGTCGAAGTAGATGTCTACAGCTGAAAAGGCAAACACACCTGCAAATTTACACTCATTTCTCTTCAGTGGCCTTTGTGTGCATTATAGGCACATTTAAAAATGGGCTCATGCATGTATTTTACTTATATTTAATATATGTATAATTTCTCACTGTAAAAGTTTGTTTAGCTGTTTTCTCATGTGATGTGAGATACACCTACCGCCGAGGGTTGACAACCCTCTGTTTCACAACCCAAGCATTTTCACACATGCCACCCTGAGCGGCAGAGCATCAGCATAGAATCATAGAACACTTTGGGTTGGAAGGGAATTTCAAAGGTCATTTAGTCCAACCCCTCCTGCAATGAGCATGCTCTCTGCTTGGCATCCCGAGGGAAAGGGAGCTCTGGAATGGGGGGCCTGAGCCATGCAATGCAGCATGCCCCAGAGGCACAGCCCTGACACAGTGCCATGGGCTGCCCATGGCAGTTCTAGCCCCTCCTACTCCTGTCTCAGGCTGCTCTTACCACAGCAAGGAGAGTCAACATTCAAGAGAAGCATACATTCAAACCAAACCCTTTGTACAGGAAGGAAAAGGTCAGAACAGTAGACAGACAGATGTTTAAAGCCTCATGTTGAATGGCCATGGATCTGTAGGGCTGTCAGTCACATCTGTGAAGTCCCTCCAAACTACTGCCCTTCACAAGTGGATGGTATTTACATGAAGATGAAAGGCCTGTCTTTGCCTCCTGTTGCGATTTTCTCTTAGTGTTTTCCCCCAAGCTTGGTATATAATACATGCACATGTGGGAACACGGGCAAGTCCCTCAAAGGAAAAAGCAGTCCTTGGAGCAGACACAGATTGAAAAGTCTCTGGTTTTGAAAGGCACTGCAGCAAGAGCAGGTGCTTCCACTCACACAGACAGGAGCTAATTGTAGGATCAGTTCTGGCCTACAGGCTCTCTTTTTTATGGTTATGTCCATAAAGACTTTGACTGTTCTCTGCAGTTAGTGGCCACACACACAAAGAGGTCTTTCATTAGCAGCGCTCCATAGGAAGCCAGGGCACCAAGTAAATGACACCTTAATGTTCCCTTTCAAAGCTGGAGTGGTTTGACGATGACGCTTGTTAGCGTACCACTGTACATTCCTCCTGCCCACCCTCCTCCAGCTTGCAATTAAGCTTAAAAACATCTAATATTTAGCTAGCCTCCAAAACTTTGGCAGTAATTGCTTATGAATTACTTTGGGAAGATGCAAGGGAAGAGCTTTGTTTGAAGAGTGTGGCTCCACTTCCATGTTACAGCAAGTGCTCACTAACCACACCACTGCCAAGGAGACCACTTCCAAGACCAAGCCCTGTGGCTGTGGGGTGAGCAGGCAGGAAAACCCAGAAAGAATTCAGGGGTTTGGTTTATTTTCTGGGCAAAGATTTACCCTTTTGCTTCTGGAAAGTCCAATGGGATTTTTAATGTTCAGCCTTAGGTGGTTTAAAGCAGAGACAAAAGTCAGCTCTGGCTACATCTGAATATCTCTGTTCCCACCTGCAATATCAACACCCATGACTTTGTGGCCCAACAGAGACAGTGTTATTTACTCCTGTCTAATTGACTACTACAGCTTGCTGCTTATGTAGCAGAGGTTTCTGGGTCTTTGCTCATTAAATGCAAAGCAAAGAAAGAAACACAAACAGCAACTGTCACAAAATTCTATTTTTTCCCATTAACTGTGTGCACTAAACTGAACTATCTTACTGACAGCTGATGGAGAAGTTACAGGCATTACAGCTGAAAGTACCACTAAGCATGAATGTGAGCATTGGCAGAGCCTACAAACCCCTTTATGAATTCAAATTAACACGTTAAGTGATAGCATGTTAATTGGCAAAGGAAAGCATCCTGTTTCTGAAAGAGGGGGATTTCTTCCCCATATGAGCTGCTTCCATCTGGAAAGGAATCTCTGTTTACCCGCTATAGTTAGGAGAGAATTGTGTTTCAATAAGTCAGTTCTATTTTATAAGGAAGTCCTAATTTTATGAGGCATTGTACTTTTCAGAGACTTCATAACAAAATCTATCTTCTTGGGGGAGTAGAAGTGAAGGACTGCATGAAAAACAGAAGGCAAGAATAACAAAGACTGCACTTGCTGAGTCATGTGCAAGGCATGTTTACAACGGCAGACCAAATATACCTCAATATTTTCATCATTATTCAATTTGAGGCTCCTCTGATATTTTACAAAATGCTCTTGGTTTTGACAACTTAGATTATTACAGGGGATTTTATGTACCCAGCCTAGTTTGAATGATGTATCTACAAATGCTTGAAAACAAAACATGAAAAAAAAAGAAGGGAAAAAATACCACAGTTGAATACTAAGTAATGACATTTAAGTGAATAGTAAGTAAATATATTAAGAGCCATTAAAAAAGAAGGTAATTCTTTTTCACTTCTTCCATGGATTTTAAGTTGCATTCTATATAACTGAAATACAGGCTGATAGAAATGTGCTATAAATATTTTTATTTTAGTTTGGGAGAAAAACCAAACTAAGGGAGTTTGGGAGGGAGTTTGGGTTTTTTTTGGTTTTTATTTTTATTTTGAGCTTGTAAAATTATCATTCACAAAGCCAGACAGCCAGGTGTTTTGTCTGTAAGAGATAAGCATCTCATCTCTCTCTTAGCTTTGTTTGACAGATGAGCACTATCCCATCACTTTCAAGGCATATCAGCCGAATTGAGATCTTCCAGCTGCACACTTTGGAGCAGATCAGCAAAACGGTGCGTGGGAAGTACACATTAGTAAGGTAGTTGTCTAAAGCATCGTTGGAGATACTTATATTTGGGAAAAGCTATCTACAAATATATGATACAGATCATCCTAAAGAAGAGTTGGACTGTAGTTATGCGGCCTATTTTCTGTATCAGCAAAGCCAGCTTAGGAAACTCTTGCTTTTCTTTGTTTTCCCCCACGTTCTCAGCAACATATATTAGGCTTTTTGACACCTTAAAAAGGCAATAGTCACTTTCTGGAAATCCTGCCCTTTCCATTGACCATGGATGGAGCCCAGATGACTAGCCTGAACTAGGAGGCAAAGTGCCAGACAGTTAAAACACGGTGATTATAGGAGATAAACCATCAGAGGAGGAAGTGAGTGCTGAGGCTGTGCTCTGTTAGGCTATGAACTTCTGGTGGGTCCTTCCAGGTAAGGTCCTTCCTTCCTGTATCTGTCAGGCATTTAACACTAAGTCCAGACGAGCTTTAGTGCTGCTATCAGAATCCAGCTGACAGCACGCTGTACTTCCTTACAAAAGTTTTAGCATGTGCAGCTCTGCTCATGATCTGGCAAGTAGATGGGAAATGTGGGAAATCTATTGAGTTTCAATGGGCAACAACAGGAGTGCAGGAATGCCTATGAAATCTTTGTGCTCCAAGACCCATCTACAAACCGCAGGAGACAGCGCTGTCAGAGTCCAGATGACAAACCTGTGGGTGACTGTGAGAGAGAGATTGGCTTTTGATTTCCCTAGGACCAGGTTTTAACTAGACTTCCGTTGTGTCATAACCAGATCCTATTATATTCCTTATAACTTTCCAGCTGGCTGTGAAACATTTGTCCTGCTGCAGATATCCTGGTGCCTCTGCCAGAAGAAGGCACGATGCTCTGCTTCTGCCCTCATTTGCACAGGCTCAACACTGCTCCCTAGGATGCCCCATTCCTCTGTCTCACACTTCAGCACTGTCAGGCTGTCATTTCCCCATGAGCCCTGCCTGAAAACTTTATCATAACACCTCTTGAGACATCTGAACTACCATATTCTTGTCAGACATTCTGGTCATCCAGAATCCATCAACTTGTGCCACACTCCTGTGAAGGGACACATCTTTAATGCTTTGCTTTGACAACTCACCACTGGGCAACAGAAGTCCGTCTGTCAAAGTGCTAAAAATAATTGTTCTTTTTGTTGTGAAAATCAGGATTAAACTGCTCTTCTATGCAAGGAATGTGTAGGGTTTCCTGGAGGGAATCAGAGACTCGCTCTTGCAAGGCTATTTTTAGAGCATCCAAGACAAGTTCCATAAACATGTACTAAACAGAATTTTTTTCGATTGGAAAGCAGAACTTTTTAGCACATTTGGTCCCTTCTTTTTTTCTGGGTTGATGTAATTTGCTGTTGGAACTTTCTCCACAAAAGGGAAGAGATGCTTGGTGGCAACAAGGTCTCTAAGGTTACCTTTTTTCTTCTCTACCCTTTCACAGCAAATACACTCCTCTTGCATTTTCAAAGGATATCCCAGGTCTGGACATCATGAACTCAGGGCTACTTTTTTCTGGAGTATTTCTGACAGTCAGTGCTCCCCCAGGAATGTGGGGCAAAAGAGAGTTACAGACTGGCTGCAGCAGAAAGTTTACTAATACCCTGGTGAGTAAGGAGGGCTTGTGAAGGACAGGGGACCAGGCCTTTGATATACTTTGACAGGATGGCTGGTGGGGCTTTCTTCTCAAGTTATTGGTGTCTGTGAGAGGAATTCTGTATCTTCCTCCTGCCCCACATCTGAACTATACCACTGTACTAAATAAACGTCCCAGGAAAGACCTGTCCACAAACACCTCTGCAAATCAGGGGCTGATGTGGCAAATATCACTTTTCAGAGAGAGCTATTCTAGTTGCTCTCTCTTGGGGGATATTTTAAAACTATTCTCCAGGCAGCAGCAGAAGCAGTAGCAATTATGCCAGTCTCCAACTTATTAGAACAGCCAAGTGGTTTGTCTACAAAATATTTTGGAACTAGAAGCACCCAGCAGTACGGCCAGCTTAGAAGAGGGCTATTTTCCTAACAAGCTTTCCCACAGTGATAGTGTCAGTTCTCAGTGCCTTTGTATACCCATGGATCTCCTTTGGCAACTTTGGCTCCTTCCAACAGGGCATTCTTGAATACCTCATAACTCTATGTTACATGAGGTAAAACACCTTCAGGCCATTAACTGGAAATTTCCTTCACCACACAAGCTATTTGCCTGGCCAGCTGGGTGTGCTTCCCTCCAACACCTGCAGTGCAATTCTCCTGCTGGTTGCAGAGTGCTGAATCACACATTTCAGAAGGGCAACTTCTGCTCTTACAATTGGCCCCAATTCTAAGGAAGGATGCTGGTTACATCTATAGAGCCCAGCCATGTGGTGTGGAAACTCCCTTCCCACTAAACACTTTCCAGTATGCACATTTCCCTTCTAAAATTACTCTTTAAGATTAGGAATAAGAGGTGAACAGCTGCTCCCAAGCAGAGATCTTATGGGTATTCCAATTTAAAGGGTCGGCCATCTTCAAATCTATAGATCCAGTTTAAACAGGTGATGACTAAAGGAGTAGAAAACAGTGCTCAGGAAATATAAATATAACAGGGTGAACAGGAGGAGTAGAAATGTTCAAAGGCAGTAGGAGTTGTGGGTACATGTAGGATTCAGGAAGACTGAGGTGGTGGAATAGTTTGTTATGGGTGTGCTGACTTTTCATACTGACTTTTACATCAATAGAGCATCATTAGGAGTTTTTGGCCAGTTTTCACCTACCCATGGTACCATGTGGAAGAGCAGGGCCTTGAGTGTGAGCCCTTGCCCAGCGTTTCTAGAAGGCTCCTGCTCAAGATCAGGTACAGGTCAGAAAGGTATATTAAGGAGTCCAGGGATATCAGAGAGTGGGGTAATTCTGCCTGAGCAGAAAAAGTTGTATGCTTCGTGGAACTGAACTCTCAGTCTTTTTCTGTTTATTGGTAAGGAACTCAAAGACAGCAGGCTTTACTGCAGTACTTTGGAGTACACTAATAAACAGATATGCATGAGGGGAGCAGGAGGTTCGTAATACCTATGTTGTTCACTCTTGCAAATTTTTTTCTCTGTTAGTTAAATACCCAAGTCACAAATAATGCAAGGCTTGGGTTGAGGTTTTTTGGTGGTGGTTTTTTTTTTTCTTTTTAACATGCACACCTTATTTTTTTTTTCTATCCCACGCTCTAAGCTTTTCCTTTTAACACTTCTGCCTCAACTTTTGGCGACACCTGGATCACGTATTTAATTTGCTTTTTATCTCATCAGCTTGTTAGCTTTAAACAACTGACAAACTCCATCAAATGAAGAGAAAAACCAAAACAAGAACCCTATTAACCTCTGTTACCCGTATAAACTAATTAACTGTAACCCCTCCCCAATTATCCCTGGAGAGGGGAACTGCTTTTATTAGCTTCCTGCTCTTTTTCTACCCCTCCTCTCTGTGCCTGCTTGCCTTGCTCCTCAGCAGTGAGGTGCGGACATGTCCCCAATCTGCAGCTGCCCTTGCAGCCCTGAGGCGTCTCCAAGCACCGGGTTGCCATGAGATGCTGAGCCCTGCATCCCTGCTCGGCCACCGTGCCCTTCAAGTGCCTGGGGGAAGGGGGAGAGCCTGATATTTTAGTACAACTTTTGGTCGCACCTGGTGGTTCGGTCCACCGTCAAGGGTGGTGACCCTTAGCTTCTGACCTTGGATTACATTTCAGGTTTTAAATGGGCTTCCTGTCTGCTGATTAAAGCTCGTGTGTTCAAAGTGAAAGGATTAAAAAGAGTAATTATAAACCTGCTAATTTACATGATTCTTCATGCTAAACCATGCCTGCATGCATAGACATCTGTGAGCACACGTGCCTGGGACGGGTTTTGTGTGCATTTGTTTTAAACCTGTGTCAGCAGTGAGGGAGACAAAGATTATTAACTGGCTGCTGTTAGTCCTCTCTGTGCCATATATATGTCAACACACACGATCGTTCTTCCTTTTTCATTAAGCACTAACTGGAAGCAGTGAGGCATTTCAGAATGCTAAGCTCTTGCTTCTGAATTGTTAGTCAAGTAATAACCTGATGGGAAAGGTGAGAGCCAGTGTGGCTAATCCTGTCCACTCCACGTAGCTTTTTGGTCATCTCTTTCATCAAACGCAGCCATAATTACACATTTCCAATGGACTATGTATCAAAACCAGGTACTGTGCGCGTGGAAGCCAATAACATGGACTAGTATCAACTTATTGTACGAGGTCTTGGCAAGAGTCCAGTAAAGCAGAAGTAGGGGAAAATGATGCTGGCAGAAGAGATTGTCAATAGCAGGTCTGGGGCTGTAACCACCCTGATCAGCGTCACACAAAAATAGGTGGATAAACTCAGAGCTCAAAGTGAGATGGAGGTACAGGGCTCCAGTCTCTTGGCAACCCCCACTCAGTTACCTCTTGCCGAGGAAGGTGTCAGATGGACAGTCCTGGAGACTGAGCTCCTCTCTGCTACTGGACAGCATGATGCAGACCCAAGTAAAACTCAAGGCATGATTTATAGTTGCCAAGAGGGACTTTGGGTTAGGTCCTAACTTAATCCAAAAGTTGCTTGAGGGACTTCTCAACACAGAACCTGGGCCAGAAGAACTGTTTGGATTAGGATTTGGCAAATCCCCAGGTGAGCTAGTGCCCAGACTGGCACTCTCCAGTACATGCCCACGGTGCACCTAGTGCTGCAGGGCACAGATGAGGAGAGCCCAGGGAGCCGTGGCCAAAGCATAGAATCTGGTCAACCTCATCCTAACAGTGTCAGTCATAAAAATATCCATTTCTTTAAAATATCCAGCTAGCACACTTTGAGGGGCAACAGGCATTATACTACTTTTTCTTCTGACAAATACTACAGACAGGAACGGCCATCTGGGCAGGCTTTACAGAGGCCACAAGATTTTCCATTTGGTTTTGTTCCCATTACCAGCTGAGCAGCAGCGCTGCAGAAACCTGCCTTGCCTTCCTCTCTATAGGGACACCATAGGTTTATTCCATCCTAAGGTGTATGACACTACTATTACCACTTAAGTGACTAAAAAAATGATGTGCAGCCGTTACAGAAGTGTCTCCATTACAAGGAGCCTAGCTTTGATGTGCCATCATGGCTACAGCCAGTCTCTACCCACTCCATCCGTGTTGGTGAATTTGAGTTCAAGAAGTCTAATCTAAGGATACAAAACTGATCCAAATCCAGGTGGTCCCTCCACCCCTCAGCTCATGTGAGAACATCCTTTGGAAAAATAACTGCCAGCCCATCCTCCTCTTTGCTTTTGTCCTCTCCTGTCCATGTTTCCCCTTCCCTGCCCCTGGGACCAGCCCTGTGGGTCTCAGCCTGCTGCTGGCAGGAGGTGCTGTGGGAGGGACCTGGGTGGTCACTGGGGTGGTGTTACCATGTTGGGTGACCCCCAACTGCTCCCTGGGGTGCCTGCCCGCAGGAGGCTCACCATGCTGGTGGTGCCAGGATCCAGCCAAAGCAGCCCTGCTGCCATCCCCATGGTGGTCTCTCTCACAACAATGGGCATCCTCAGCCTTTGCCCACATGACGTGTGTGGCTTCACTCTCTGACTCCATGTGAGAGTGCATCAGCAGCAAAATTAAGCAGCAGATTAGAAATGCTAAAAATTTTCAGCACTTGTTCCCCATCCTCCTCTTTGCGAAACTGCTTTCAATCACTTTATGTACTGAAAACAAACATGAAAGGAAAATCTCTCCTCTGCCTTCAGTTGTCAGAGCAAAAACTAGAATTCCCTGAGCTCTTTTCAGAAGTGCTAATATTCTCCCCTAGGCCTTCATTATATCGCACACAGATCTGCAGTCCTCTGCACACAGACAGGGAGGGAACAGCCTTAAAAAAAGTTGGTCTGCTTTATTTATTTATTTATTTATTTATTTACTAAAAATAAAAACTAAAATTTGCCAGCACCAGTGAACAGCAGACCAGGGAGTGGGACAAAAAGGGAGGCTTTGGTTCCATGGGCAATCAAACAGGCAATGTTCGGTTGGTGCAATGGGGGTCCCCTAACCTGGCTCGAAGGGAATATGGCCAATGTAACCAGGTCCTCACCCTCCAGCCTGACACTCGCATGGCTCAAAGCAACTGAATTATGTTTCTGTAGTTATCCAGTTCTCCTTCCCCTGTTCCCAGCAGGGATCTCAACCTTCTTCTGCCTGTTGCGACTGAGCAAAATGGTGTGCTCCCTGCTACTTGTGCAAGATGCCCCATTTTTGTTTCTTGTTCTCTCTGCAAACCATTTGAATTTCACCATTAGTGCTTCTGCTTCCGGGATCAGGAATATTGTTTGTTCGAAATTCGAAACTGAAATTGGTCCAAAGGGAACAAATAGTCCTAAAAGTCAAAATTCCAAGTGGGGCCTATTTTTAAAATCTGGGTAAACCCCTAAATCATTACTAAATTTTCCATTAAACAAAAAGGAATTACTTTCAGTTTAACCAAAATTCTGTTCTCATTTCAACAACAATGGAAGTGCTTTGTTCAGGTTGCATGATCCTATATCACATCAATTTAGAAAATGTTTCTGCTGAAAGGAAAATTATTTCCAATAAGAAAATTAAACCATTCAGTAATAAGATGTTTAGAATGAAACTTTAAAATTAATTGTAATGCTTCAAAATTATTCTTCAAAATAAAACTTAATTGCAATTCACAAATTTTGGGGAAACTTTTCAATTTTTAGGAAATTAGCCTTTTTAACTGGAAAAAAAATACCAAGAAATTTCTGAGAGTGCAGAGCCAGCTTCATCTCAGTTACAGATACCATTCTCCTGCTTATCTCACTTTCCATCTATTTATAATCTCAATGAGTCCAGTCTAGGCCTAGCTGAAGTATAACCTGAGATAGGAAAGAGAAACACATTCAACATGAATGCTCTCTTTTCTCCTCATTGACCAGCCATGATGAAAGCACAATGTACATATGCCACAAACATAGATAATGAGACTGAAAAAAGAAGGAATTATCTTCTGTGTTTCTTAACCTATCACAACGTCTGTGGTTTCACTTGTACTGAGCATCCCACCTAAGACCACTGTCCACACACTGATATCATGGGAGAATGGAATTTGCTCTGTTGCACAGTATGAGTTTACATTTATAACAAAGGGAGATGTGAATCTCCAATGTGGCCAAAGGACTTGGAGATTCAACCTCAGACTTGACAAAGTTCCATTTTACCAACCTGGGAGCAAATTTCCAGCCTACACAAACTGGATGGTCTTGGCCAGGCCACACGTGACCTCAGTGGGAAGATGCCAGTTTCCCAATTAAGATCACGCTACAACTACTCTTAGTGAAAGGAAATCAAAGTTCAAAAATAGGCTGAGCTCTACAGTGACAGCTGAAAGAGAGTGCTCTGATGGTACCTCTGGAGACCTGTGCGTCTGAGGGGCATCGTGCGTGCCCACCTGGGCCAGCCTCCCTTCTCCAGCACCTCTGGAAGGTGCCTGAGGAGGGACCCTAGTTTGAGGAAACTCTCCTTCGGTAGCCAGATACCCAAAAAACAGGGTAATGCAACTGAAATGCCAACCAAGGACCAGCCAATTGGGTGAGCAGACAGCAGGTGAAATTCCTCACTAATTCTCATGCCCTATCAGCCACTTATGAGCCCCTGTGTGGTTTTTTTAGCATACTACAATTGTGGGTATTGACTAATGGCAGCACCGTACTAGCAGCACCCTCACTCCTGGAATAACTCCAGCACGGAGGAAATGACATTTATAACACGCTGCCAGCAGCCATCCACATCAGCCCCCTCAGTTTTTAGATCACAGTTTACAGCAGATAGAGGTTTTTTGTCTCTCACTTTATTCACACTGCCTAAAGAAGAGAGAGAAAGGGGGGAAAAAGCTCTTAAACATTACTGTATTCAGCTCTCTTTAATAAAAAGGAAAAAAAGGAACCATGAAGAACCATTCTAGTTGAGTTTCTCAAACAACCTGGGAAGACGTTAACCCTACTGTATCATTGCAAGCATACGATGTGTATGGAAAAGAAGATTCATTTGGATTTTATCTGCTAGCTCAGAGCATCTTTTGGCTTTCTCCATAGTTATGTGAGTTAGATGAGTTTAAAATGTCAGTGTCGACTCTACAGCACTGGGAACAGAGACAGGAACACGTGAATTGCCAGCCTGATTTGAGCCAAACTTCACAAACAAGACACACCGTAAGACATATGCCTACATTCATAGCAAGACACCTGCATCAGGGCAACATCAGAGCTTTCCAAGTGCAGAGCATCTTTCAACTGTGTCTAAGAGCCCTGTGGTTAAAAAGAGCTCAGATCAGCTGCTTCAATGCGCTATACAAATGCTAGGGTATGGAACTGGAAGCTTATGTTTAGGATGAACCTTCCACTCTTAAAAGCTATAAGTATTTTTAGAGTCATGTCTCTTGAATCGGTTGGTTGAGCCAGTGCTGGAAAGTACTGGTCAATTCTAACCCTTCCCAGATGCTGTCCTAATGGTCTGAGCCATTTCTCCACTGTCTGTGACCCAGGATTTGAGTGGTTTAGCATGTACTGCCATAGCTTCTTCTATGGCTCCACACATATTAGAAAGTATTTGGATAAACAAACTAGTTTGAAAACTAGTATTTGCTTACTGCTTGCTGCTGAGCATCTAATAAGAAACCCGAGTTTGTTCATTTGCCTCACTGGAGTAATCTTGAGAAAATCAATAATGTAGTCAAGATACAGCCATGCCATTCCTGTGGAAGTTGTAGTCAAGTTAGAAGTTGAACATGGCATCCCTCAGGCTGTTTTCCAAGGCCAAAGAATTTTTAATCATGATTATAGCACTGAATGCATGCCATGAAACACATGTAATACACCCCCACACCCCCCTGCCTTTTCTTTGTACAAGAGACAAAAATCTCTCTGAAGCTGAACAAATAACGAACTATATTGTTTTCTGATCTATGCCAAGCCCAGAAGATTAACCCTCCATCCTCAGAATATATCCAAGACGTGGGGCATCAGTAGAACAACCTGCTTTTTTAAAAACTACTTTTTGGCATGACCACCTACCTAGAGAATTTGCCTCAAATGATCCTGAAATACTGATTATAATTTTCTCGCTCTTCTGTTAGATCAGTTCTGGCTGACAACTGCTCTCAACTAGTCTCTTCAGTATTGGTTAAGTTTGCTTTTGTAGCTGAGATACAACAGAGATAAGGCTCACAAGGAGACGCAATTTCTTTGCCTAGATGGAGGCCAACTCGGGACTGAGGTGAAGTGGATGATCTCCTAGGGCAACACACTGCTTGCAGAAGTGAAATGGCCCTGGTCCTTCTACTGACCTTGCTCATGCCAGAGCCCTGCAAGGCAGAGTGGCTGCTGCTTCAGAAAAGCAAAGGGCAAACAGGTGCCCTTTCCAAAAAAGAGAGAAGGAAGTATCTGTTCCCATTGATGTAATTGCTGCTTTCAGCCCTCCAGGCTCCACAGGGGTAGGAGATCTGCAGATCTCCCAATCTCAACTCTTCACCCAGCTTTGTCCCCCTTTTTGCCACAAGCCTTTACTTTTGAAGCAGCAAAAATCATTTTTGCCTGTGCTGCTAAGCAGCTTGAAACAGCAATGTTAATTAGTCCAACAGACCAGAGTTAGAAAAAACGGACCAGTTCTCAGGCACTCAAGTGCTTCTTATTTGATTAAACTATTTTCTGCAAGTAGAGCACATTCAAATAACAGAATACCCTTTAAAATGGGCAACAAATCCAATTAACTGACAGGATCTGAAAGGACAGGGCAAGGAAGGGGTGATAAGGTAAAGTAATAAAAGGTAAAAAAACCCCACATAACATTAAATGGATTTGGGATGCTTCTCAGTGTGGAAGGAGACATAGTCAACGGTAATGGCTGATCTACATGCTATGGCTGCTCAGTAAAAGCACCAATTGATATCTATTTAAGAGGCACTATTTAAGAGCAAAGTATAGCTGTTCAGTGGGTTCCCAACCAGTTGGTATTCAAATCTAGAGGGGTCTACATCGTCAAGGCTGGAAGAAGCTGAAGTTGTATCTCAAAGTCAATCTAGCCTCATAGCTCCTACAAACCACATACTGTGCCCTCACATCACTGCTGCAAGATGTGGGTAGCATTGCTAAGGCCTCGCTAAGAGGAAGCTGTATAAACAACACTTCAAATACTGTTATTGCAAGGTCAGCGTAGGGTAAGCTGGAGTGCAGCACGCACAGGCACCCTTACTGAAACAAAAAACAACTCACTTTTTCACCTCGGAGAGTACACAGCTTGCTACCCAAATAGAAAGGTCAAAAGTCAGGACATGATTGATATTCTTCAAGGATGACACAAAGGAAAAGAGGCCCTGCCCTTAACCACAGTACCACAGGCCCAGCAAGATGGTTTTATTTTCCTGAGGTTGAGGGTAAGATAACTGTGATGCATCCAGCTGGCAAGGCTGTCAGAGAATTTCCCCAAGGCAGAGTCTGAGCCTACAGACTCCACTGTGCAAGATAAACAGATGTACCAAGCACACACTGAGATCTCCATGAGTATACTAATCACGCTTTACACCATGTCTAGGAACAATCCCACTAAGGTTTATTGCATGGATATGATGACCTAGATACTTGCGAGCAACACAGCAGAATCCAGCAGCAGCGTTATTTTGCTTGGCTTATTGGCAGGATGCAACAGCCCCATGAAATCACCAGGTGCCAGGTATGATAAATGAGCCCGGCTCTTTACTATTAGGTGTAGCCTTCATAAGGCAAGGGAGAAAGCACACCGAAAGGGGACAGACTCAGGAGAAATACTAAAGAAATCACGTTGGCCTATCTGCTTGTCCTCCTTATGCCAAAATCTCCTTCACCCTTCAGCATCCTTCTTCTCCTCCCCACCGCCAGCCTCCAGAGGGATGAAATAATCAGGTTTAGCAGATGAGCGTTATTGGCAAGAACATCTGTTTGGAAGTGTACCTTTTCAGCAAGGCTAATTGACTGTTTCTGGGACCGAGTGCTTTTTAAAGGGGAGATGTAAATCTGATGCTAAAACTGGAATTAAAATAATTCACCTTCTATCATCTCTTAGCATGACAGCAGATAAGAAAACAAAAGGGTCAGCAACCGTCTCCATACTGAAAAATTCATGTTTCCTGATCTCTCCTTTGCTTTTTACCTTTCCTGTACCTGATAACTCTGCTCAAGGTCTGCTGCAGACAGAAGATTATTCATCTGAAAGTTGCAATCCCTTAATTAATGCTAATAAACACCCAAGAGGATCCCATCATAATTAGTGTGGCTCTGTTAAAGTACTAGAGAAAATAGACTGCTCTACATACAGGCTGCTGTACCATCAGATTGACAAGCAAACTGCAAAACCCCTTAAAAGCAGTGTAGGGCTGCATCCTGCTCCCCTTCCATTTATGTCTCTCTAGTGATGCTACCATGAGATATGGTGGTGTAAATCTCATAATTTAGTGATGACTCTGTTTTAGTTAAGCTTCTGATTTTGTTAAGAGGTCCTGAGAAGGTAGTTGTACCTAAAACGTCCCATCTATTCTGGTGGGTCTAGTACCACTATTGAACCAGAGCAGTGACACAAAAACAACCTGAGTTGTTCAGAGCCAATATTACACTTTCACTTGTTATTGATCTGCCTTTTGCTTATTAAAAGCAATGGTGAAACTCATCCTGGTTTCCAATAAAACCCATGTATGACACGTGTCTAAAAAGCCATAACTAGTTGTCAGTGTCTATTAGTGCTGCACAGTATCTACATGTGGGCAGAAATAGATCAAATTTTATTTTACTCTATGATACAAGTAGTGTGTAGAGTAATATTAAATGGGCTACCTCTTCCATTCTACTGCCCAGGGCAATAGTCAAATCAGCACGTGGAAGAGGCCTGCCTGGACATTAGACACCCACGGAGTGAGTTAGATCTGCTCATATTCTGCAGGGGATTCAGAGCACCAGGAAAAAGGCCATTCAGCATCCCAAGAGAGCCAGAATGCTCAGAATTCAGAAAGATTAAACTCAATAATGATAGACAGCTCCAATGAGTATTTTTAAATGGCAGATTGCCACGCAAATGGTGAAGTGCAGGTTTTATTAACTAACTTTTAGTTAATTTACTGTCCGGTGGGATTCAGCAATCAAGAGACTGCTCTTTTCATGTGAGTTAAAATACTGCACTGACAAACAGTGCACAGTAGGTAAGTAGGCAAGCTTATTCCCACTGTGTCTTTTAACAGTGTCAAGCAGCTTGGGGGGAAAAAAAAAAAAAAAAAAGTCTCTAAATTGTGTCAACCTTTAACATTGCTCCTGAATCTCCCCCTAAATGCTGTGGCTGAAATTCTCACCCCCATGGCAGCAAGAAGAAAGCTCTTCATGATCTCCTGGAGCCCAGACTATACTTGCACTTAGCAATACTTGCACTTCCACTTCACTACCCCATCCTTCCTGCTTTCCTTGCTTTCTCAGAATGCCTCTGTCCTCCCCTTTTAGCTCACATGTTAGTGCAATCACTTCCAAATTAAAAATTAAAGACACTAAATCAATACAAATCTCAGAGCTAACAATCTCTGTCCTGGCCTCATTGTTCATTCTTCTGCCTTGCTTCTATTCCTCTGGGCTCTTGCTTTTGTGGTTTCTACTTCTCCCACATGGGGGATCATTTATGCCAAAGGTGCCAGATTATTATTAGAAATGGTGCACTGGCCCTACTGGGAGGAGCTGAAGAACTAACTAGATAACCTGTAAGTAAGTGCTCAAAAGAAGTGCAGGACTGAAGAGGCAGCTGAGCTTTCCCTGGTCTGTGAGCAGAAGTTCAGTCCCAAGGAGAAATTCAAGACTGTTACTTGACCACATATATAATAACAGAAGACACAGAAGGATCTAAGCTAGAGAGAGATTTCTAAGTGCTTTGTCAAGCCCAGACATCAAAGAGAAGCTGAGGCAGTTTAGTTTCTGTTAACCACTTTAGCATGAATCAATCCTTTCTATAGTATGTATGTATTTATCTATCTGTCTGTCTGTCTGACTGTCTATCTATCTATCTATCTCTACCTTCCTATCACTATATATAGTATAAATATTATAGAAAAGATCTGTGTATACACAGTGTATATATATATATGAAACTATTTATTTGTTAAAAAAATTAAGACAGTTAGCAACTCTACAATAATAAGCAGACCTAAATCTCAAACTTCTAAGTTTTTATTACCAAGAGCGAGGAGAAATATTTTTTGAAGAAATGAAAGTCACAAAGGGTGTGCCTGTCTCATTTTTCTTCCGCTCCAGTTATATACAATGTACATGTGGCAGTTATCTGACAGTGAGATTCTTCAAGTTTTGTACACCACAATGGTGAGTTTGAAGAAGCATGCTACAAACAACATGGCCTCAATTCAGACTTGTGTCTCTTTTTACAGCCTATTTGAGAATTCCTTGCTCTACAATGGTGACATAGTTTTAATTTACAGCAGACTCCTAGGAACATTGCTCCCAAGCAACCAGCATTTTGACCTCTGCACTTTTGGATGCTCGTAACCTCTTAGAAACTTTAAAGAAAGAAAAACAAAAACCAAAAACAACCCAAAAGGATGATCATCTACAGAAGGGAAAATTTAGGCAATATCTGTGGCTACCCTCTTGTCTCCTCACACGTCTAAAAGAGATGCTGTCTTCTCTGGGTGCACCTACATTATTGTTTTACCTCACATGAAGTGTATGGCTTGGAAGCAAATCTACCAATCATTCTCACCTGTCAGATTTTGAATCACATCACAGAGTGGGAGATTTTGAACTGCATGGTTTTTTACCTTGAAATGAAATTGGAAGGTGTGCCCCAAGAGTGCACTCAGTGTTCTCCAACCACTAAGGGACATTCAACTCCCTGGTAGAAAACTAGGTAGTCCACAGTAAAATCCCAAAAATGCACACAGTGTGAAGATCAGTCCAGCATCATGTGGTCCTCTTCTCTCGCAAGGTACTTACTACTCAATTATGTAGTCACAGCCTCTGAAATTAGTTTCTAACTTTCTCTAAGGCTTCCGTGGGTAGGAGGGTCTGCTGTGCCACTGTTGGGCATTAAGCCCAATGCTCTATCCACAGGTCTAGGATGCAAAGCTGTCAGCATGCAGAAAGACAGGGTGGGCTCTCCTCTCACACTCCATTCCTGGTGAATCTGCCTCTCAAATCATAGACTTTAAATACAACTTAATGGAAAGAGAGGCTGTGAAGTCTCCATCCTTTGAGATATTCAAAAGCCCTTTGGACACAGTCTTGGCAACTGGCTCCATGTGTCCCTCTTTGAGGAGGGAGGATTGGACAAGATGACCTCCAGAGGTCCCCTCTAATTTCAACCATTCTGTGACCCTATGACAACCTTTCTTTCCAAGTGCACCACAAATTCAGACATATGTAGCTCACATAGAATCAGAGGAACATGTTGTCATTAAGCTCCCTATGGAAAGGATTTGAGTGTTCCCAAGGCTGGCAGCGTAACCCACCAGAACTGTCATGAAAGGATGCTAGTAAACTTCTGCAGCTGAAAGCATTTGTCCTTGACTGGAGCATCTCCCAAGTCCCAGAAATGCCGTTTCTGTAGAGACATGCTGCCCAGGGATCTCTCTAGCAGAAAATCAGTATTGCAACCACTGGCAAGTGGGGTGACTCCCTGCCTAGAGTTGGGCAAAAGCCTCCACCAGCTCATGCTTCAGCTACTGGGCTGTCCTGGGGGGAAACCGGGAGGGGAGGTCGCACTGACCTTCTCTATTGCTAACACCACAGAGAGAGTGTCGGGAAATGGTACTGTAAAAGTATACACACAGCAAGGTACTGAGGGGAAAATGTGAATTAATGACATCACAGACTGAGCTATTTATTCAGGGTCAGCATTTTTGAGGAAGGGAAAACAAAACAGTTTTGCTTCAAAACAGTTCAGAAGGACACAAGGTAAAACTTATTCGAGGTTTGAGGCTAAATATCTTCTAAATTCACAACAGGCTTTTTACAGAGGTCAAATAAATTTTTTAAAGACAAAAAGAAAACACAAGCTTCAACACTGCAGAAAACCCATCATTTTGCCTAGTTACAGTAACAAGTGCTGGGCTGGCAGTATCCTCCAGCCAACTCTTTTTGTCAGAATTCATCATAAAAAACATTTCAGATGGCCCCTCTGTAGCTTTACAGAGCCTTTGACAGAAGGTCCCTTTTGTGAACTGCATAACCCACAGGACAGCACAGCTGCCATCCTCAAGGAGCCATCCTCACCTGTCACACACTGATACATGGACCTCACAAGACTGAAAGCTCCAAATGGCTCAAAAGCTTACAGTGAAAATAAGGGTTCTTTAAGTATGAGAACATGCAGAAATGGGATCTAAACCATGTGTTAGAAATAAAAGAAATGTAGAAATAAAGCACATTTTACCATGTGCTTCCACATCGTCACTTTTACCATTAACCATGAAGTTTTGGTTGGGTTTATTGCATGTAGTCAAGAATCTTCAGCTGGATTTGTAAGCGTGTCATGATGTAGCCAAGGCCTTCAGAGTGTTTTATTTAGTAATTAAATGGATACCGGTAGGCTGAGCGCCAGCCTGTGTCATTACACAATTACATTAAAATGTCTGGATGATGTAGAACTTTCATCACCCATTTGGGATTTTAACAGGCTGTTTCGTTTTCTTTACTAGTATCGGATTATTACAGTAGGTGCTGCCATTAGCGTTCAGTCAGCCAGAGCTGGATTTGCAGCCAGTTCGACACGAGCATGTTCTGTTGTCTATTAATTAGGGGAAGTGCTGAGTGTATCATGTGACCCATTTTCCTCAGCTCTGCAATTAGCAGCTTTATGAAAGTGTCTTTTGAGGACCCGAACACAAGTTAATCTGCTCGTGGAAAACAGCAAAAGAAACAATCAGCAAAACATTTCAAATGGGATTTAAGATAATGCTGCTTAAAACTGAAAGGTCTTGAGCCTATGCGATCGGTATTAGGATACTGGCAAAGTACCACGTCTTTGCTCCTGGAATAAAAATTCCAGCAGAGCACATTGCCCTTTATGTTAGCATCTCTCTTTCTACATTTTGGAAGCCACAAAATCTGACCCAGCATGTCTGCATGCCTTATTATAGCATGATATCACCCTCATGGCTATAATTTGAAAGAGAAAACTTGTCATTCCCAGTCAGATACCCACTGCACACACAACATCTGCTCCGTCAATTGTTCAAAGCCCTACTGAGAGCTAACGGTCTGAAGTTTCTCCAGAATAAACTTTTTTTCCACTGTGTACGATATTCAACATGCCTTTAATGCTCTGACTGGAGTTGGAGAGAAGTGGCCTTCAGACATTTCCAGTGATGTGCTTATTTCCAGTCACACTGAAGGGCAGACTCAGGGAGTTTGCAGCCCCCTTTCCTCCTGCACTTGGTATCTCCTATAGCTGAGATGGACCTAGTTTACAGAAGACTGCAGGCTCAGGGACTCCTGCTACACTTAGTCTGGCTGGTATTGAACCTATGAACACCTAGATTTCTCCTAACAAACTCCTCTATGAAACTATCTTTTAAAAGTAATTTTTTATCATTGATGAGGGAAAGCGGTGAGGATCAGCTCAGGTAAGCATTACAATTTGGAGTCTGTCCAAATGAAATCAAACATTTTGAAGTTCCCCCTTGCTGAAGTCTCTATCAGCTCCTGAAATTTCTGGCTGTTGCTTAATGCCTTCTGGCACTCTCTCCTTCACCCGCAAGCACACAACGTCCTTGGGGGTTTCATGGGAATTGCTTCTTTCAAGTAAACTCCTAGGACTACCATCTTTTACCCAAATGAGAAACACTTTGTGATTAACTTCTCCCTCAGCTCCAGCTGAAATCATTAAGCAATGATTGAACATAAAAACAATGCTTAAATCCAAAAGTTAAATAATCTAGCTCAAGATTTCTGCAACAGTTTGGTGTAAATTAAGTTGGCTCCTGATTTTATAAAGGCTGGCTCGATTCCTAGATTTTAGAGACACCTGTTAGCAGCCATTAGCCACATCTTTGGATTTTACTTCTAATACAATGGCATTATTCCAAAAAAAATTCTCCAGCAGGTAACACAGATGGGCAATCAGCACCTACCAACCAGATCAGTGTGAATGTTGTGTGTGATAACAGCTAGAATGAGGATTCACTGTGTTTATCTGACATGATATTCTAGCTGACATATCAATTTAGTTTATCTGACAGTCAGCTAACATTTCCTGCATGAGAGCTGTTTACAGCAGAGATACCCAAATGGCAGAAATTCCTGTCCAGATCCAGGTGGAGATCATGTCTTAGAATCGAAGAACAGTTTGTGTTGGAAGGGACCTTTAAAGGTCACCTAGTCCAACCCCTGCTATGGGGGGGTCACCCAGACATTGTAGAGGTAACACAATGTTCCCTGAATTCCTGCAGAAAACTCATTTCTCACTGGTCTCCTGCTCTCTGAGGAGTAGCTGCAGTTAGTCCCCACAATCCAGCCACGAAAGTGGCATGAGCACGGGCAGTGCTAAGACCAGCACACCCCTTCTCAGCCCCAGCAGAACTAACAGAGGACTTACAGTCAGCTGTCCTGGGCCTAGACAGAGCATGGAGCAGGCTTGGTGAACCGTGAAACGTCGGTACCCTATTCCTTGAGAAGATCTTGTTGATATCTAATGGTATGCGGGAATAAGACCACACAAACTGGTAGTTCACCTGTGTAAAACTCTTCTTCAATCTCAATTTGCTTTTAATTGTTCATTAAGCCTCACCCCCTGCTCCTGTGACATTGGCTATATGCCCATTTTGCAGATGCCCCAGATGAGGCATCAGTAACAGTTAGCTGGGGAGCAGTGAGCCAGAGCAAGAATTCTGATTTCAAGTCACTCTGTGATACTCCTTTTCCTCAAAAACCTTTAAACTTGAGCCATACAGATGTAAAAAACATAAATTATCAGACTCTTCATTACTTCTAGGCATACCTCCCAAGAAAGGCAATAGGAAAAAATCCTGACATTCCTTTTTCCCCCTCTCTACCCATCTGGAAGCCACCAGCAATATCCTACTGAACTTAGTGGAGGCAATACTCTTTGTATTATCCATTATGACTGTCAAAACTGTGTTGTCATTAGTTACAGAAGTACTTTGTGATGTTCAGACATGTCCCTATGAACAGAGACTCTTACAGATGAAACTATTCAAGGCCAAGACATTGATACTTTATGGTCTCTTACAAAGTTCAGGTGTTCATAAAAAAACCAGATAATGACCAAGTAATAAATTATCTAAATCAGGAGTTGAAAAGCTGTGGCTGTAGGGTAGCTCCCATACCAATGCTGTCTCATGTGGCTGGCTACAAGGTATGTTGGTTTTGGGGCTGCTGGGTAATCTGAATCCCTCTCTATGACCAGCCTGAAGCTGATACCACCATGTCTTCAGCAAAGATGCAAGATGATGTCTGTTGTCTTGCATTTGCCTTGATCATTGATTGCCATTCAACCCCTTCTCAGGCAAACCCCCTCTCTAGATTCATTCAATGAATATGTCTTCAAGGCAATTTGCTGATAGCCTGTATTTCCATAAACTGCAGAAACATCCACATAAAGGCATCAAAAGAGACTTTAGATATTCAAGAAGTTTCTTGAACATGAGCAATGGTTACAGTCACACAGAGACTTCTTCAACACATTTTATCTGTACTTTCTCTTCCCTAGGTTCTCTTGTTACCTCTCTCTCCCTTTAAAACACCTCTTTGTCCTTTTCAAGAAATACTCCATTAGTTTTACTTTTAGTGTCACTTTTAGAGATTTTGGGCACTCATAGTTATTGCCATAGACCAGAAATTTTAGATGCTGAACCCTACAGAATAATGTTGCTTTATAAGAATAAAGTTGAAAACAATCTATCAAGTCTACTGTCCAGCTCACTACTACTACAACAGTGCTCACACTACTAAATTAACTAATGATTCCCATAATCCATTGATGATAGATTGTTCCACAGGGACTCAACAAGGCATTTTAAATCTATACACAGATATATTAATATCACATAAACTATATCCTACAAATTGACAGGGTATATTTACCAACCAGTAACAAGTCTGAGTGCTAACCAGTCTAGACACTGCATTCTTTCTTTTGGACAGTAAGGGCTTTAAGATGAGGCTTTTTGCCAGGATGAAAAACTCTGTGAGAGTTAAATTTAAATTTTCTCAAGAAATGTACCTGAATACCAAAATGAGCTTGAATTCCCAGCTGGTCTCTCAACTCAAGCTACCAGAAATAAGACCATCAGTGCAGTAAAGCAAGGATGTGTGCTGGCTGAAGGGCACATTTCCAAGGACATTAGCAGAGCTGATATTCAAATGGAATAGTCCTTACTCCCATGGCAACCACAGTTCTTCTCTTTGAAGCAAGGAAGTTATCACACTAGAAAAAGATTCTTCTCACCTCAACCAAGTGCCACCAAAGCTGAGAGAAAGATTCTTCTATTGGTCAACAGTTTTTCTTATTTCTAGGGTTTTTCAAATATGCTTTAATTTTTTTTATGAAAGACGGAGCTCACAGCTTTGTGGGGATAATTTCCAGTCTGCAACCTATCAGAAACAGCAAATTAAAAAGAAGCGTCTTCATTACCCACCATTCTTTTATTTTTAACAAAAACTTGCCTATCCATGTGGTTAAAATACTGTCCATTCACAGATGAGTATGCCTCATTTTACAAAATAGCATGTCTCAGTGACAACAGCTATGACAAAAAATTAAATGTTCTAGGATGAAGGCATTTCCATCAATGCTCTTCTGTTTAAAATGGTAAAGGGGATTTTGTGGCATCGCTTTTATTCTTTCTCTCTCCTGCTCTCTTGGATCCGGCTGCTAATTTGGGCTTCCCAGCAAGCCTTCAACAGAGAAAGCCAAAACCAGTGGGTAGATCCTCAGCCATTGGTTGTTAAGAGCTTTGCTGAAGTCACTGAAGCTGTGACAATTTACACCAGCTAAAGATCTGCCTGCAGGGCTCAAAAAGCAGTCAATTGTTGTGCCTCCTTCCCCTTCACCACGCAAACTAAATCTTATGTATCTTGTACAATAATTTACTCCATACTATTGGGAAGAAGAGAGAACAGAAAGGGAGTTCCCTAGATTAAACATTTGCTATTTGAGGCTTGGACAAAAACCCACAAAACTGTGAGGAATCAGAAAGCACCACATGGAAATGATGATGGAAAACCCCAGTGAATAAACACACCAGCAAAGCCTGTCTCTAAAGAACATATTATTGTAGGTTTTCTTAAAAAAAAAAAAAAAAAAAAAAAAGAATTTATGGTTGTTGCATTTTTTTAAAATAAACATTTTCTTAATTTCTTGTATTCTGCCTTTACTCCCCATAAATTTCTCCCCTCCCTCTGTTGTCCCAGATGTTCAAAAGGGAGACGATTGGCAACCCGGTCAAGTACTATTGAAGAAGTATGCAGGCACGGAGAGCAGGCTATGGGATGAATGAGAGGAATGCCTCTTTTTTTTTTTTTTTGCCTTGTGGATCATCTGGTTAGCATTGAAAGGGTGCTGATGCACTGTACCGAAAGTCCCGCTCACGTAAGGGCAGATTATAAAGTCACCAGCTGGCGCAGGAAACTACAGTGGGCTCAGTCATTTGTGGGCAGCCCAGCTGAGCGGCCTGTACCGCTCCAGCGTGGGTCCCATGGGAATATGGGGCACAGCCAGCCTCAAACAAACCACTTGCTCCCTTGTAAACAGTGGGACTCACAGTACTATTCTCCAAATCCTGGCAATGTCCTGGCTGCATGCTGGAGTGAGATAAAGGCAAGCTCCACCTGACTCACCACTCACTTCTCTGTCTTCCAATGTTCTGGTTTCTAAAGGAAGGAAGGGAGGGAACCCAAGTGTACATGGGTACCCCTCCACCAGTGGAGACACTCTTCAATCTACCACCATTCCTAGTCTGGGTCATCAAAATACCAGGACCTTTGGGTGAGCCACCAAAGGAATCCTCCCCCTGTAGCAGCCATGGGGAGTCCTCTCGCCTCTGCAGGGTTTAAGTACCATAAAATTGAATGACGAGAAGTAATGGGATTCATTTCGCCTGCCTAAAAGTTCAGCCTAGGTTCTTTCCATAGCCAAGAGAGACATTCAGCTCCCCAGCAGTGTTTATCCCACCTAGGCTGAGCTAGATGAGTTCATCCCACCTAGGCTGGATCACTCCTGAGAGATACTTGTCTTTCTCCTCTGTCTCTAGAGGACATCTGAGATACTTTCAGAGAGCTAAGAAAAATGAGATGATTTCCACACAGGTGCCAAAATTGGCTACTTTCATTCTTGCAATTTGAGTGATATGATTAATCAGTGGAATGAACTGACTCAGGATAATATTGAAGAAAAGGGATTAAGAGGAGTCAAGACAAAATAAAGGAATTCAAGTTCTCTGCTGATGTAAAGGAGTGAAATTTATGGTTACTATCTGTACTGTCATTAGAGGAACATTATATTTCTATAAAGAAGCTTTGTATTCCAGTTCATGAGGTACAGAAAATGTGTCAATTGTGCCCAAAATGCCAGCCTAGTAATTTCCAGTCTGGTAGTTTTGACAGTCTTAATGAACGGGCTCAGCAAAAAACAAGGACTGGAATGTAGAGATAGCTGTATTAGGTGGAGTGACAGGCTCTTTGAGAAGGACTGCAGAGGACCTGCCCTAAATATTCTTAGCCATTCTGTGCTAGTACTTCCTCACTTTCTTAAGCATGAAATTCACTTACATATTCTGAAAAGGAAAAAAGCGAGGGGTGGGGGCTGAAGAAGAAATTGGCATTTTTAGTGTACAAGCATATTTACATAATCAGGGCAAAAACCTGCATTTTAAAAATGCCCTAAATACATATTTACATGAGAGAATGCAATGATTCCAAAGAGGCTGATAATATGCATTTTAAGGATAGCTAACTACATATTTATACAACCAAGACAATAATCCCCATTAAGCATTTCTATTTTTTTTTACATTGCCACATTAGAAAACTGAACAGTTATTAATCCATACAACTCCACATTAACTCTTAGATACTGCATGTCCTCAGGGTATTCCAGTACTAGCAAGTGTACGCTGAAGCCTAGAAAATTCCTCATGAGGAAAGGAGAGGATCCCCCTCTCTCTGGGTTTTGCTCAATTATCAGTCATCTTCTGAGAGATCTCCTGGAACTGCAGTGTCTCTGCTGCAAGTAGCATCCTGCTCGAGTCACTGCTGAGCTGCACCAAGGATGGGAGAAAGCACTTTTTAAATATCCAGATTCAGAACTGCATTTTTGCACTAATTGTGCCTACATGGGCTCATGTCTGCTTGGTGTGGTCATTCCTGAGTGCAAATGCACACGTGGCAGGGAATCCCCTTTTCTCTTCTGGCAGGAAAACCCAGTCTCCTCGGAGGATCTGACAAACAGAGAGCCTGTGGGAACATAGTGTGACAAGGCAGGGGGAGACACGGAGATGGAGAGAACAAGAAAGCGTCTGTGCTGTCACCAGTAACAGCCTCTCCTAAAGAATTAAATGTGAATAGATGAATGAAATTAAAAGGAAGATTGCTTTCCCTCCTCCATACCCTGAATTTTCCCCATCAGAAAATCCTATCTCATTAACAGGTTGAGCAGTATTTTTATATATCTTTTTTCTCTTCCCTTCTCCCAGCCTCAGTCCCAGTGACACAGGTGTCAACGAGTATCAGGAAATGAGCGACACTAGGTTTTGTTTTCTTACGATAAATCACCATCGATGATCAAGACAACCATTTCAGTGTACCTGTGGGCACACCACTTTTTTTTTTTTTTTAATAGACTAAAAATAATAAATTATGAAACATTTTAAAAATTAATGCCTGCTCCACTTTAAGCAGCTGTCAAATTCATCTGCTCCTCCTCCCTGCAGGAAAACATCTCTTCCCCAAAATATCAAAACCCTAAAGACAGTCAAACACAGAGCTCTGACTGGTGTGGAAGGACAGACATCCATCATCAAAAGTACTGGGTGTCTTTCCCATCTTTTCTGAGTTACCCTATTTCCCCACAACTTCCAGCCCTACTCCATTGGCAGAATACCTCAACTGCCTCCAACAACACACCCAGCTGCTGGTACGTGTGCTTCGTCCTCCCCCTTATCTGCTCTCAAAGGGCAAAGCCACGTACGCAGATGAGCATTTAGCTGGGTTTGGTTTTGGGGGTTTATTCACATTTTCAGATTTCCAGTCTCTACTCGAAGACAGGTCTTCTGGGGACGCCCTTATCTTAGACTGCATGTGGGCAGAGTTTGGACAGGCAGGTGGAGGAGTCCTGCTATGCAGGAACTGGCCCAGACTAGCAGTGACACTGTTCCTGGGAACAGTCAATAACTTTTTATCACGATGTTTTTACAGCACCTTTGTTTGCTGGTTGAACTTCCTTAGGCGTTTATTTTGCATTAGTCTTTTGCTGCTGTTGTTCTCAGGCTCCTCATAATACTCCTTGCTTTTGCCTCACTGTCAAGCTTCTAGAAAAAAAGAAATTCCTTCTCTGACACATGCCCATCTTGTTCTTATTCCTTTTATACTCCTCAGCATATTCAGCTACTGTACCAGGTCCAGCTCAACAAATCCCCTCTCCACTGATACCAACCCTAATCACCTGGGAATCCAGGAAGAAAAAAAGACCAAACATGGGAAGAGACATCATTTCGAGGGATCTTCAGCATCTCCGGTCACTGCTAGGGTACAGGAGGATGCTGGAGACACAAAACAAATTCACACCCCCTATCTGAAAGCAGTATCACACTATAATAAAATAGTATCACAGGCCATTGGACCATGAAAAAGAGAACACTGATGAAAGGTTTTAAAGAGTTTTACCTCCTTCTCAAAAGAAGTATGGAAAAACAAGGAGTCTGGCTGTCAGCATAATCTGTGCTGCTTGGTAGGCAAACATTTTCATAAACAGTTGTGCTAACGTCTTGCTCAAATTAAGCAAACAATAGTATTCACACATACAAACACACGCACTTGAGAAAAGCTCCAAGCTGTGTCTATCCCTGACCGGTGCTTGCAAACACCTTAGAAATATTTCTTTCTGCCACAGACCTGCTGGCCTGAGCACAAGCAGTACATGGACATCAGAATGGAGACAGCACAGAAAACAAGCCTCAGCAGGGTCATCAAGGGAGAGATCGATCAAGAAGAAATTTAGGCAGCCAACACAAGTGGGCTGAGAAAGTAGCTGTGCTTTCAATAGCATACGTTTCTTGGGCCATAAAGCTGACACGGAGACTGCACACTTGCATTCCAACCTGACACATTTATTGGAGAAGTAAAAAGTTAATGTTGGCCTATTAACAATTGCTGTCCACTGTGAATCACTGCAGGACCTCCCTTGAAGCATACTGCTTCCCATTTATCTCACAGGCGTCAAGGAACCCTTTGCCCTCTTCAACTTGTTGTTTGGCTAATGAATCAAAATATTGCTTTTTGGGGAGATGACTGGCTCAGAAAAGCCAGAGTGGAAAACAGACAACTCCATCATAGATTCAAAATGTGGTTGGAGGATATGACTTGATCCCGACTTGCCGTAAGTTTGTTGCAAAGATTTGACTGAATTTTACTTGCCTTTCTGGAAAAAATCAGTGCTACTTAAAGTTTGTTTGTGCTCTGGGAGAGAAAGTGCTACAGAACCCAGCAGCTCTTCGGGATAGGATACGTGCACAGATGTGCTACTGTTTGAAATGAATGGAAATTAACAATTTAGCACCAGTTTCCTATGAGTTGCTTAGATATAATTTTTCCTGCAGAGTTAATAAAGGACTAGAATGGCAGAATTTAATGCTGTAATTATAATTTCCATATATCTGGCTTATGCTGAAAAATTACAAGAGTGCTATTTTTTTAACTAAAAAGCATACTTTATAATTCATATATTACTCAGGGGAAGACAAACTGATAAACAATTGTCATGGGAAATAGGAAGAAAAGTGTGGAGATGTGATATTTCTAGGCACTTTCTCATCATCTGGACTCCAAGGATGTGGTCAGATACGTTCCCTAATAAACTCACTCACACCTTCAGTGGTCAGTGTCATCTTCTCCTACTGACTATTGTCCCACTTAGTCAATAAGCAAAAAAGCAATGGTGAAGTTCCTCTGGGAGAACACAGTGTTCACAATTTGTACCACAGGGGTGGCCCCATGGCAGGACCTCACCCTGTCACCCACACTGTCAGACAGGGGTGGCCCAGATTGGTCTGGGAAAGGACATGAGCTCCCCTCAGTGCGGAGCAGGTGGGAAACTGTTCCGCAAACACGATGGGAACATGAGCCATCATACCCTTGCCCATCCAGGGGAGGATAAAGCCCTACAGTGTCACCCTTGCACGAAGGAGAATGAGAAGGCAAGAGCTGTGGTGTATGTGTAAGGTCTGAGGGCCAGGGGTCAGGCATGTGCCTGCAACAAGGTGCTGGGGCCAGACTGAGAGAGGTGGAACAGCTGCCCAAGAGCAGCACGTGCTGGTGAGGGGAAGGGGGTGCCTGCAGATGCTGTCTTGGTTTATTCACAGGCTGCAAACATAAACCAGATATTTTCATGTTCTGTTATTAATGTTAACCACAAAACTAGAAAAGTTCTGCTCAGACAGTAAAGAGAGCAGTGTGAAATCCAGGATGGCCAAGCCACCACAGAAATGTGAAGTTGTAGAAAAAGTTAATAAATTCTGGAGGAATGTTTCATGCTTACTCTGTTTCCAAGGGATCTGGAGATCCCCGCATGCGTAGCTCACAGGCCTGGCTAAAGGGGGCTTGGACAGACTTCAAGGGAAATCTGCAGCTATCTCTGTCTCTGCTGCCAGGAGAAGTTTAATGGTGCCGTGCAACAAAGCATTGCTGTCGACTGACAGAGGGATGGAAAAACAGATCAGATGCATGCCTGCCTCCAGGGAAATGTGCTGTAATCCAGGAGAGCCTTCCATCATTGTGATAAAGCAATTCTCCTTTCAAAAACCAGTTTCAAATTTCTTTTATCCAAAGCAGACAGGCAGTGACCTTCAACAAGGTCAAGTGCCAGGTCTTGCACTTTGGTCACAGCAACCCCATGCAGCGCTATAAGCTTGAGGAAGAGTGGCTGGAAAGCTGCCTGGCAGAGAAGGACCTGGGGGTGTCGGTCAACAACCATCTGAAATGAGGTGGCAGTGTGCCCAGGTGGCCAAGAAGGCCAATAGCATTCTGGTGTGTATCAGAAGTAGTGTGGCCAGCATGACCAGGGAAATGATCATCCCCTTGTACTCACCACTTGTGAGGATGCACCTCAAATACTGTGTTCAGTTTTGGGCCCCTCACTACAGGAGGGACATTGAGGTGCTGGAGCATGCCCAGAGAAGAACAATGAAGCTGGTGAGGGGTCTAGAGCACAAGTCTTATGAGGAGCAGCTGAGCGAAATGAGGTTGTTAGAAAAGGAGGCTGACGGGAAACCATATTGCTCTCTGCAACTCTCTGAAAGAAGGTTGTAGCAAGGTGAGGGTCGGTCTCTTCTCTGAAGTAACACACAATGGGACAAGAAGAAATGGCTTCAAGTTATGTCAGGGGAGGTTTAGATTGTGATTCTATGATAGAGTTGCGGTCTGTTGTGTCAGCAATATTGGCCTCATGAAGTACACTTTTATTTCGATGGACCTGGTAAGACTGAAACCTGCTGTGATGGCTACCTGTGCCATCATTGATCATGTTAGCACAAGGCCCAGCCCTACCTCATATTTTTCCCAAGCCAGCAGTTTCCATCTCCTCTCACATCAAGAGAGTATCACATTGTACTACCAAGGAGGTAGCTGTGGAAAGGGAAGAAGAAGAAACAAAGAGACCTGGTCACAGCTGGCCAAGCCAGGGCAAACCCATATTTCCCCGCCACAGTCCGGGCCCTGGCTACTCTTTTTATGGACACGCTTTGATTCTGTGCGCACTTGGCCTTGTTTTTTAAGACTGACACTTACATTTCTATGTGCCATTGGATCTATTTGTCTGAAAAATTAATTACAAGTTTAGGAGCACTTGGAAACAGCACAGATCTTCAGAAGCTACATTACTGAAAAAAAAAAAAAAACGAAAAAAAATCAAACACTTAATCTTTGCAAAAGAAAAACAAAATGTGAGCAGGAAAGAAGCCTGTGCTTTTGAGATACTAAAAAAGGGAAAAGGCAATGATATAAAAAAAAAGTTATAAATAATTTTCCTATTATTCATGCAATACAGCTGGATAAAAAGTTGATTTTAAAAGGCCTTTTAAATGACTTACAATATGCACAGTTAAAAGGTTTATTTTTACCGTTCTGTTTTTAGATAAAAGTTGTTTTGCTAATCAGAACAATTATGCTCATAATGGGGAATAAAAGGAACTGGTTACCTACTGATACACAAACTAGTGATGCTGGAGGTACAGCCACTATGCAGCATTCTGCTACTTAAATTGGTTTCATCTGTGAATTTTATTTCCCAACAAAATGTATATACTTTTTTTTATTAGAGACTTTCCATTGCCCTTTGCAGTTAATACTTGTTTTTATAACTGTGGAACAAGCAGGAAAGCTTTCTGTTTTGGGAAATAGAAAAAAAAAGTAGGGAGTATAAAAAGCAAATAGGGGTTACGATTTACACCTAAAAAAAAAAGAAAAAGTAATATCAAAAGTTGGGCTAAACACTGACTTTTCTGTTGCTACCGGTGGCAAATGCTATTGCACACGATGATTTGTGCCATGTTCATCTTATGATTTGTGCTATGTTCAAAACCCACCAGTATCAGCTGTTGCCAGAAGCAGGGAAGCAGATCACACACACTACTGACTGTCACAGTTCTTATATTCCTAAAAGATTTTATTCCATGGGTATAATTGGAAACTTCTTACACAGTATCTATCCAGAAGGACTGCATTTTAATTATCCCTCATATGGCTGACTGGATGTTGGGTGTCTCAGTAGTTTTCCTTGCACTCTTAACATTGTCTTATTGCTTAAGGCTGTACAGATCCCTTGAAAGCATCTAAACCATAGAAACAATATCTCTTGGAAAAGTAAAAACAAACCAAGATTTGGATTCAGGACAGCTTAGCAGAGTGATTTCTTATTCATAATCTTCACATTCTTGCTGAGGCTTCAGTATATTGAATTCCCCGACATTTTTCTCTTGCTCTTTGATAGTAAAACTCTGGTTTTCCAGAGTACTGTTGAAGCCTATGTTCTTGCAGTATCCATGTTCAGCAGCATTACAGTGTGTGGAGAAGAAACAGTGACTAAGTACAGTAGAAGAAAGAGAGGGACAGTACAGAGACACCAAGTCTTCCCTGGCTTCTAAAGGGAAGTAACCTCTTACAATGAGATTGTCAAAGAACTAATCACACAGCTTTATTCTGTTTTCTGTGTCAAACAAGAGTCTCAACTGCTCCTCAAATAGCAAGGCTATAGCAGAAGAGTAGTGAGGTAGGACCACCTGCCCTGGAGTTGGCTTTGTCTTAGCTTTCATGGAACACGAGCTGCAAAAGCACTTTCTCTTGTTATACCAAACAGGTTCCCAAAATGAAAATTAGACTTTACAATAGGTCTTAGTAACTCATAGGCTTGAGCAATTCTGGCCTGGTAGGACTCTAAGGAGAACGGCAGGCATTGTGTGGCAAACAAGATCAGATTTAGCCATGGTAATTCTAGAGGCACATCAAAGGTTTCAGTTTCTTCAATTGGTGAAAGCATAACCTTCATTTTAAAAAAAAAAAAAATATTCCTATTCCCCACAGTTGTAAAGGAAATATTTACAAAGAATAGGCGTCTGCCTCCACCTGTAGGAAGCCTGTAAGAAATTGTTTCACATGGTGTAAGCAGTCCCGGTTCATCTTAACCTCAACCACAGATAACGTGTGGGGATAGCAAAAGAGCAGGGCTATAAGGGTGCCATGTGAGATACACGGAAGGTTCCCAATGCCTTAATTAATCCTTGATTCATGACAGTAATGTAAATGTAGCTTCTCCAACTCACCTTACAATGTTTAGGCATAAATGAGAGGGGGCAATTTGTACTACCGTAGCCAGTGCTGTAACACCAATAAAACAGAGGACTTAAGTTTCTGGGCTGTCAATTTGGTAATATCTATTAGCACTACATTCACTTCAAAATTAATTTGAAAACAAACAGCCCAGGTAATGCTAACTTTGGGATGTTACAGCTTATTAGCAAAAACAGAAAAAACAAAACTGCACTGTGCACAGTTGGAGGTCCCACAGGATCCCAAACCAGGATCCCACGGTGCCTTTTAAAGCAAATTGTTAAATCAGGACTATTCATGTCACTACAGAGCTATCAGATGATACAGTTCCCGGGTTTCCACATTCTCTCTCTTTTGCACACAAGTACGTACACAAATACTCCCACAGATTCAACAGAGCTCCTGCGTACACCTCTGCCAATCCCTTGCTTGCATATGTATGACTTCCACTAAAACTGGCAGGAGTTCAGTGAGAAAAAGAATGTATTTCTCTCTGTGCCATAATGCATGTGGCAATGCTTTCTACCATTGCCATTTGTTGTTTATGAAAAATTCAGTTTATGTGAAACAGTTAGGAATATTGAAAAATAAGAGGGAGAGAACATCAGGAACAAATATATTTTGTGTCCATGACACTTTGGAAAAGTAACATTTAGTAAAAGAACAGAAATGCTCTTCATTCTGAACTCATGTGACTCCATCAATCATCCAAAATCACAGGCTATAATTAATTAACAATATAATAAATTACATTTCATAAGCTCACACCAGAAAATTACTTAAACACAAAAACAAAATACAGAAGGGTGGGGAAGGGTTGGTGTGGAGGCAAGCTAGGCTTCTCACATGAAATCTCCTCCACATTCAGCACCTTCCCACCAACCTCAAGGCTGTGATTTCTATCCTGAACTTTACCAGGTTTCACTCTCAACTCACTGTGTGAGATCAGAAAAACTTCCAACAACTCCATTTCTGCCAAAGAGGGAAACCCATCACCAAATTCAGAGTACTGTTTGATATGATATGTCTTTGATTCAGCACAACACTGTGGCATTGTAGCCATTTTTTAATGCAAGAGTAGAGCCATCCAAGGTATTTTTAGCATCCCAGCAGGATGTAAAATACCTTTCATTGCATTAAGTTGGAGGAAGGCTTATCTTGCTGATGAGATGCTGCATGAAAATACCTGTGACCTGAGCTCAGTTCCTTAGTTCCCCATCCTATGGGGATCCCTGGTAACCAATAAGGTGAATACATCTTCTTTCTCCCAATTTTGAAAGATTTGTCATTTCAGACTTTGGGAAAAGAATTAAGTGATTATGACCCAAAAGACACTGCCATATGAGGCTCTGTCATGTTATAAAAACATAAAATCATTTTTAAAACTTTGACATCTTCCTCTTAAAGGACAAATGTCCATATAGGTAAAATAGTGCTCTAAATACTGTGGGGAGCAGTGCAACAGAAGAGAGGGAGATGAGGAAAATTACACCTGTACCCTGATTGATGCTTGCCAAAACTTGGTCTTCTTCCCACACGCGTGGGGATGGGCCCCATCAAGGTGTGGGCAGCAGGGGGTGGGACAAAGCAGGGTAAAGAACCCATGCGACGAGGCAGCAGCAGCAGCAGCAGGCAGGAACACAAGGAAATACACAGGGAAAACAAACCCAGCGCACTCTAGACAATCGTTGGGCTTTGTTCTTGCAACAGTTTCCTGAAGGGGTGAGATAATTCAGGATTTATCCTCTTTGAAGATTTCAGAATGATGGCTAGTTAAGCAAACCTGTTAGAAAAGGCACAGAATCCAAACTAAAAACACGAGGAGATGCCAGTTGAAGAGGTCTGCTCTGGATTTGTGCAACCCAGTTGTCACAGTGCAAGATAAGGAAAACCAAGAATGCATTTTCTCTGACCACAGAGACCCTGTAGGTTTAATTTCTCAATGGTGCTCCAGAAACAATTCTTCATCCTCACTCAGGTTTGAATCTTCATTTTTTTCCACATAATTTCCAGCTCCCCAGAGCTCTTTATCTTTTCAAAACCCTCCCGTTTTCATGAGGATTATCTCTCCCTTGTTGTGGTTTTGAAGGCATTCAAATCACAGATACAAATCACTGTGGTTTGAAAGGTTACTTTCCTCTTTGATTGATCATTCTTGACCCATTACCCTCTCAGTGCTGTCCAGTGCAATAGCAATAACATTTGTCAAAAGTGGGAAAACAGATCACAAGACAAAACATATACATCTATCCGTAGATCTTTATCTATTACATAGACTTACTACAACGCAAATAACTGTCAATATAGCGTGCTCCCAAATATAAATCCAATATGGACATAAAATATACACCCTCATATACCCCTCCTTCCTTCTGTGTGGACACGTTGAATAGTCTGGAGCTGGACCCCAAAAATAGCAGGTTTTTTCCCTTTTCTATATGCATTTTCCACAAAGGCCACCCAGCAGAGCAGCAGCAAGACCTGAGTTGTGGCCAAAGCGACGGAGGTGACTGGGGCAGGGGGTGTTCTGTGCCTTACTGTAACATATCTGAAGCTCCCATCAAAATGCAGAGGGGACTGGCCCACTGCAGAGGGGACCTTCAGTCTCTAAAAGAAATGGTGGTCACTGATGTCTACAGCCACCCTGCACATCTGAATAAATATTCAGCAACTGACTGGTGGCTCAGTTTTGTGAACTGGGACTTCATGTCCAAATCCACCTGACCTAACGTTAGACATCTACTTCATAATCTGAGGTGAGAAACACGGTCAAGTTGGTCCTTCCAGCTGCTGGAGGAGAGGCACTGTCAGAAAGCAGCTCAGATATAAAGTCAGGGGTGAGTGCATTGCTCATTTGGGACCTTCGGTCAGATAGGATGAATCCAGGTCTTAATGAACAAGTTCCTTTGTCTAGCAGTACTTTTTGAAGCTCAAAGGACTGGGAAATCCTGAATGGCAAACTTGCAGCTCTGCACCAACCTAACGTGAACATCCAGAATGCAAAAGGACTACAGTAAATCTCTGACTTTTTTTGTTCCTTGGTTTATTCTTCTTGGCTCTGGTCTACATTTCTTGGAAAATTCCTCCATCTCTCTGTTGGCAGATCACTTCTACACTTGTCACACACATGTTGCTTTAGCAGATGAATAACTTAATTTTCCCCACAAAACAGTAATGTACTACAGAATGGATATTTCTGACTTTTTTAAGCAGTAAAAAGTCTCTTATTCAACCTGTTTAATAGGTTAAGTGGTCATTTTATATTAAAAAAATAAGCAAGTATGCTTCGCTTCCCAATTTTTCCCTCCTTCCTTTTTAATCTGATGTTTTAACAGTTTCAGGATCAGGGAAGTGGTTATTTTTGGCATAATATTTAGAAAGACAATCTTGCAATAGTACTCTCTACCAAGTGCCCAAATGAACAGAGCTTATGAATGATTAATATAACAGCAGTGAGATAACCCTGACAAGTACATCTGGTGTTTGTTAACTGAAGATTATTTCTTTTAAAGTTTTAATTGGGCCATGTTAATTGGATGCTTTTCTTCAGTAGACATATTTCATATCACAAAGTTAAGCCAGGTTTTGTTCAGCAAAACTGTAAACATGCAATTAATCACGGAAAAACATGGACCCCTCCTTACACTTGGAACACAAGAACCCTCTAAGTCATTTTCTCAGGGTTTTCCTCCCTAAAAATCAAGTCGACTCACATGGCTGAGGTCTTGTATAATGGTCTGAAAACTGAGTGATGCCTCAGTAATTGCCATGAGCCTGGACAGCACTGGCAAACTTGTCAAGAACCCTTCTTGGAACAAACACCCTGCGTTCTTCAGCAGAAATGTCTCTATGAGAAATGGCTGACAAGATCAGGACTGTGACATCTGTAGGTTTCCCTTTCCTGACAGTGCAAAATATCACCTTGCTTGCTGAAAAGAAGGCTGCAGCTCTGCTTGTGTGCCAAGGGGGTCTGAGCCACTCAGGAATGGCTCTGCTGGTGTTCATGAGGAGTATCTTCTCATAGCGCTATGACCAAAGCCAAGAGGGTATTAACGCACAGAGGGTAGAGAAAATGTACCAACATGTGATCTAGATTATTCAGAGTAAGATTGGAAACCACCTTTGGAAAAATACTGCCAGAAAGGCTTTGCAGGCCCTTTTCTGCTTGGCAGCTGGGTTATCAATGGCATGGGGACTGCAGTAAGTGACTGAGTCAGTGCCAGTCTCATCCACCCATGGAAGTGATAAGAAAATGGGAGAGCTTCCCATCTACTGGGATATATTTTCATGGTTTTGAGTTTCAGCTTTTCGGCTTATCACCCTCTCCTTCTTTTCTCCCTCCCTCCCTCCCCCCCCCCGTCATTTCCTCTCTCTTTTACTATTGTCTATTTTCCATTTTGTTCTCTTCTTTCTCTTGTTTCCTTCCTTCCTTCCTTCCTTCCTTCCTCCTTCTTTCTTTCTTTCTCTCTCTCTCTCTCTCTCTTCTTGTCTTGTCTTTTCTCTCTTTCCAAAATTACCTCACACTATAGCATAAAAGACACATGTATAGGCAGTTACAGTAGAACCACTGACTGATCCATACCTATGGAGGCTTTCCAGGGCTCTATACAAGCTCCTTTCACAATGAGAGCACAGTGTTGTGAAAGAAGATGAGAAACCACAGGAACAAAATTATTAATGGGAACAAATTCTATTTTTGCTTTAGAATAAGAAGTGATTTTAATCTATAGCTATGACGTAGAACTACATAAAATATATGTATGTTTTACTGAGATACACACACTCAGCACAGACCAGAGCACTATCATTTTCTGGTAGAGTGAAATTATGACTGTATACAAGTGCCTACCACAGTGTGTAGGTATGATAATGCTTTTACATGAGTGACTACATAGCTATATGGAAAATAACTGTAGAATGTATTTTAAAATTCTCATTACGTGGTAGCTGTAAAGCTCATTTGCACTGAATTAATTAAGTTTTTCCTGTTCCAGATTCATGCCAGCAGGAGTTATGATTGATTAAAAGTAGTTCCAGCCATGATCTCCTGGAACATGTGTCAAAGGTCTGCAGCTGAGTACTCATGTAAATTAGAGTACTACAATTTGCCTTTCATTAGCCATCAGGTTTTGGTTTGAAATGCCCCTGAGGAAACTATGACCTACTCCATGGTCTGTAGAAAACGCACTTTACTCCTATAGGCCCAGTTCAGGGCAGTGTTCAGCACAAGTCTGTTTTTAAGTTAGTAGATACACTCTCTCAGCAGAACTGCTTATGCTTAAAGCCATGCTCCTGCACATACTTGCTGAACCCAGAGCTGAAAGCAGATCAGCCTGAGAAACCAAATATGTGCTCAATGATCACTTTTGGATATCTAAAGGCTTTTTTTTTACATTTTAACATGGTCAAAAAGACAAATGACACACATTTGGCAGTGGTCTAAAACCCAGAATTACTTCATTGTTGCTACATGTCTTCCAGATTTCCAGCAACAGACAAGATACTAGCTCTCTGGCAGCACCAGATTAGAAACCATGCTAGGACCATGGACATAGACTTCCAGACCATGAACTGGGAGGACACAAAGCAAGCAAGAATCCACAGAGCCCTTGGAGACATGTTTGAAGAGCTGGGCCCAACAGCAAGGCTCCCTCCACAATCACGATGAAGATGCCAGAGGAACTATCTGCATTGGGAGTCTGGGAACCATGAGGTCCATTTCCTTGCAGCAGAGTATCCATCGTGGATGTCCTGGAGCTAAAGATCCCAAAAGCCCCTGCAGTCCCCACTCTGATGCCATCTTTCAGGCAGATTTCTAAGTCGCTGGGCAGGTAAGCTGGCAGTAAGCCTGTGAGGTTTCTGAAAAAACCTGGCTGGCAGGAAAGTTTCAAAACCTGCCTGACAGGCAAGGCCACATCGGAGCCTGGGGGAAAGAGGGCAATTGACAGAAAATCAGCTGAAAGGAGCATGTTTCCATATGATGTTTTACATCTGAAAAAATCAGCATAATGTAAACTAAAAACATTATTTTGAAAAATTTCTGCCATCTCTACTTAAACGTGTATAATCTGCCACAATCTCACTTTCAGCCCTACAGAATTGGATCGCCGTTTGTTTGCTGCAGAAAGCCCTAATTGGAGTAATTTCTATAGCAGATTGTTTTTCCAAGCAAGCTTCATTTGGCCATGGAAAATGATACACTATTTAGCTCCACCACGGTGCATTCTATGTCAGATCAGAAATATGACAAAAGGAAAATATTCCCATAACATAAAATACTGTCTTTGAAAACACAATCTGTGGGATACATGGGTTACACAATGCATCCTACAGCTCTCAAATAACTGAGTGGCAGCAGCTATGAAATTCCACTACCTAGACCTTGCTTTTCCACCATGAAGTTTTGCATGAAGAGCTCACCCTACCAGGTTGTAGCGGTTAAGAAATACCATTGAAATCTGCCATCCAAATTTTAATAGGGTTTCAGCCACTTCAAAGCTGTTCGTTTCTAACAGTTTTAATCCTTTTCAGCCGCTAGCTGTCTCCCCGCCAAAGTCAAGTCAATTAGTTAAGAAGTTATTAGAAAAGCCCTCAGATATGAAAGCCACGCTTTAAAGTCCATGTCTTTTGTGGCCTCTCTGAAAAGACAGGGCTGCTATTTTGGCATGGTTTCATCCCCTTGGTCTACCTGAAACACAAATACGAAATCAGCCTGACTCATCTGCTTTGTCTGAGTGCATCCTCCGCCACTGGAAGAGCCTTTCTCCCAGAAAGCAGACGAGCAAGTACCAGTAGAGCAGCAGCCACAGCTTTCATGGTGATGACTGAATAATGAGGTAGTTACTTCAGCAGACCTGCCATGACAAAGTCGTGCATAATTTTTAACGTCTTCAGGGATGCTGCTGTGCCCTAGACTTGCACAAGAGCCCCGGCGATCAGTGGCAAGTTCAGTCCTAGTCGATTCTCCATGTCATGAGTCACCCCTTACCCCAGGGCCAAACGGCGTGCACTGGTTCACAACTACTCTCACTGTGCGGTCCAGAGATATCCCTGCCAAGAGAAATATTTGGCTTGTTTCTGACTGGAGCCCTGAATGCAAACTCTTATACCTACAGCGTGGGTGAAGAGCAGAGCCATGCTCCAGGGCAAAGCAGGGAGTGAACCAACCTGACAGCACAGAAACACCCAGTGAAATTTATTTTCATTTTTGGCCCATCATCTCCACTGAGCTTATCTCGTGGTGCCACACAAGCTGTAACTCATGCCAAGACTCAGAATTTTTGCACTTCTAGGCTTGCTCTGAACAGCATCAGGCATCCTAACGGCAGCAAGCCTTATCCCGGAGGTGCCACCATGTGCACCATGCTCCCTGGATATCCCATGGTCATGATGTGCCTACCTCAGCTGTACCATAGACACCTGGCACCCCCGCTGCTGCCATGCTCATGGCTGCCAAACATGACCATTTGCTGCCGAGGTGTCCCATCCTCTCATTGAGTCGCACCTCGACAAACAGCACACAAGGGGGTGCAAAGCCAATCTCATCTGTAAGACGCCATGCAGAGAGGGTGCATTGGGAATTGTCTACTACCAGGTCCTTGTACTAAGCCCATTTGCATCCCAAGGCAGGCTGTCATCAAACTTGGCACTGCGAAACAGAAACTGGCAGGGACCAAAGGCAAGAAGCATGCACTCGCTGCAAGTACTTCCTCACACATCCCCGCATTTTGCATTGCAGCACAGCAGCAAATGATTATATCGAGCAACCAAAAATTGCTCAAATTACACATATTTACCCCCACAGTAAATCAGAATGGGAGTTGATTCAGTCATCACTCCAAAGAAACTGGATGGAGTGACTAATGCGGAAACGATCATAATTTTCCCTGCCCTTAATTTTGAAACTGAATTTAAAAACATACAATCTGATGATGGCAAAAGATGGGTTGTAAATATTTTGATATGGTAGCATGAAAAAGGAGGCTGAGTGTTAAAAGACTTCATAGCAAGAAGCAGGAAGGGATGCTCTTATTGTACTTGCAATTTTCACACGGATTGTGCAGTGTCAGAAAGATATTGTCAAAATAGAAGAAATTTGGTAAATAGCAAAATGAGTCAGGGCCAGAAGCACGCTTAAGTGAAAAGACTGGGAGAGCTACCATTTCTGCTGCAGAAATGGTGAAAAGATGAATCTTCAAATTGCAAGTGCTGTAAAGTGTGAGAAAAAAAAATAGGCTGCGCCACAAGAAGTGGGCACAAAAATTGCTCTGACTTTGCAGTTTGGGCCAAGCAAGAGCCCACGGAGACAAACAAAACACCGAGGAGAAATGGAGTCACTACAAATAACCGTGGTGTGGGTCCTCTGCCTGGTAAGGGAATGGGACAGTTCTGGTTCCACACTGCCTATCTGCCCCAGGGGATGGGGATGGCACAGCCAGAGGACACAGTTGTCCTTGATCTTCTGGAAGATGAAAAGATGACTAGATGCAGGGAGAGGAGGCCCGGGAGGGGGGATGTCTCTTGCTTCTTGCCCGCTCTGTTAATCACGATATCTGCTTCTGTAGCACGGTGACTGTGACCGTTCTGCCAGGAGCGATAAATTGGGGGAGGAGAGCATGCACCACCTGGCTACCCACGCCGCCATCCCCCAGGCCAGCCCCTCCACACCTTCTGGCACTGACAGGGCCCCACCAGCCACATTTTGGCTTCCCTTCCTTGCCTTGTGCCGTGACAGCAATGCAAAAGAGGTGGCTTTGAAAGAAAGTGGAAGCCTGGAAGCCTCTTGGGCAGGGGTGGGTTGAAGGATGCAGGGGCAGCTGGTCAGTAGGGCTCCTACACAGCACTTTTGGGCAAGAAATACACTTTGCACAGACAAGGAGCTTTGGGGAAGGCAGAAGAGACAGAAAGAATGGAGCTTGCTCCTACTCTCTTGCATCTCTGTCACTGAGGACAACAAGGATCCATTTCCCAGGTTTTGAGATCCACTAGTAGGCTTTGGGAACAGAAAAAAATATCCCCTCTCTCCCCCAAATATCCACCTGCTGGTACTGGCAGATTTGGAAGAGGCAGGTGGAAAATGTCCTGCATGTGGAGGCACAGGAACCCACCATCACCTCAGAATCACTCTCTGTGTACGTAGTGTACGTTTTCCAGGATTCTCTGATGCCTAGAAATGCTAGACAGCTGCTCACAGTGACCATTTTGCCCTGAAGCCCAGGACAGCATGTCATGACTGCAGGACACTGTGATGCTTGCTGCTATAGGAGCAATGTATGTATACCCACAGTGCAACACCACGGTGATGATGTCAAAGTCATCAGTCTTGTGTCCTGGCCCTGGGTTGTTGTACTGCTGTGGACATATCTCGGGAGACAACGTAAGATTGCTATCTTTCAGATGACTCCGTAATTGCAGTCAACGCTGAGAAACAGATAAGGAGGGCACATGGCTGGGATGATGGGTTTGCAGAGCTCTTTAAAGGCTTCACAGTGTCATCCTGACCTGTAGAGAGCCTGATGTTTCAATGTCAACTTCATTAAGCATACCTCTATTTCAGATAAGCCCCCAAACAATCTTTTTTGTGCATGTTTTAATTTAAGGGGAAAACATCTGGCTGCTAACGATGCTGTTGTCATTGGAAACATAATTAAGACTTTTGTTTTCATAAACTAAAAATAATGGTGAGTGGTATTCAACAGTCTGGCATCTTTATGCTGTATGTATAGGAGTCATGATTTTTCTAACAAGATGGCTGTTTGAAGTGTGTTTATAAGTCTATAAAGAGAGCTAAATAGCAAGCATTAGCATTGATGTTAATTGCAGAGCTGACAAGTTGTTCCAACCTGTTATTACGCTGCCCCCTTCCACGTGATCCTAATTCATAAGCTTTCTGAAAAGTTGTTTTGTTTGGGTTTAAACAGACCTCCCTTGGTGGGGAAAAGCTCACTGTGGTCTGCAACTAACCCTGAGATGGAGCTGACTGAAGCTTGTTGCTTGCTCATGACCCACGTTTTGGCCTCAGAGTGGCTCTGATGTCCTGGAAGTGAAGTGGATGAGATAGGAAATGCAACTCCTCAAACCTGTTACCTACCCCGTGCAAAATCCTATTGGGATTTTGGGTCAAACTCAGCTCTTTATCCAGTTCTTAGTGAAGGAAAGGAAAGGGTTGGGGGAGGTCTGGGGGTTTTGCATGCACCATCACTGACTATAAATGCAATACAATTAAGGGGCTCAGCTCAAGCACGGTTCCAGGCTCTTTACAAAATATTCTCTTGACTCTGCAGCAACACTATGGCTTCCACAAGTCAGCTGACATCTACGAGTCTCAAAAAGACAGTGGATGGTGACAACCAGGGCGATGCATGTAGGTTTCTGGACCCACAGAAAGACTAGCACTGGGGAAGGACATTTTGCTCGTGGCCAACTGCCTCTGTAACTATGAGACGAAGAGCGTGATCACAGCCGAAAATCCACTCTATGACTACACTCATTAGAGAGACAATCTGCAACTGGGCAAATGGATCAGCAGACAGGGATGGCACTACTGCTAACATCTTAGCTATGCTGCTGGAAAATCTGGGATTGGGAAGCAGGTTCTGTGTGTCATCTGCTTGCTGAAGAGCTGCAACATATGTGGATGGACCACAATTCTACATTGAAAGCTGAAAGTCTCACCTTAACCCATAAATACACAAACTGGAGCGTACAGACATTTGTCAAATACCACAGGATTTGCAACTGGACGTGCTGGCCTCACAAGGCTCTCTGTCCATACAAGAGAAGGGATTTTTAGTTCATTAGTAGGTAGCTGCAGGAAGAACTACCGAAGTGGGAGAATAATTGTCAGTGTGAAAAAAACTCACCACCACCACTAACAACAACAAAACAAGAGGCCGCAAGAGAAAGCAAAGATTTTCACTGCTGAGGAAAGAGGAAACTAAGACTTCCTGCTTCTTGCTGGACCAGAAATATCACAACTTCTGTCTCTCTAGAAACTTGCAGACCTTATGCATTTGGTCTTGTGTGGGACACTGTGTGGACAAAAACAAGCACAGAAATGGGGCAGAGGAAAGACACGCTTTTCATCAGCAGACTGGTCTTGGCTGGGGACCATCTAGGTGAGAGACTCCACCAGTGTTTTATTTACTCCAGCATATTTGCTCAGTAACACCATTCCGGGAAGATTATCCTGCCAATACTGCAATGGTATTTTCCCTGCCTTGCCCATCCCTCATACACAATCATACATTGTCAATTATAACCACACTCTGTTTATAGCTTGCCTTATACAGTTAATGGATAGAGACTGAGTGGGGTTTTCCTTTTCCTTCCCTTGGAGAGGACTTATTTCACAGGAATGTTTTCTCCTTACTCCTCTTGCCTGAGCACAAGGCAATGTGAATACTGATGCTGCTGCCCAGGGACTGCAGCTCTGACATGAACTCTCACACACCTGAGAGATAAGCATCCTTTCCCTCTGTTTCTTCACAATTCTGAAGAAATGGAGAAAGCTCTCTGCTTAATTCAGAGCACCGCCAAGGAAGCCTGCCTGTTTCATCTCTCCTCCAATACAAACCCAATAAAATACTGAAGAGGGTCAAGTTGAGCAGATGAGACAAATCACTTCAAGCTGCCCGTACAGTTATGCTGGAGAAAACACTTTCCATGTGCAGCCATATCTACAAAATCCTGTGTGATAAAACCTAAAGAAACAAATACAACACAAACCACTGAAGGGTCAAAGCACCCTTACTTGGCATGAAGAAAATCACTCTACTGACAGGGAAGCGTGGAGGAGCTGGGAGCTTCCTACCCTATTCTGGTGACTCCCTTTCCAGATAAGGAAGCTTCAGCACACTAGCAGGGGCCATGCTTCTCTCCTTCTCCCCTTTAAGAATTCTTAGATGCTTTTTTGTCATTTGGGGAAACAAAAACTGGTTTCCACATGTGAAAAGAGAAGATGTACTCCTGCAAAGTAACAAGCATGTTCGATTCCTACAGACAGAACTGGCTTTTTAAATAATACACTATCTTTGCTGACTGATACTTGTGCTGACAGGTTATATTATTTGAGAATAACATGCAAGGAAGTTTATTTAACCATAATCCAAATGGACAGAGTTAAGGTTAAATGCTATTGTTTGGCTTTTGAGAGATTAAGTTTAGGAATTTACCATTCTCTTGATTCTTTTTTATTTATAGAACATGTCAAACTGTAAAGCATATCAGTACATGCTGTCAAACAAGATACTCAGTATACACAAGAGGGTGATGTTACAACTTGCAGAGATGATGACAGTGTCGCTTTTGTATTCAACAGACATCCATCCGGTAGCGCAGGACAGATCTTCCATTTGTTCAATCAACTTAGTTTACAGAAATACAGATGAACGATGCTTAGCTGTAACCAAATTCATGCTATCTTCTATGGCAGGAGCCATAGCAACCACTTATGTACTGCCAAAGGTTTGGTTTAAAACATACACTGACACTCTACAGCAGAGACCCACCAGTGTGAACAAACATAACAACATTCCCTTTCTCAGTCTGGGGAGAAACACATATAAGAGCATGACAAGGGCAGCAACAAGGTGGTTTGACTCTAAAACTAGTTGACCTTGGCCATGTCCCATTGAAAGGAAGGCTCTCCACAAACTGTGAAAATGATGCTCCAACATATACCCTCTCCTGATGTACATATGCCCCCCCAAGCAGAAGCAGGAACAATGGGGAATCATTCATTTAGGGCAACACAAAGGGCCCTCTGCCCTGTTTCTTCTAGGTCAGTGGGCAACTGCTGTTGTTAAATTGGGGTTTAATGTACAAACTGACACTCAGTTGTTTCTGATTGTCCAGAATGTGTCTTTGTTTAAACGCATAAACCCCCATCTGGTACCCATTACCAGCCCACTTCTTCATCTTGTGTGTGGGTAACTAAAGACAGAAGCCTGTAGGGAGGGTGAGCTTGGCTTGTCCACATGGCCCTGCAGCTCCCTCACAGAGCCAGCCAGGCAACCACAACCCTCTGCTCACCCAGACAAGGAACTGTCTTCATTGCTAAAAAGGGACAATAGATTAATGCTACCAAAAGGCAGGCTCTCCTTTGCCCAGGAAGCCAGACCTCTGAGACAGGATTAGCAGAGACCGTGTTTCAGACAGGGGTGTTTTAGTAATAACAAGGCGTGATCATGGGCAGAACAACTGAAGTGGGGTGAGCCCAACCGAAAAGGTTCAGACCAGCATTCAGAAGCCCCACATCTGGACTGCAACGCGTGTTTCACAGCTGCCCACCTTTTCTTCTCCCCCCCACACATCTAAAGGTGCCTACAGCTTGCATCAGCATCGTAGCAGAAACCCACATCCTTTATTCTGGGTTCACACTCAGACATGTGCCTCAGCAGGCTAGCACACTCCAGTTCTGCCAGGTTCAGCAACCTTCCCCTGGCCTTTCAGAGGCTGAGTTTCATGTACCTGCACCAATTACTTCTGACTTGACATAAATCACTGTCATAGCTATCTTACTTCGAGAAGAGGTTGTGGAAGAAAACCCACCCCAATCTTATGCTCACAGAAAGGTGTTTCGTTTTTTTTTCCCCAAACAGCACAGGCTGCAAAAACATCCATCTGTCCTGATTATGGCTCCCAAAAATGTTTGTCCATTGTAAAAGCGGCAAAATGAGACGGGTTATCTCCATGTTCAAACTGATGCACATACACATACTTTTTTTAAACCTTGCAGTTTACATATTTGTAACCAATTGTATTAACAATTAGTATCCTCCTAAACATGCTGTCTATCACAGATGGGGACACTCCCCTTTTTCCTCTGACCACCAGTGCATGATGAATGCTTAGAAAAGACGGCTGCTCCGGGAGGACCTCACTGGTGTCCTGGGCTTTCAGGTCCTGTTAGCCCATGAGACAGACTCTCCTCTGAAAAGCACACCCCTCTTTTGGCTTTATCCCCACCTCCATTCCCCCATATCGGGGGCTGACAGAGACCCAACACAGACCCAAGAGCCAAAAGGATCTTGCGGTCTAGGTCCACAGGCTGCTTCCAGAACTTCACTGTGCATATCCAGAGAGTAGCAACCACATTCATACCGCCATGAAAAGGAGAACAGGGAAGAATGAAACTATTCAGAATAATGTGATTTCAAAGATAAATGACAAAGGCCAAACCCCACATTCTTGCAGTTTGCTGGCTGCTCTTCTTCCTAGATAAAGGATGACCACCATGTTAATAAATCATGTTGGGTCTACTGTTTCTTTCTCTTAGAATAAATTCAGTCACTGAAATTCATCAATTTCTGAAGTCAAGTGAGTTTCAATAATCATCCCAATGCCATGGATGGGGAACTCTGTTAATAACTTCTAAAGTGACATTTTGTATTTAAAAAATCAGACCCTAAGAAATTACATGATTGGCCTGAACATTTCATAATGCATCAAAGTTATTTATTTTATCCAGTTTCTCTTTTTTTTTTTTTCAGACACTGGGGGATATATTTTTCAACAATTCTCTGCAACTCCAGATGTCTAACATTTAGAAGAAATCTTTGATAGCCAACACATTAGAAGAAACAGGGCCTAAATAAGGTTCGTTCAAGATAAGAACACTCAGCAGTGTTGCACTCAGTTGTGGCATAACGTGGAAGGCCAGGACCAGGACTGCACCCACGTGTAACCTAGAGATTTCATTTGATTAGCTGTCACACATCTTTCTGTATCAAACAGTTCAATTTGACTATATTTATGGTGACAAATGGACTCCTGTGCACCAGACACTCCAGGCCTTGGCTAGAACATGCTGCAAGTGTGAACACACATCTACTCATACTCTGATGGTTTTCTTAAAGCACCAGGTCCTGGAGTAGGCTGATTAAGTGAGAGCCAGGGGTACGTGTGAAGGAAAACAAAATATTCCTTGGTTGCAGGGCAAAGCTTACACCACATAAAGCTAAGAAGTCTGAAAGCAAATTGTTTTGTAAGAAGTATATAATAACCACGGTAAACTCCTGGTCCTTGAATGACAGGTGTTGGCAAGACTTATGCAGCCCATTTGCTGGCAAGAATTCCAACTCCTATGATGAGCTTAATGAAATATCTATGGCCATCAAAGGCTGAAGTGATAAATAAATTTGCCTGTTGATACCCACCATGCAGTTTCTATGAGATTCCGTTCTCCAGTTCTCCATTGGCAAAGAAAATCCCCCTGCTCTGCTTAAAGCACCGCAGTAGGCACAATGCTGAAAATAATGCAGACAAAAATCTTGCAGTATGTCTTGAACCTCTCTACCTGGAGTTACAGATGTGGCAGGAGAGGATGTGCATTTGGTGCACCTGGCGCGCCCAACAGTGGAGACACAAAAAGCCATGCAGGAGCAGTCCTGGGGAGCCTGCCCCACAGCACCCCAGGATGTCCATGAGGGGAGCAGACAATGACCCACATGCCAGTCATGCCCTCAGCCCCAAGCCCAAGCAGGCAGGCCAAAGGCACAGCTCTGCTCGGTAGCTCCAATGCTTGGTGTCTTTCCTGGTTTGTACCGAGCCATGGCCATCTCTGATGACACATTGACCAGACACAGTCCTTCAAACACCCATGCCCTCAGTTCAGCAAGGAGCACTCAGGACCAGAACTTTGTGTTTCTCCACACACCACTTACTTCAGGGCTCCCCCTGGGATTCCCAGGAATTGAGGAGATGACAATGACATACGTCTATATGTATACACACACACATGTATTTATACATATACACACACATAATAGTCAGCCAAGAAACAACCACTGCAGAAAGGAACTGGTCTCTTTTTAATATCAGCCCTTCTCTAGAAACCAATCAACAATACCGGTGGTTTTTAAGGCAACCTTTTGCCTTTCTGTGCGAAACTGAAGCCATAGCACATTGTTCCCTCAGAGCAGGATTTGCAGCAAAGCTTTTATGGACTAGCTGTTTGTCAAAAGGTAGAGGAAGAAGAAGGAGGAGCCATGAAAAATACTCATTTCTAATAAATCCGAGATGGTTTCACATCCCTGAGGCAGACTCATGTTGGTTTTGGCAGGCACAACATAAAAAATAACACTGAGTCTGTGACTCGTGAGCAGTTTCCTGCATGGGCTAGGGATTTGCTTTGTTTTCTGTTATTATTATTATTGTTATTAGATGGAGGTTGTGGAAAAGAGCATAGGTGCGTGCAGGGGGGTGAAGTAGGAAAAAGTTAATCTGTTGTGTCATCACTCTTTTAATTCAAAGCATAGAAGCTCAGGGGTTTTTGTAGTGTGAGGTCTGATAATGATAATCCAGCACCACCTGAACAAACAGTCTGCGAGGCAGTCCATACCACAGCGAGTGGGAAGCGAGTGGAAAGCGAGAGGTCCTCTCTCTGTTCTCTCCTCCTGCTCTGAGAAAGCTAGCCGGGTGAAAAGGGGAATGGGGCGCACACCGCAGCACCTTTCCCATCAGCTGGGCCAGGGCACACAGGTTCTGGGTGAGCCTAGCATATAATCAAAAGGCTTCCTTGCAGGGAAAAGCCTGCTGAAAGGCTTGCCCGAGACCTTGCCCTCATGTGACCTCCCCATGGGTCCCAGGGAAGCCTGCCCTTTTGGAGGCAAGAAGGTGTCTGAAGAGGAACAAGCCTGTTAAAAGTGTTTAATGTCTTCCTCACATCAGTGTTTACCAAAAAAAGGTCAGCAGCAATAACATTTCTATAACAACTAGTACCTATGAAGGGGAATGACTTCAGCTTGGGCCATGGAAAGACCAGGTTAGAAAGTACTTAAATGAACAGATGCTCTTAAATCATGTGAGACTGAGGAAATGAATTCAAAAGTACTTACAGAAGTAACATAAGCAATGATTAACAGCCTCATTAGTGGTCATCTTTGAGAACCTGTTTATGGGTGAAGGCCCAGAGGCTGGAAAAGAGTAAACATGAATCCTTGCTTTAAAAGGGGGAGGGAGGAGAAGCAAAGAAGCTCTCAGTAACACCATGCTGGAAGAGGCTGCTCATGCCCTGGAGGACAGGATTACAACTCAAGATGGAAAAAAAGTCTGAGAATAATATACTATAATTCACTTTGGATAAGGGAAAGCTACTATACAAAGGCTGGAGGAATCAGACACACTAACATAAAATGGGAAACCACTGGGCCAGCATTAGCTGTACAGTAAGAGAACCTTATGGGTTTTAGCAAAGTAGAGGGGCTCTTGTGTTGCCTGACTTAACCTCAATCTGATAGCTGACACAGGAAAGGAAACTTTGAACTGGGCAGAGATGCTCTTCCATTCACAAAGGAAAGTGAGTATGGGAGGAGAACACCAACAAGGAAAGGTGGCTAAACTCACCCAGCCTCTGAGCCCAAATGCCACCCAGAGATGGACAAAAAAGCCTGGGGAAGAAATGAGACAATAAACTGAAGATGACCACTCTCTTTCAGTGTCGTAATATAACCCCCATCTCCCTATTCAATTTCATCTCTCTCTCCAGGATAGATGAACAAAACAAACAGGAAATTCAATAAGCCCAGTGTAAGCTAAACAAGATGTATATTAACTTCATCACTACATCACTGGGTTGTTTAGGTTCAATGCTTAACTGCTCCATTCTTTAGTTATGTCAATCTACACAGCATACTCCTCAGAGGAAGTCTTTGAATTGGCCAGAAAAGCAAGCTTTATGCATTTAAACATCTCTATTGTATCAGTGCCATCACTACTGACATCATTGTCCAGACACGTCATCAAATCAACACATTCAGGGATTTGGGGTTTATTTGTTTGGAAAAGTGAAGGAGAAAAAGAAAAGCAGAGCACAAATGAAGAAAATGCGGTGCCTTAAAGCCTTCCCCAGGAGGGTTTTGTCCAAGATGAAGGACTGAAGAATTGCCAGTTAAAAGAGGAATCTCAGAGGAGCAGCTGTGCCACATCATGGCAGCATAGCTGCTGCAGACACCTCTGCAGTGCCGGCTGAGAAACAGGCAGCCTGCCCTTCAGGACTCTACAGAAGGGGCTCTGCACCGTTTTATCATTCCTGACGATGTGTCTGATGTGTTAACATGAACAGGAACCACCACTTCCTAAACGGAGACTACTGTATCCCAAAGACTCACCCCGCAAATCAATGGCATTGTAAATTACTCCACTACAGAAACTTTCTGTCTCACAGGAACCACCAAACTGATCCCGTTCCTTCTCTGACCCCTCTGAGCCCCTTGTTGCTCATCTTAGTTATGAGGGGAAGAGAGTCAATACTGAACCTCAATGTGGGTGAAAAGAAGTCATCTTAAGTTAAAGCAAAAAGCAAACCACCACTCATTCTTTAAATCAGACATTATACATGTGAAAAGCCAATGCTTCTTTCACAGAGAGCTAAAGACTGAAATACATGGTACAGTCACTCTCCAGATCACCCCACTGGTAGATCACGGTATCTTGAAACAAAACTACTAGTAGAAAAGTGTCTGGATTTGTAGAAAAGCTCCATGGGAACTCTGTAGTTTGGGTGTGAACCTCACAGGGCTGAGGAGCTGGGCAAGAAGCATCATCAAGAAGTTGAGAAACCAGGTCAAAAACCCCCATAATTGTGGTATGAAAACCAAAAGTAATGGAAGGGGTGGAAGTTTCTGAGAGGTTTAATGGGACACAGAGAGAGCATAAAGACTCTAAAGTGTGAAAGCTGTTTAGATGAATCACAAAATTAGGTAACACAGAAAAATGAGAGAGTATTCACAGGCAGATGGGGCTAAAGGTGTATTCAGCTCACAATCTAAAACTCCTCTTGGCGCCAACTCAGCTCACGTGGTTTCACCAACCCAGCAGAGATCCTTAAGTTACTGTGTTTTATCGTCTGTGCACCACAGGACAAGGAAAGCCATACAAGCATCCTTAGGCTGGGATTGCCAAGTTACACCTCAAAATAAAACCAAATCAAACCCCTGTGTCTCTTTCCCTCTTCCATATGAAACACAAGACCTCCCACTACTGTTGAAAATGCAGCAGTGATTTGCTCCTTAACTTGTTTTTTCACTGATCTGTGACACAACATGAAAGCTGGTATTTGTATCACCAACCCAAAAGCTGTAAAATTGTTATCTTTTCTATGACCTGGATTGCACCTGGATAACCACCTCCACATCACACTTCTCTAAGAGAGATGACCGTGCCTGCAGCCATGTTACTACCCTCAAGTTATTCTTCTTTATCTTTTGCATATGGGTAAGGATTTCCTTTAAAGATGTAAGATTTTATTTATTTGGTGGTAAAGAGTCTTTTCCTATCTGCTCTCCAAAAACCGAGGAAAATCCTTTAGTTTTTTTTCCGCAACATATTTTCTGTGCTAACAGATAAAAGCAATATCCCTGATTCAAGAAGATCTTGAAGAACACACCTGATTTTAAGTACATTAGTAGTTTGACTGATTCCATTGTAATTAATTTTGTGTATGTGGCTGATCACATACACCTTGATGAACGAGGACTGTTTTTTTCCTGATGGGTGCCAAGCACATGCAGAAAAGTGCAATGCCCTACAATCAGAGACATGAAACAGCAGTCAGCCATTTTCAGGATCCTGTATCCATTAGCTAACACACTGCTGAAGAAGATTTTTTCCCCCTCAGGAAAAAATCTACAAGACCTCGCAAACTGGTCATGGTGGTAAAGAATCGAAGCATGTCCTCATGCCACATTTTCCCCTCTCATCACAGCCTTACTTAACCCACATATGGGTGAGCCAACAGGCAATGATGTAATTCTCCCTAATGTCACCTATGGACTCAAGATTTTTTTCTCTTTAGTTTCTTGATGGTTATGGAAGCTTATCTGTGCACAGTCCTGCTTCTTCCACAGAAATTGTCAGCTGCGTCCTGCAGCCTGTGTCAGTTAGGGTAACAGCTGCTCTTCTCCCGTCTACTTCCCCAGCCTTTTCTAAATTGCAGGAAGGTAAAACCATGGTTTACTGGTTCTCCCAGCACTTGCAAAGTGCTCTTACTGTCACAGACTATCATGTCTAAAATCTATCCATAAAGAAGGAGAAAACAAAGAAGAAACGAAAAATGCAGTTAGTGATGCTGCTTAATTTGATCCTCTCAGGAAGTATTCTGTTGTAGAAAACAAACCAAACCAAAACAGCCCAACCCAGTGAAAGAAAACATTCATCATTCCCCAGATAAGATCACAAAACATGGGGGAAGCTATGCTGTTCCCCAGGGCACAAGCTGCAGTCAGCTGGGAGGAGTGGGGCAGTGGACAGCAATATGAGGTGCAGGTTTCCCAGGAGGACGGAGGTATGGTGGGGCTGAGCTGGTCACTGTTTGCCTTTGCACCAAAAGCAGCCCTGGGACAGCTGTGGGTCCCCAGCATCACAGAACCACAGAATGGTTTAGGTTGGAAGGGACCTTAAAGATCATCAAGTTCCAACCCCCCTGCCATGGACACCTCCCACTAAACCAGGCTGCTCATAGCCCCATCCAGCCTGGCCTTGAACACTTACAGGGATGGGGTATCCACAGCTTCTCTTCCTCCTCCTGGGGCTCCCTCCTGCACCCTCTGCAGAGTACGCGCATCCCCAGCTGCTGCTGGAGACAGCTTCTGCCCTGGGGGCTTCCCCATTCCCCAAAGGCACCAACTTTGTGGTTTAGAGGCTTGTTTCAGGCTTGAGAACAAATTTAGAGAAGAGGCCTATTTTTTCCATTTTCTTGTCTTTCTCCTCTGGCTTCTGGGGACTTGGAGAAAGAGGACCCCTCCTTTCATGGGAAAGCCAGCAGAGAAAATGATACGATCTCGACTGACAGGATTTGAAAGACTCAGTCTTGGCTAAGAGATAGCAGGAGGGGGAGAAGAAAATGGCTGTGTCCCTGTATTTATAGCTTGGGCTAATCTATGAATATTTGCATGGGGCTGAGCAGTGAATTATAAACATCTTTCCCAATGCATGCTTTCCAAGTCCTCCTATGAGAATAATGAATGAGGTAAGGAGGTGAGGAAACTGCTACCAGAAACCTAACTAAAACTGCCCTAGCCAAGTATGAAAATTAAGCTTTCCTCTCTACTACTCACCTAGATGCTGGTTCCAACAGGATCTGGAAACATTATGGTCTTACAGCTTTAAAGGAAATTGTTCCATTGTGGCCCAGAACACTCTGGGAGCAAGATCAGTGGCTGGGTGTCACATCTGCTGTTAGCTGAGTGCCAGAAGATTACCCTCTCACTGAAAGTACAATTCTCAGACTTTTAAATGCCAAGTTCACAACCACTTTCCCTCCTTCCCCTCCTTGCCACAAAAAACCTAACCATTTGAAAAATGGTGCGGTGTGCTGGGAAGTGACCCCCAGACCCCATCCCGGTGATGAGCTACGTTTTATGGGTGAACTATCCTTGAACATGCAACAGGCAGTGTCCTCTGTGAAAGGAAAAACACTGCCTTGAAAAATAACATTAAACATTTAAATGTGCTCAGTACTGCTGTTCTGTTTCCATTTATTTCTTTCCCTGCTCTTCCTTTTACTTGTGCATGTCCATGCATGGAGCTGGCAAACCTCAGGATGGGATCTGTTGTAATAACAGAATCGGCACTCACCTTCCTCCCAACTACAGAGGAGACAGTACATCTTTTGCTATTTCTTACCCTAAAGCTACCAGAGCAAACACACCCACTCATTGTCTCCAAACAGGGCCAAAAAAGTAGTATGTAATCATACATGCTGGAACTAAGTGCTCCAGGGGCAAATAAACAGACAATTCGGTGCATGGCAACCTGGAAAGCAGCTGAAATGAAAAAGGACATTTGATGCTAACTTCTGGTTTTTTTCCCCCTTATCAGGGTTGGCTTGTACTTCTGCTGCACCCTGGGAGAAGTAGCTGTGCATTATGAAGATAAGCCTTCGTGACAGACCAACCCACGGTGTGCATTCCCAGGTCCTCACATGCCACATGAGTGCTGAGGAGCAGCACGACATCTCTCTGCCTTTCCTCCAGCTTTTTCTGAACAGTGGAGGAAAAGCAACCTAAGGATGGAGTTACTGACTTGGTTTCACTCACTGCAAACATTTTTACTAGCTCCCATGGAGCACCAATGAGGAATGTGGTTTCCATCTATCTGTTTTCCTCCAGGTCATCTGCCCTCAGAGTCCCACATTCAACATACTAGTAAGTCATCAAAACATATACATATTAGACCCCTCTGTCATGCACCTTCATGGCTATAATGTCCTGTGACTGAATAATACTCCTCCTTAGTTTTCACCAGCAAATGGAATCATTCCTTGTGGCTTCATCTCCCTAGGCTTTCAAAGCTCTGCACAGCCACCAGTCTGGTTCTGCTCTGATGCAAGGCCAGCTGCAGTCAAAACCCTTCAAAAATCTTGAAACAAAACCCCACCTGGACACACACAAACACACACTCACATATGAATACTCATAGGTACAGTCCAAGTATTCAGTATCTTAAAATTCAATCTCACATATAGCCAAGCTCCTCCCTCCAGCTCACCAACAGCTGTGTGTACATCCAGAACATACATAGGTAAGGACAGAAATCAAAGCAGTGCATCGTTTCAGAGTCAGAGTCTGACATGTGAAGGACCCTGAACTTTGTGTATGCTGCACATACCTAAACTCTGTACGCTCTGAAGTGAGTAGGAACTGACAGAAAACAGAGCCCGCACCAGCACATATTTTGACAGCAGTGGCATTTGTTTTATACCTCATTGGATTTGGGGGTGGGGAGGTGGGGGGTGGAGTGACAAAAGGGAAAGATAGGAAAGTGGAAATAAAGCAAACTGCTTGATGTTTCTCTCAGGACCATCCACAGTGCTCACGTTTGCTCAGCTGCTATGCCGCAACACGCATGACCTACATTATAGCACCGGGTGAGCGGTAGTATTTTCTCCTCCATAGCAGGATGGAACATGCCACCCTGAGACATCCAGGCCCTCCACTTCTGGATAAGCTGGGTGATCCAGGAGACATAAGAGCAGTGGACATACAAAATGCACATGTGAATTTCTTTGACATTTTCTTGGCATTTTTAGGGAAATCTCCTCTTCTGTGCATTTCTGAAAGCATTATGTGTGACCAAGAGGGGTTGCACCAATGTGTGAATTCACTTATTTCACTATAAGGGAAGAGTGTAACTGTCAGTATCTCCTCTCCACCTCCTGTGTTCACTTTCCTGATGTCAGGGAGTGCCCCAATTTTGGTTTCCACCACAGGCAAAGGCAATGGCACCAGGTCAGGCCCTTTGCAGTGGGATAGATTCACAGCGTGGCACCTTTAGTAATCAAGTTCTCACACTCCATTTTTGGGCAGCTGGCAGGATAGGGAATGTGAGAAGTGGCCAACAGCAACACCTAAACTGGAAGAAATCTCCTGCACACAGAAACCCCTCTGGCAGGTGATAACTAACCTGCCTGCAGACTGATGGAGGAAGTGGATTTGTTCACAGGCGAAGTTTTTAGTCAGAAAAAGATTAATGGCAACATCTACAAAAAGGATGGAGGGAAATTAATCTTAATTCATCAGAGGCATCCACTTGGAATAAAAACTTTATGGTATTTACAACGAAAGTGGAACTAAACTTAAGGCTGCGAGGTCTGTGGCTGCCAGTGTAGCTCATTCTTTGAGGAAAAACCCAACATCCAGTACCAACTGTGAAAACCATCGCATGAGAATACTCACAAGACACAACTAAATGCAGTGACGTTCCTGTAAAACCCTGCTGTACAAGAGCAGAGAAGCCATAATTATCTATATATGCATGTGGTCAAAGCTGGTGTCACAAACCTACACAGGATTTCCTATATCCTATATTCTGGTATTTTATTTTTCAGATATGAAGACAGAAAATGATTGATAAAATTTACTTTTAAAAAGTGTCTTCTTGCCTGAAGAACTTGCAGCTGCATTTTACAGAATTGAATAAATGCCACATACTATTGTCAGGTGGTAGGGATAGGAAATGCATTCAATGACCAACATAAACATTTGCATAAACCTGTCATTCATCCCACAAAAAAAAAAAAAAAAAGAAAATAACTTAGAGCCTGCAAAGATGCAGGCTCTATTGCATTAGATAAAACCAAACCCTTTCTCCTGTTTCGATATACTTAGCACAGTTTAAAGCCTTCTCCTAAAAGCCTTCTCCTAAAGCCTTCTTCTAAAAGCTTTCTCTTAAAGCCTTCAAAATTCAGATCATATATTTAAATGAACACACTGTTTCAGAATTAAAGGTTGAAAAGTTTCATTTAGCATATCTGAAAATGACATATTTTCATGTTCAGAAAAATGCTGCAATGAAATGTTTTGACTTTGTTAAACCTTCACTTCCTCCTCTTTTTTGTCAAAAATACTAACCAAATTTAACCCATTTTCTAGAACAATTACATTTCAGGCAGAACAAACCATGTAATGATAAAGCCACCCCTTGCTGTATTATCACCTTTCTTAAGATAGTCCTGTTAATAATAGAACAGCAATGCATTTTGTCTGGTTTTGCTGTTGGTTTTTTGTTTGTTTTCTTTTTTAATTGCTTTGATCTTCTCTAACTCTTATGAGGTATACCTGCATTTCTGTGTCCTGATCACAAGTGTGCTTTGGGAGTGATTTTCCTTTTCACTCCTACACACCATGCCTTGGTTCACATCAGAGAGTGCTTTAGGAGTGTGCAAACTGGATTTCTTTTGGATAACATCCAACTGCAAGATGTGCAACTAAAGGCGTCTCTGTCCATGGGGCTGGACCTGGTGAGCCCCTGTAACATGCATGACGTGGGGACAAGTTCTCAGCGCTGGCTTTTTTTAATTTGTGTGCCTACTTCTGCTGCCCTGCACTACTGCTGTGCAGACAGATCCCAGCATCCCCCAGGGAACTTCTGTTCTCAGCTCTCAACATGCTTTACGAGTCTGGCCCAGTGTCACCATTCCTGCTTTGCACATGGAGAAAGTACGGCTGGCACAGTACATTTACAGTTGGTGTTTTCACAGCTGCTTGCTAATTTTGCATACATCATGGCTGGGCAAGCATTGAGAAAAACTCATGGTAGGAATTACCCAACTTGGGAAGTCTAAAAGATAGACCTCCAAGTCTGGGTTAGTCAAGGAAGGGAAACGGAGACCTTCATAAGGTAATGCATATCTCACCCATCTTAAACACCTAACACACAGGACAGCCACTGACCATAAAAGAAGACAGATAACCAGTTGAGATTTAGGTGTCTAACTTTTAAACATAGAGCAGAAGCCAGAAGGTTTTCAGACAGTCCCTCAGAAGAAAAGTTTTCCAGTACAGTGTCGATCAATCACAGTGGACAGAAACTCTCTGGATCAGACTCACAGACAGGCTGAGGCTGGCAAGAACATCTAGAGAAGGTCTAGCCCAACCACTGGTCAGGGCAGGGGCAGCTGCAGAGCTGCAGCAGGTTGCTTAGGGCCATGTCCAGTCGGGTTTTGAGTATCTCCACAGATGGAGGCAACACAGACTTTCTATGCAACCTTCTCCAGTGTTTATGATTACACTAAATGTAGAAACATTTTTTGTATTTTCAGATGGAATTTCCTGTGATTTCAGTTTGTCCTGTCACTAGATACCGACGAGAAGAGTCTGTATCTATCCTTCTGATAGTCAGTACACCAGTGGTCAGATTAAATTGAGCAATCCCTCTTTAAATACATGAGTATACTAATTTGTTCTGGTGATCTATAATTCCTAAATTTATAAATCCCATCAGATTTTTCTGACTAGCCCATTCAATTCTATGACAAAGTCAAATAACCATTTTCTCAAGCCTTATATATCAACCTCCAATTGCCTGTGTTTTGAAACTTCACAATTATGTTTATTCATGTTTCATAACCTCAAATTCAGTGTTGAAAGACACAATGGAGCACCAATAAACTTCTATTTATACAGTTAAAAGTTTATTGCATAACCCATTCCAATTTTCATGAGATTTTTGGTCATAAATTTCTGCAATCCATTTCATCATTGATGTGTGTGCACAGAGGGAGAGAGAAAGATGACAGATAGATAGTAATTTTTATGCTTATTGTAAATGAGACCTAAAATTCAGAATGACTTTGGAGATGCAAACTGTGAGATTCATGTTATGGTTGAAAATGTGTATGCAGAGATACATGAGATGGTGCAGGTGTGAAACTGTGGTGAACCACTGGGCACACATTTTGAATTTTTATTTTCTTTATTTTTTCTTAGGAGTGTGATCAAAGTTTATGCCCATATGCATTCTTCCTTTGAAAATTATGATTCCATCAGATTAAATTGAGTGCGTGTGTCTTCATCTCTGTTCCTCTCACACATTACAATCTAAAAGCCTGTTTCTGAAGAAAAAGAAATCCAAAGTGTGCCCAGAAGCAGGTCTCAACCAGCCGGAATTTAAAATGCCCATGAGGTCAAACTCTCGTGGCTGTAAGTACAATGATGTTGCCTAGGAGGTGCTTGCCTCCTAGTAGCAGTGATTTAAAAAAAGCAGAGGCAGAAGGACTGGGTAAAAGCTATTCTAATGGTTATAAAAAGGTTTCCTTTGCAACGTGGCAGCCTCCTGCCACAATGCACTCAATGAAACGAACTCCCTTCTTGTTCACTTACACAAATCCACTCCATTTCAACCTGGATCAGGTAGGCAAGTCTGACTTGCCAACTGTAAACTGTAGGTTGTATCAATACAACAACATATGGACAAAATCCCAGGAAGCCAACTTTGTACTAGGCTGCATCAAAGAAAGTGTGGCCAGCAGGTCAAGGGAGGTGATTCTGCCCCTCTACTCCACTCTGGTGAGACCCCACCTGGAGTACTGCATCCACTTCTGGAAACCTCAGTACAGGAAACTCATGGACCTGTTGGAGCAAGTTCAGAGAAGGACCAAAAAAACGACCAGAGGGTTGAAGCACCTCTCCTATGAAAACAGGCTGGTAGAGTTGGGGTTGTACAGCCTGGAGAAGAGAAAGCTCCAGGAAGACCTTATAGCATCCTTTCAGTACCTATATGGGGCCTACAAGAAAGCTGGAGAGGGACTTCATTAAAAGTCATGTAGTAATAGGACAAGGGGTAATGGCTTTAAACTGAAAGGAGGGTAAGTCGAGATTATATATAAGGAAGAAATTTTTTACTATGAGGGTGGTGAGGCACTGGAATGAGTTGCCCAGAGAAGTTGTGGATGCCCCATCCCTGGAAGTGTTCAAGCCCTAAGCCTTCCAAAGGCTGGATGGGCCTTTGACCAACCTCATTTAGTGAGAGGTGTCCCTGCCCATGGCAGGGGGGTTGGAACTAGGTGATCTTTAAGGTCCCTTCCACCTCTAAGCATTCTATGATCCGATGAAAATGAAAAGGTCCTCTAATATTAACATCTTTTCAATGGATTGAAGATTGCAACATATCTCCTGGCTACAGTTTCTGTGAAGGGACTGAACCTGCCAAGAGAAAACCTCTTCCAGTAACAGAGCAGGGCTCATCCAGTCTCTTGCCAACACCATGACTATGTCTCACAAATGGATGGATTATTGACCATGCAATGAGGACACAAGACAGGCTTCCCTAAGTGTTTGGGTTTTTTCTAAAGCTTGATGCAAAGTTGAGGTCAATGATCGAATGTTAATAAATGAGCTTGCACCTGCAGCAAAGAGGTTGTACACACAAGGATTCTCCTCACTGTCTGTTTTCACTCTATGTCTTTCATGGAAACCTTAGGAAACCATGGAAAACTATGGAGCTTAGTCTGCATTAGTCTGCATAATTATTTATGAAAATTAAAAACAAAGTAAAAAATTAAGGGCTGGAGTAAGTCCACATAGGAACTGAAATAACCCCAAGGTTTCTGTGAAGTCATGTCTCATGAGCAAGAAGACTTCAGGACCAGAAATCAATCCACCAAAATTTGTACAATGAATACCGGTTCTAGCTCTGAGCAAAACTGAGAGGAAGGGCTCTTCCACTTCTTCCTAATTCCCTCTTTTCTCCTTTTGCCTAAGGAAGCCCAGCCAGCTATCAACAGTATTTCTTTGGCAATTTTGTAGTGAGCTCATAACCAAAAAGACAGCTAAAAGCAGTCATAAATAGCTTAATGCTGGTCCTAATTTGCCAAGTCTTGGAGTGAGTGATAAGGCTGCACTGAGCCTTCTTCCCATGCTGAGGCTGCCAGGATGCGCAGCAACAGAAATGGAAGTAGCTTCATTCATCATTTCTATTTGCCTTTTTTCCCTCTTTATCTTTCAAGCAAGAATACACTGTTCTCAAAAAAAGCAGCAGTAACTCTTCCAGCTTATCTTGGATGACTTCATCTTCCAACAAGATGGTCTTTAATGATAAATTTCCATGCCAATGCTAAGTTCTCAAACTGGATTTTCCTTGTAAGCCTCCATAGTTGAAGCAAAACAGAATGCACTTCAGAAGCAAAATGAGATCTGCCCATACACCACCTTTCAGATGCCTTCAGTTGCTCCCCTGCTTTTTCATCTCTATCTTTAACAACACACAAAAGTGAATATTATGTGATAATGTGAAATCTTTATACGTCAGAGACTTTAATTCAAAGTTGTTGGCAATATGCCCAAGCAGGCTGTGCTCAGACTCCGAAATCTCACTTGACAATTAAACACCACACCATGTCAAGGTCACATTAACACCTTTGACTCTGGAGACCCACCATATTCTGTTGAATGAGTATGGTATGTCAATCAGATGAGATGCCCTCCTTCTTCTCAATCTAACAGCTATTAAACTCTTGGCAACATGAGAGGCTTGAAAGCTTAATGGAGAGCCCTTGGGATCATATCACAAGGAAGGGCTCTAAAGAGAGCTCCTTGTTTGGTATGATCATCAGAGGAATGATATGGCATGTTATAAGCCTCTACTTCTGTTTTATAAAAGCAGATGGACCTTCCCCATGATGCACAACTTTAGAAAGCAGCCCTTGTCTTACTGCCGAGATTAGTTATCTCAAAATAATTATCATTCTGTTTATGAGAAGATCTGGGACTAGAGTCACTGATAAGAGTCTGGCAGTGCAAAACTGTTATTAACATATTTGAGGAAACAGCACACAGCCCAAACATCCTTACACTTGGCCAAGTCCCCTCTCCTTGACGTGACTACTATTTGAAATTGTGGGTAGCCAGCAAATGGCAGAATGGACATGAGGCAAGAGACAAATTAGATCTTGGTCAACTTAAAGCTTAAGTATGTAACGGGAGCTTCAAGTCCACTTTTGTCCCACATACTTCCCCACTCACCCTTGCACAGCCAGAGTGGAGGATCTCATCTTTTAGTACTGTAGTTTCTGTAAGACTCTAAAACTCTGGTTTACCTCTTGATGGTTCAACTCTGGCATCCAGATGTAGGTTTTGAGATCCCCTATAAGTTGCCTCTGCTCTCAAGAGTGACTGTAGGCCTCTGCTCTGTGAGAGCATCACCAGCCCAGATCCTGAGCACAGACTGACAGAAGCATCTGGTTCTTCTGGCACAGGCATTTCCAGTGTCTTGCTGGGAAATTAAAGTGTGCTACAGGCTGGGTTCAGCTATACTTGCCACCAGTTAAACCATTCCATTGTAAAAACACAGATAGAAAATGCAGCATTTTTACATACTAAGTAACAGTAGGTCACCCTGGAGACTAGCTGTGGAAGAAAACGGCCTTTGGAGCTCAGTGAGATGATATTCAGGTTCCAAATGGAGGCACTATTAAGAAGAAGTATGTCTAATGCCCATGGAAGCTGAAATTAAAGGATTCCCTGACAGGCTGCATGGCAGTAGGTCCGAAGCTAGGAAGCACTCACCTCACAGGACGAGGCTGGAAAGGGGGGGTGCTTTCAGTGGCTGCTGCCATGAGCATATTTCTCTTCTATCTGCTCTCATTTTTCAATGCTGCTTTGAAAATACGTACTCCCAAATGCCCCAAGCTGGCAATACACCCTCCAATCAAAATTAAAAAGCCTAGACAACAAAATAGTCTGTTTTCCTGCTTGCCAGCACCAGCTGCTTTAAAAGAGTAACCTTTTTTAATTCCTCAGAAACCTTGTATCTCTGAAATACTAACTTTCCCGGAAACATTTTCTTTCCCTTGCTTCTCTGACAGGGGTAAAATTACTTCAACAAGGATTTCTCTATAAGAGATGAAAACTGGAGATCTGTGGGATTTCCAAGGCTGTATTTGGTGCCTTTTCTATACCGAGCTGTGATATGTAATTTTGATTTGGGCGTCTCTGAAATAACAAAGTTGTATCTGTTCCTTGACATAGTAAGGAATAAAAAATAAATCAAGTTGTTCAAGAGAATATAGGCAAGGACTTATCTGTACAAAAATGTGATACATATAACAATTCACAGACATCACCCCTGAAATATGCACATGCGCATGCACGCTACATATTCACATATATATACTTACAAACACACAACACTTTCCCAGTTAGTGTAGTAGAAGTGACAAAACCTAGAAGGATGTAGCACTATTGAATCCCACCATCTTTTGGGGGTAAGATTTCCAAATATGCTCTTAAACTAAGCTCTGGAACAGAAAAACTGATAGGAACTGGGGATTTGTGAACCTATCTTACAAGAAGAGGCTAGAAGACTTCAGCTTTAGTGTTGCAAAATGAAGGCTGGGGAATTACATTGGTGCCTTCTCTAAATTCGTCATAGAGATAAAAGCCAAAAAACAAAGGCAGGCTATTGAAGTTGGTTCAAGAATAAATGGTTATAAACTGGTCAAAATTAATTTAGGCAAGAAATTAGAAACCTCCTAAGTTTTAGAGTAGTGAAGTCCTCAAAGCAACTCAGAAGGCTTCCTACACTGCTGCTATTATTTCCCTTAAAGTAATCTCCTGGCAGACAGAAAACCTTAGTTACACGCATGACTTAATCCATCACCAAGGGCAGAAGAAGACATCTTAGCATCTTCAAAAGGAAGGATTTTGTTCCAAGAGGAAAAAAAATGTTGAAGAATGGCTGGGCTGGCCAGAGAATACGGCATCTGTGTTTGGTACTTTGGTGCCCCAAGCAAGCAGCCATGTCGGGGCCTTGCCCCAGCATCTTGCTTGCACACCTCTGCCCCAGACCTGTGGGGTTTGCCTGCAAGAGGCACAGGTTTGCTCCCCGTGCTTGGCTTGCAGTGGCCGCAGCGCCACTCACTTGGAGCAGTGAGAAACCAACCACTCAGTCTACAAAGATGCCTTCTCCAACCAACCCTGGTCATTCAAAAATATGATTCTACCCTTGGAACAAAATCCCAAATTCCACGCAAGCTGAAGCATACCCAGGGAGGCACAGGATTTGCTTCAGTGAAAATGGTGACAGAGAAATTCTAGCAATTTCCCTGGGATCCTGTTATCCAGCGAAAACCTACTCAGCTCATCATTAAATCCACAGAAACCAGCTGGGCAGGGATGAGGGCAACACCAGCCCCCAGTGGGGTTTGACCCTTTTGATGACAAGAGACAGCAAGGTGAGCCTCCTTTCGTTCTCCCCATTTAAAATGAGGGTTGCGTCCTTCCTCTGGAGGGACCCGCTAAGCCCCGCTTGCTCCACCGCATCCGTGCAGGCAGCTCCCGCGCCGGCCCGGGCGCCTTGTCCTATCCCTCTCCTTTCAGAAATGTGCTGGCAGCAGCTTTACTTTTGTTTCTCTGGCTGATCCCCCCATACGCACGGCGGCTGGGCCCATTCAGTAGCCGTGTGCCCGTCTCCCAGAGCTCCCGGCCCCAGCCCCGGCATGGCCATTGTCTGCGGGAAAGTGGTCAGCCTCCCCACACAAAAGTCCCCAGAGCTGGGTAAATCCTTCTGACATCACCCCCGCAGCAAAGGCAGCTGAACTCGGACTTTCTCCCCCTCCCGCCGCACTTTTTGGGACTCGTTCAGTGCTGCTGACGTCGCACCAAAAAAGCACTGAAACAAAGAGCATCCTCACTCCAATGTACGCTTAAACGGCTCTCCCGATCCAGGTTGGGACCCATCAAGAAGCTGGTGGAGCTTGAAAGCTGCCAAGCCCTTCTGGATTGTCTCAGGAAAGGCCCTGATACCACCCAGGGATTACATTCCCCATGCACCAGACGATCTCCATGTAGGAAAATTTCTGCAGTGCTCCCATGGTATCTCTACAGCCAGGTGCACCAGGCACAAGAGGCACTGCACCCTGCGCATGGAGATGCACACCCTCAAGCCCCAACAGTCGCTCACTGATCTACAGCATTTCTGTGCAACAGCACCCCTGAGTTCTCTACGACGCATCAAAGTGCAGCCATACAGCTGAGTAGGCTCATCCTTCGTGTCTTCTCATCAGTATAGGAAACACGATGGAAGACAGGGGGTCTCATTTGCAGACTGCAGTTCTTTCTTTTAAGGATAAAAAGAGAAAAAGATGTAGAGAAAGGACAGGTTAAAAGTTTTGATTGTCCAAAGGGATCTGGTTTTCACTTGAGCAGGGAAGAGAAAAGCACTGAAAAAAAGATGCAGGAAACAGTCTATTACAGATACCTACTTAGACTTTTTATATTCTTGACTGGGATTTTTTGTTAACTTCCCCGGCAATGTGGTGTAGGGTACCTAGCTGATACAGGACCTACTGTGCCAATCAGGTACAAACATATAATGATCACCTTGCTGCTGATGTGTGATTGAAAACTGATGAAAAGAATGCATTTTACAGTGAGAAGCAAGAATTTCCAGACAAAATCAGATAATCACTAGTTCACGGTGAGGATAGTAATAGCACCTGCCCTTACACAAAAATATATACTAAACATCTACACACAGACACACAGAGCACAGTTTTGATGGAGAGAGACATTAGACTAAATCTCCCCCATCAAAATTGTCTCAGGACAAGTCATTTATCTCTGCCACATACATGCCCCTCCCCACCTCCCAGGACCTCCGAGAGACAAATGACCTTAAGAGCAGCAGCACATTTGAAGGCTGCAGCATCAAGGACCATGGGAAGCACCTGGGCTGTGTCCAGAGCAGGTGAGGGCCCCAGCGCAAGGCAAGCCTCTCCTCACGCTGGTAAAGCCTGGCCAGAAGCCCGAGAAGCTGAGATGGATTCCTCTTAGCTACATCACCCTGCACCATTTAAACTCACCAGAGACAAGGATCACTCATGGATCTCAGAAAGAAGACAAGTCCTGAGGACCACCTGCAGCTAGAGGTATTTAACCAAACTATCAGATTTACTAAAAGCATTTCCACCCAGAGCCTCGCAACTCTGAAATATTCTCAAATTCCATTTCTACAACAGGTCTGTAAGATCTCCCATAACCATTGACCCAGTCACCCAGGAACAACTCTGTGATGCCTCTGCCATCAAAGGCCACCATCCCCGCTATTGCTGGAGGACCCAAGCTGCCCTTTCTCCTTGCAGATATGGTCTTACTTCTCATTTCCAAGTGGCTACGGTGGCTCGGGAGCTTCTCTGTATATTTTTCCACTACACACACTTCATGACTGATGGTAAAGGCATAAGAAAAATTAGGTTCTGAAGAGCACTTTTCCATGTAATACATCAAAAATACAAGAAAATTTGAGCATCTTTAAGTGAAGAAGTAGCCACCATCCTAGATTTTAAAGAAGAAAGAAAAAGAAAGAGAGAGAGATTCATTACATCAGACACATTCAAAACTAGGAAGGGTCAAGACTCCCAAGTTCATAAATACACAGATCCATTTAGTTTACTTAGATCCTATCATCTCCCACCATAGTCGTTGAGATTGTGTTGATACTATTCAGCCACATTTATGAAGCTATGATTGAGAGCTAGGTAATATTCTCCAAATTAGGAGAAAAAAAAATAAATTACAAAAGCCTCATGGGCCCACTAACCCCTCCCACACAAATACACCAGTCCAAAAGCCTCTCCAAGCTGGTGACAGTAATAACTTGAGAATTCCAAGTACTTCATATTTACAAAGTGACAGCTTTCAAAAAAGAAACTTAGAGCCCTCCAGGGGTAGAGAACGGCCTGAAATATTTCCTTAATTAACAAATTTAGCTTTTCTTTTACTTCCTCCTCATGTGGCCAATGTAAACTTTCCCTTTTTCTGCTATTTTTTTCTCTTGGAGAGCATCATGCCTTACGACAGAAACATGAAATCCCACGATTCCAGTTGCTATTGTGTTTGGCATCTTTTCTGCCAGGGGCATTTTTGCCATCATAAAGCTTCCTACAAAATGGTGGCTTCAGGTCATTAGTATGCCAAGCATTTTTTTACTTATTTTATAGACAGTTCACCTTCAGGTTTCTTGGGATTTTAATACTGCTCAAAGGCTTCAAAGAATATTAGCAGTTTCAGCATTACTTACTTGTGTGATTTGTTTTCATCCTCCATAAAGATGAGAGAGGACTTTGAGTGTTTTCTCTCTGTGTCTGACAAATGTTAACAATGTGCATTTGCATAAGAAAGGCTCATGATTTATATTTTGATTTTCAATCTATAGTCAAGATAAGCCTAACCAGAGATCATTTGGGGAAGATAAACATTTATCCCATTTTTCTTTTGACAAGCTGAAAAACGTAAAATTTCAGAATATATTAAAAGGCAGGATGCAGCCTTCCCACACTAAATTTATAGACTACATTATCAGAGTTGGCCTTCACATTTCCTCCCCTCCTCCCCTGTTCTGTACAGAAAATCTGTAGAGCAAGGACCTTGTGCTTATGATTATCTTTTTTTAAGCTCCCAGCACTTGGTGGTGGTGTCTGAATAATTAATCATACTACATTTGTATATGGTTATGCATGCAGAACTATTTGTACCAGAAAATAACAATATGGACATGCACAGAAACCATGTACATGCTTTTGAGAGATTGCCTGGCTAATGGTGGCAGAAACACAGCTTATATGTTCAGTATCGTCTTCTTACAAGGAATAAATATCTTAGCACTCAAACCCCTTGATGTGACAGTGGTATTATATTACTGGTACCATAAACCCTACAAAGAGTTCAGAGCCCACAAGAAAAAGAAAAAAAAAAAAACATATTATGGGCAGGATATTTTTTTCTCCAACCTTTCCCAGGAAAAAATAATTTCTCAAGTCTTTTCCACCTATTTCATTTTAGAGATGCTCTCAGCAGATAAGGTCAGCATAGCACATATGTCCCTCTCCAAATCCTCACTCATCTTCCTAGCTAATCATACCTGAGATTCAGCTGGTTGGTCATGCCCAGCATTCATTCTGCATGGCTTACTGAATCCTTGTGGAAACCACAGCTTCAAAGTCATTGTTCCTTACGGTGTTTTTTAGCTGCTACAGGATTTTTTCTGTGCCCACATCCTTTACCTGCAGGGCTTTTCCTAGCAATTATGATTTACGCTGCTCTGTTGCACAGCATTTTTATCTAACTGTGGGATTTTGCCCTACTTTATTCCAAACGCTCAGCTCCTACCTTCATCAGTTATAACCAATGTGCGGGCATCTCACCCAGCTCTTCATCTGCCAGCCAAACTACTTACTCACTCGAGCTGGCACACACTGCTCCTGGGTCCTGTACTGTCTTTAGGATATAAACAGCCTTTCATGGCAGCATCCCTTATTTCTCCTCTCACCATTGCCCCCACACCTCATCATGAAGCTTATACTTAAGCATTATTCCCTTGGGTATAGCCTTATAAATCCACCCTCTATCACCTTCCCTATGTGCCACAGTGGTTGTATCAAGGTTGCCTCACAGGACATGCCCTAGCAGGTCTCGGGGGACATGAACAAGATCTGCTGAAGTGATCTGTGGCTCCCATCCAGCCTGCCTGCTCTGGCTCCTTGGCACAGCAGGGAACAGGAAAGGACGTTGCATGCTCTGGTCATGCCCCAATGTGGAGTTTGGACACACAGATGCTGGGAAACTCTCCTGGGTTCAGCAGAGCTGGCATCGCATTGGACAAAGGCTGTCTTTGCCTTTCATAGCTATTCTACTTGAAAACACAAGACACTGAAGATTATTAAATGCCTCTGAAATAGGTGCCACCAAGCGTGGCATTCCGTACTGGCTGCCAGGATAAACAAAACCAAGTCATTACATTAACATCTATATCCCCCAAGAGCGTTAGACATTGGCAAAGGGTGATGCTGGGGAAGGGGAGGAGGGGCTAGAGATGCAGACAGGAGACAGGGGAGAAGTCTTTCCTTACATACAGAAATAAAAGTAAAGTCTCAACCAGAGCTTGTGATGCTGTCCTTTCTGTGACCTTCTCCAGCCTGTGTTTACCAAAGCATTGCAGAAATCACTCCAATTACTACACACTCCAGTAGAAGGTTTTCACTGGCATATAAGCACGCATGTGCCAGAGATGCCAAAGTCACAGCTTTCCAGACTAATGCAATTCTCCAATGTGCACATCACTGCTGATAAGGGGATGAGCAGTGAGGGAGGAAAAAGACAAGTTCTTATAACACAGCTCTTGCATTCTTCAGCCTGAAAAAATGCAGTCTGTCTAGGGGTACACTCCAGCAGAACTTGAGTGTTTGGGTAGTTCTTCCTGACCCCAGTTTCCATTCCCCTTCTCTTGCTATGATTTAGAATGCTCTTGCTTGCTCTGCTTTTGAATGACTCCCTTTTCCCTTCCCCAGCCAACAGAGCAAAATCCACCCCTACCCTGTTGTTTTATACCACCCACCAGGCTTTGGTTGTATCACAAACTGGAAGAACAGTGGTTGCCTCCTCTCACCCTCTTGCCAAGCTATGCCTTTTGATTTTCCTTTTGCTGAGCATTTGCAATCTGGAGGACCCCCCCCCTCCCCCGGAATCATCCTAAATGTTAAGTGCTGTGGGCCCCCGGGAGCTGTGAACCTGCAGAGCAGCAGCCCCCCTGCTCTGTACCTGCTCTGACTACTGCGGAGGTGGGTGGATTCCTCCAGGACTCTCTAAAAGGTTGACAACTAACCTGGGAAAAGATAAGGGATCAAATTAAGTTCTTAAGTGGACTGTTAAATTAATTGGGTTACAACACAGGAGAAAAGAAAGCCAAAGGCAAGCAAAAAACAACCTTAACTCTACCCAGGCATGATGCTTTAGAATAGACAAAGAGATTTGGAAAATCTGCAAAGGAACAAACATCTGAAGGTATGTGAGGTGCAGGAACCAACCTTCTAGATCTGCCTTAATGTCTCTGTATACTTATTGTTTGGCTACATAGAAAAAAAAATGTGTCTGTTTAGTGGGATTTAATCTTTTCATTTCTATAAAAATAATTGTTATTAATGCTGAAGAATTTCTTCATCTGAGGATTGTATCCTCAAGCAGAGGCATCTTTGAAAGAAACCCTCCTCATCTATGAAGGCAGGATGAGATTTAGTAAAAAAACTATCAGATACAGATAATCCTTACAGAAAGTATAGCTGGCTATTACCTTACTATTTAGAAGAAATGCAGTTAGAGAACTAAAGATGGTGGATATAAAGGTAGCTGTGAACAAGTAACACCCTGCAAGGCTTAGAAAATTCTTTCTCTGTCTATACAAGTAAAATGCTAACAGAGCAGCTGCATATACTTACTTTTGGAAACTCAAAAACAAGGGACAGATTCAACCCATTCAATTTTATCAACCTATTGAAGGTATCTCACAGGACTTCACCGGAGACCTAAATCCCTGCCTCTGTCCCAGTGGTGGTGTGAGAGGGAGTCCAATGATGGAGCTCAAGGTGACCTCCTTCTTCAACAGGGTTCTGCAGGGAAGCATTGCAAGTCAGGTCAGATCAAACCAGGTCCAAGTCTGCAAAGACCTATTTGAGTAACCAGTCTTGGCAAAGGTAGTGAATGCAGCAGCTCCACTGAAAGCAACCAGTTGTCCTCCAGGTGAATATCCCACATAACCTGAGCAAGCCTGGTGGGATTTAGCCAAGTATGAGCATCATTATTAAATCTTATTTATGTAAATATTACATATTACTTGCATAAAACTTTGCAACAACAGGCCTCTGGTTATTATAACCTCTTCCTGTGCAGTCTATCCCCTGCAATAAACTTAGAAAAAGTTCATTTTATATAGTACAACATGAACTTCCTAGTCCTTCCTCCAGGAGATACTTCACATGTCAGAGCACTTCATATACTTGTTACCAACAAGTACAGGCTGTTTTAGTACAAGAAAAATACTTTGGCAATAAAAAAAAAGCAACAGGCAGAAGCTACAGACACTATTATTTAAATAATAGTGACTTCAGAGTCACCTTTTGAAAGGTAAAATAAATAAATCCTTACTGCAAAGCCAACAGAGCAAAGCATTCTGGGCTTTCCTATCTGCAACTGCAAAGCAAGGCTTGAGTAGTTTAGGGGCTCTGGAAAAGGAAGTGGCTGATAGATACAAAAAGGCCACCAGACAAAAAATGGAAGTAGTTTGTGCATGAACTATCAACCGAGGGAAAATGTGGGGATTTATTTGACAACCTTTTCTACAACACCCCAGCAATCTGATAAGTGGTTGGGACTTTTCTCTGGAAAAAAGGAGGAGTAGAGTATGACTTATTTTTTAAGGGTAACGTGGAACTAAATCTCTCTGCCTCAATACTGCCAAAAGCCCTGGTACAAAAAAAAAATAATAAAGCAGCAGAAAAGCAGCAGCTATCTGCACAGTGCTGCAAAGACTCACTCACTCAGTGAATTTAAAAACTCTAAACTTGTTTTTGAGAGGATCCTGTAGGGATGAGGCCATATGTTGTAGGAAAGGTAGTCACACTTTTTCTTGGAAACCAACTGGTCAGCTACCCTTTTATGGCTACGGCTGCAGTGAGAGGAACACCACGCCATGGCCAAATATGGGTCCAGGCTGAAGTTGCTGAAGCCATTTATTTTGTTGGACTCCAGCCACTGATTCTGCTTTTTTATTGCACGTTGCGTTTAGCTAGCCCAGATGTAATAAAGGCACCGAGATGCAGGAACACCCATGCCTTCCCTTCAAAATATTTCCTCTGGAAGTGCTGCACAGCCTAATTAAATAATCACATTTGCAACAGGAATGATAACGCAAAAATTAGAGCAGCGTTTCAGCTTACATTGCACACCCCCACCCCCCCCCCCCCCCCGGCCTTGACAAGCAGCCCGGAGTAGCTGACAGCATGCAGAACATCACGCTGTGCTAGAAGACCTGATGTGCTCAAAAAAATAAAACCCATCCTCGGTTTGTTCTGTGGTGGAAGAAAGGGGCAAGGAGCTCTCCTGGGAGTCCCCGGACAAAGCGCTCCATCCCCTGACCCTGCACAGCGGCGTGCTGAGCCGCCTGCCCGCCTTCCGAGGGCCAGAGAGCACCCGTCAGCCTGTGGATTTAAAGGCAGAAGCCCTGCTGAGAAATAAATGCAAAGCAGGTCACCCAGACGTGATCCGGCTCCCCCTCGGTGCTAGTCCCCGGTGGGAAGCTGAGCAGTGGGGCTGGGCTGGAGTGGCGAGGCGGGATGCAGCGTTGATGGGCAGCAGGTACATAAGGGGGCTAAGGAAACGCACTCGGCCCAACTCACCAGGCACACTGGGGAAACCCTTCAATAGTGAATTATATGAAGCCCTGGATGGAAAATGCAGCTACTAACAGCAGCCGGGTTCATCCAGAGAAACCTTGGCCTACAGGTATAATACCTGTCACCATTCCTTCACTTCTATAATCAGCCTGAGGAAGGAAATTGAAAGCAAACAAGGAGAGACAACAGCAATATTTCTTCATCAAACAAGGAGAAGCAAAGGGAGAGCAAGAGGCCACAAACACACAGTTGTTCTTCCCTGGCCCGACATCTCAACAACTCTCCATCCCCGCCTTTGCTCTGACTTCTGCTGGCACAAACATTTGCTCAGCTCTGCGGTGAGCCGGACCAAGGGAACTAATCCAGGCTGAAACTAATCTAGCAAAAATGAATTACAGCACAGGGGCAGGAATGCGTGGCCAGGACAGTGGGAAGGGCCCACATCAGCTCCCTCAGCAGCAGTACCCCCCTGGGGGTCATCTTGAGCCGGCTGTGAAGGATGGTGTTAGAGTGTCTGTGTCTGGGAGTGCAGCTTCTATCGTGGCAGGAAAAACATTTTGTGTGGCCACAGGCACGCAGGGACTTTCAGCTCAGTGGCTCGGATGCTTGCTAGCAGTAGAGACAAGAAAGCACGGAGCTCAGCACATGCAGCAGAGCCTGCTTGACAAGGTGGGTAAATATTCAAGCAGTTAACTCTGTGCTGATGCAGCTACACAGTTAGCCGTGATTTAATGCCAGCTCTGGCGCGCTTCCATCCATCATAGTCGCCACAGAGAATTAAGCACTGCAAGTATAGGTCAAGAACCACAGCTGGCCCTGTTTCTTCACATTCAAATTGATGTTCCATATGCAAAATACACAGCAGGAATTTTAACGTTGGGTTTTTTTTTTTTCTATTTCTGTCATTTGTAAATAACCTATAAGAACACCAAAAGGAACACTGCCCTCCCCAAAATTCAGTCCCAAGAAATTATTTGCTTGAGTTAGCCTTTGATCTCCCTCTCCGGGCAACTCTGATTTCAAACTGCATTCATTTGTGGTATAACTATATTGACTACCAAAGAGTTACAGCAGAGATGAATTGGATGCACCCGTCGTTAAATACTGCATTGTCTCCTTCACTCCACAGCCTCTCTGCTTGTGCCCAGCTCAGCTCTAAGCCACTGTACTGCTTTTGCCAAACCCGGGGCTGAACTCCTTGCTGGCAGAAACCAGAGCAAACTGGGAGCTGTTAATGAGTGCTGACTCCTGATGGTTTCTCAGGAACCATGATGTTGTCAAGGCAGATCCAAGCACAGCGCTCTTCAGCCGCTGGAATGCACTACCCCTCGCCTTGACATGCTTCCCGCACCCAGGAGAGCCAGGAGGAACTGGCATCAATCTGGGTTGGCTCCACACCAGCCAAAAATACCTCGGAGATAATATTCTGTTGCCCTGATAGGGTGCATTTGAGACCCCTATGTGCTCCTCCAGCAGTTCAAAGTGACTAAGAGAAGGCGACTGCAGTAAACTTCATCCTTGACAAAAACAGGGGGGGAAAGGGGGAAAAAAAAACCAAAAAAGAAAAAAAAAAAGGAATAAAGAAAAAGAATTAGAAAAATGAATTTCCTGGTAATTAGTTTGCAACGAAGTGAAAGTAAATGATAGTTAATCCTAAATTAAATGCCACAGAGTTGACAGGAATAAAAAGAGAGTGAGGAAGAGGGACACACACACACACGCAGAGGGTTGCAGTTAGCTCACAAACATACCAGGCTCTCTCTGCAGAGTCGCTATGGAAGTAACAAATGTTTATGCCATGCCAGGGCTGGATGCCGTGTTCCTGATATCTCAGAGGAGGGTTCTATTCTGTTACCAATTACACCACCAGAAACTTCAAGTAACTCCCCTTACATCCGTGAAAATGAGATCAAAACCAGGCCCAAGGTCCCTGCTCCACAAAGCTTGCTGTGTACTGTTGACAGTTAAAAGACGAGCAAAGACATCAAACCTCAGGGAAAAAGGGAAAAATAAAGGTGACCAAACAGCAGGAAAAGGGGGTGGGGGAGAAGAGACACTCTTAGGAAAGCAATTATAGCTTCTCTTTCATGTTGTTTTCTTTATGTTTAGTGGAGACCAAGGGTGTTTTGCTTTTAAAAGCCAGGTGTGGCAGTAGGAATGGAGAGAATCTGAGCAGAGATTAATGGGAGTTTCACAGACAAAAGGAATTAACTGACTTTCCTCTAAAGGCTTTTAATGATATTCAGTCTAGGCCAATTTCCTGATTTCTTAGGGTTGATACTAGTCATTGGCTAGCAGGAAAGCCTGTGGGTGCTGTCCTACCCTGTCACACAGTTGAGCATCTTCTTCGAGTAAAAGAGCACACAAAAGATACTACACAAAGGGAACTGGTGTCACCATGGCTTGTTCTTCAAAAAATCTTCTAAGCCTGAAAAATAAACCCAGGGGTTGACCTAAACTTCCATTTTGAATTGAGTAGTCTTCTTTGGCAGGTACAAACTTTCCTAACCCTGATCAGCAGAGCTCTGTTCTGCCTGTCAATAAAAATCAAAGAGCCTGTAGGCACCAATGACTCGGATACAGGATGGAAAATTGGAGGAAAATTCACCTTGCCTATGCACACATACACACATTCGCATACATGCATACATACGTGTGCCTGCATTTGAATTTAATATTGGACAATACCTTAACACTTCAGGCTGAACGGTAAAATAGTCAAAACCAGAAACTGCCAATCACTGCCACCAACTTAAAAGTGAAAAATATGCCTAACACTGTAACTCCTGGCTTATGGTGCTGGGATTTCACGCAGGAATGGGCCAGGAATCCTCTGAAAAGAGTAGGGCCAGTGGGGAAGGCAGCCATTTGTTTTTGCTTTTGCCTTTCTAGATTACCTTTAAGGCCCGTTCCAACCCCAACCATTCTACATTTCTATGGCTGATTCTGCACAATGTAAATCAGCAGCGAGACAAAATTCCCAGCTCCCCACCCACCCCTGCTGCTTGGCTGGAGCTGCCCATCCAGGGTGGTGAAGGTGGGCAGGGCTCAGCCCTTCCCAGGGAAGGAGCCCCTCTGCATTGTCCCCCAGGAGGAGACCCCTGCTCACCCAGAGAGTTCCTCCAGAGTGCTGGGAATAGGCAGAAGCTTTCTACTACATAGTGCTTTTAGAGGTGCAGTTGAAGAAAAAGGAAGGCTCTTGGTGAATTCGTAATCAACTGAGACTGCCGCATAAGGGGGGCTGCAGAATTCAGTGTCGCTTTACCAATATGCTAATAGCCTTGATTAAAATCCTAGGGCGCTTTTTGTAGCACACAGGAGCATTAATTCCAGTTCAGCTAATTACCTGTGCCTACAGAAATGCCACTTGCAGCTTCATCCAGGCCTGAAGTTCTTTACCTCCCCTCTTAAAACATGGTGCTGTATACAAACATACGGCTGCCCCATCTCCCTGGGTTTCAAGGTCCTCTTTGCCCCTTCCCAGTTCACTTGGGAGGAAGGATGATGCCTTTGCGGTGATTCCAGATCCACAGATGAATGTTGTGATACCAGAGCAAAAGATAACGCGCTGCCTCCATGACCTGATTTTGTCCTTTTCCATTTATCAGATGTTGGGTTTTGTAGCTTATGGCTGTTAGGGCTTCTTTTGTAAGCACTGCATTTTTAAATGGGAACTCTTGACTGCACTGCAGTGGCAGCTGCCATTTTGCATTCATGTGCAGAGAGCAAGCCAGCGAAGGAGCTCTGGAGAAGAATTCACATTACTTCTTTTTTTTTCTCCTTGTTTTGCTGTTGCATTTAAATATAAAATAAAGGTCATCCTGACTGAAAGGATAGAATTGCTCTATAGAAACATATAATGAATGTGCTGGATGTAAAAAGGGCAAATGTCCTTTAAGCAAAAACACAATTCAAATTATATTTTAAAAAAAAAACACAACCTTTTTCATCCTCAGACAGTTTCTTTTTGTGACTAGCATGGGTCAAGGCTCAAGGAATTATGAACTGAAGACAAGCTGCTGCAATTGAGGCAAAGGAAATACTTCCACTGCATGGGAGCTGCTTTCCTCTCTGAAATTTCCTGGTCATTAGATGGGGAATTTTAGGAGAGGATAGAGTTGTAAAATTTGGGCAAAAAAAAAATGTTGTTTGACCTGTTTCATGCGCTGCTCAAACCTGAAGTAATTAAGCATCTCCAGTGTATCTATGAGGCTCGCTCCTGAGCGGCTTATCCCCATTTGAAGTCTATGACAGTTCTAGAAAGGCAATCAAACACAGTAAAAGGGAAGCCAGTGGCAGAAAGAGTTTCCCGGTGCTCCTGAATCCCAGCCTAGTGCTTGCTGCCCCGCTGGTACCGACAACATAAAAGCTGCCCTCAAGAAATCACTCGGCCATATCGTGTTTTCTGCCGGGTGAGCTCTGCAGGAGGAGGGTGCAGCCCGCTCCCAGAAGGGACACAACACTGCACCTCCGATGAGCGAAAGGCACCCTGCAGCCCTCGTCCAACAGCTTTTCCTTCCATCCCCACATACAGAAAACAAAGACCTTATCTGACAAGATACTATCCAACCCTATACCATGAAACCAGCAAAGTTCTGTTGGCAAAGCTGTCTGCAGTGTGGTTTCCTTTCTAGCTTTCCCCATCCCATCCTCTCCAAAGACATTCCCAACTAAGGAGCAACTGCTTGCTATGAGTCAGAAAACCTTGGTTCACAGAATCATGAAGATTGTCAGTTGGTAGGGACCTCTAGAGATCATCTAGTCCAACTCTCCTGATAAAGCAGGAACGCCTAGAGCACGTTATTCAGGACTGCATCCAGGCAGGTCTTGAAAGTCTCCAGAGAAGGGAACTCCAGAACCTCCCTGGGCAGCCTGTGGTTGTGACACAAATTGTGGAAGTTGTAGCTCTGTGGGGTGCAAACATGGCAACACGTCGTTGCGGGACAGGGGCCGCTTACACATTGCAAAATATATTTAAAAACCTGGTGTATATGTGCACTGAGTGTAAAAGCAAACTTCAAACCTGATCAGCCCAGCCAAGAATCACCCTAGAGTTCAGAGAAGCCCATTGCAAAACTTGTGAGAACAATCACATCTAAGCATTATTATGCAAAACTGAGTTTTCACTCAACAGATTATGACAGCTCTTTCAAAACGAGATGGGTAAAGAGATGGAAAAGAAGAAAATTAAAACAAATGGGAATTTCAGATCATAATAAGCGTCATGGAGGAGAAAGATAAATCCCAACTGGAAAAACCTTTTGAAGAACAGTAATAGTAACAGTTCAAGTCCCATCTCTACTACCACTTTGGGGGCAAATCAGTTAAATCTGTCTTATCAGTTGCATATAATGTATCACTTTTTTCTCTTTTGGTGTATTTTGAGGATTAGTGTTTGTTAGATTTGTTTTCCATAAATATAGTGCAATATCTATACTCTCAAAATATAATCCAATTAATACAATTATGCATACACATAGCAAATGATTGGAAATTTCAAAACACACAGACTATGCAGCATTGTTTGCCCCAGGCAACCCAAAAACTCTGACTTAAACTTCAAGCAGGAATGAGACTAATTTTAAAATCTCAATTTAAAAAAAAAAAACCACGTTTGGAAAATTGTCTTGAGGATATCTTAATTTACGTTCTGCCTTTTGAAACTTTAGGATTCCTACTTTCCAGATTTTCATACAGCTGGGAGGATTAACAGATGCTGCCAGAATCCGAGACTGAGAACTATGTCAGGAATTTGAAATAAATCATTAATCTCCAACAACTCTGGAAAAGGCTGAATTCAAGCGACATTCTCATTTATCTCATTTTAAATACACGTCACTCCCAGACCTCCGACTGGGTTTGTGCAGACCCAATAATCCCCCATAGGTGATTTCCCTAGTGAAAATGCAACGCCCAGCAGATGCCAGGCACAAGTTTGTGGCAGTGAGCCGCTGGCAAGCACTGAGGTCAGAGTTACTGCACCACCTCCCACCCCATCACCGCCTCATTGTGACACTTGTCCAGGCAAAGAAAGGGGGGAAAAAAGCAACTGCTCAAATTTCCTATAACCAATTTTTGGAAGAGAAGTAGGAAAAGGTCCCCGTGGATGCTGTCTGTGGTTGCTGCCACAAGGCAGGATGCTCTCCTGCTGGAGCTCTTCCTCTCTGCGAGCTTTATAATCCAAATGGAGTTTTTTAGCTCCTGGTGGCTTCCAGTGGTGGGGAGGATGCTCAGCGTGTTGCTCTGGCGGTGGCAGCCCTCTCCTCCTGTGCCAGCACTAGCAGTCTGGGGAAAGCATCTCGCTGTCCATGGGGGGAAAGCATGAAATTTGGAGCCTGGAGAAAAAAAGTCACTCATGGAAGCTTTCAGCTTTTGAAGTTTTCAGCTTTTTCCCCCCCAATGAGCAGGAGCATGCTGCCAACCAGGCTGTGTGTAGGCAGTGGGAAGCCTGTTGGACAGGACAGTGCTTTTGTGCTGTGATGCCCAAAAATCTCATGCCAGCGCCGCAGCCAGATGCCAACAACCAGCTGAGGTCAGCAGGGCTATGAAAACATATGGCAGCAGAAAAACCACTCCTCTGTTTTTCTTATGACCCCCTTCCAGCCCCATTATATTCATCATCCTCTGCTTTGAGACTGATCTGTTAATTATGCAGTTCTTACATGCTCTGCTCCCATCTTCCACTAAATCAAAAACTGATGTGTAGAAGAAACAAACAACCAAAAAGTAGGTAGGACCAGATCTCGACCGTCTCCACCACTAGCTGGGGAACCAGACTTTTCTGTAAGCTGGTCTGTAAGCAGCTCTGAGCAGTTATTTCTGGGGGTGTGGAGAATGCACAGCCTGCACTGGGAGCTGCTCACGCCAACACAAAGTATGGTGTTACTACTCCAGGAACAGCTTGGGAGACGGCGCTCCTTCACCTTCATCCCTGTAAATACTACTACCAGGAACATGTTACTCGGTGCTTCCTTCAGATTCACTCAATATAAGCAATGCAAAACACACCTACTCACACACTGGTAGGAATTTTAAATTTTTCATCATCCTCTCAAGCCCTTAACTCTGCATTTGTCTGAAAGCATAAAGATTTGCTCCTCTGCCTTTTTTTTAAGCTCCTCTTTCTTTCTTTTTCTGCCTACAGATTCCCCCAATGTCTCCATTTATCAAAAGCCCTTTTGCCTCTTGAAAGGAGCTTTAGGAAACTATTGCTGTCGCTATGGAACATGCAGGTTCCTTCGCTGCTCCTCCTGCAGCTCCACATTTCTGTTATCAGGAAGAGCCACATCTGCAGAACTGCATACTAGTCTACATCAACCCTCACCATTTTTAGCTATAATATCCACTGCTCTGACAAAAGCCTCAGGTCTTGGCATCGCCTGATTGCAAGTGCTCCTGTTTTGATCTAAACCCAAAATTTTCTAGCTAATCTCACTGTAGATTAATAAAACCAGACTTGAAAGACTTCAAAATGTTTCCAGATTTAAAGACCAAACAAACATGAAGAAAAAAGCTAAACCAATCTCAGGTGACTTGGGCATGACTTCTGAATATCTGGGGCTGACAGCAGAGAGGAAGAGCTGTCTGCACATCGTCTCTGTATCATGGCAAGCATTCCTGCAGGCCCCACGAGCCAGGGAGCTCAGCATCGACAATTACAACGATTACAACTTTCTTGTGAAATCGTGAACTGAACAGAGGTACAAAGAGATTTAAATAGCATCCGATGAATCATGTGAGAAAGGTAGAGCCAAGCTGCAAACATCCTCTCTCTCCTTGGCTCCCAGCCTAGGGGCTCAATCTTACCATAACAGTCCTTCACAGATTATCTATCAGCAGAGGGTATAAATCTCCTTTTATATCAAAGCAGTAGGTAATCAATACCCTAAATAAGACAAAACCATGGCTCTCTTCAGAAAATTGCTTTCTTGATAGAAGACAGGAAATAAATATTCCTAATAGGTACCTACTTGCTTTTAAATAATAATGGCATCAGCTCAGTAATGTGAGATGCCTCAATTATAGCCCCATTGTGCTATGAGATGTACAAACAGGTCAAACTGGTTCAAACTATTCTTGTGATAATTTCCAAAAATAAAGAACAGAACACGGGAAACCATCAAAATGCTGAATGTGAAACCTCCTCTACTTCTGTCAGACATCTTGAGTTGAGAAATCCCAGGGAAAAAAATGAAGCAAACTTCTGGAACAGGCAATCCTTAATACCACAACAACAGCGAAAAATTAAAGCACTGAAAATGATTTCACATTAATTCTTGTTTCATGGGATGAAAGGCAGCAAAGGAGTGTGACTGGTGGGGTAACTCCCTCTCTTGATAACGCACGCACACACATGCACTACACACACTTGCCCTCTTCCTACATACAGTAAAGAAAAATCACTTGGCTTTCATTTTCATAAGTAATCAAATGAGTCACATCTAGCCATAAATTAACATGATTAATACTGAAGAGCAATCTACTTCTTTAAATTTGCCCACTGGCAGTTGCACATACAGATATTTTCAGTGTTTTTTTAATATAATTTTGCAAAAATGAAACCATCTCTCATCCTTCATCATCTGAGATATGAATGAGAGCAGCCAGCAGCCTTCAACATCATGAGATGGTGTTTCCCAGGTCACCTTAAAAACGGGTTTGAAATTAAAAAAATTCAATGAATTTCCAGACCTCCTTTGAATTTGTTGCTAATTACACAGATACTCTGACCCTCTTTATTTCCTCCAAAGATAGCTTTGCATCCCCACTATGTACAGTAAGAAATGTGTAGTCTTCAACACTGCACAGCTATGTACAGCCTTCATCATGGCTCCAAAGATCCTCGAGGCTTAAAATACAGCAGCAGCTCAGGATTCAACTATTATTTTTATAATTATTGTTATAACTGATAGAAATGTTTCCTCTGGAAAACAATTCTGCAGAAAACTGGGTTTCTTCTTTAAGGAATACTTTCTACTAAACTTCTGTTTTCTATTGAAAAACCTCAATGCACTAAATCCCACAGAGTAGAGGCATTAAATGCTGTTGCAGTGAACCTGGGAAACTATTTCCATGTGTTACTCATGTCTCACCCCATGGTCACATCCTGCATCCCTCACAACCCCACATTAGGTACCTGTCTGGGATGGGCTGTGTCCCTTTACCACAGGGGAGACATTGGTTTGGCTAGGCTAAGGAGAAGAGTCGAAGCCTGAAGCATATATTAACTATAAAATTCACAAAGTGCACTGGCAGTGTTTCAGAAGCAAAATATTTAGGTGTTAGGGAAAATACTTCATCAAAACCTCACAAACTTTATATGGGAAAAAAAAAGCCCTTCCATTTTCAGGTCCAATTACCATCATGAGAAGCTCATGTGATAACAGCAGCAGTGCCAGGTAAAAAGCAGATAGGAAGACCTGCTCTCTGCCTGGGGGAGTTGGTGATCTAAGCATTTCACCACTGTCTGCCAAAGTAATATGCAAAGGCATGGTAAGAAAGATGTAAGCAAATGCTTCCAATTTGTAGATCTGAAATATTATTATGAAGTGCTGTCTCCTCTCATCCAGTGCCTCTCAGCTGCATAATTCTATATAGAAAACAGGGTTAAGGAGTGTCTTCAGGGCCAGAAAAAGACTTTACTCACAGATCAAGTGCAGATTTTACATCTAAAGTATGTTTCAAGAAAAAAATGAAAAATCTGCAGGCAAGGTTAGCAGCACTGGTGGAGTAAATGAGTCAAAGGACAGTGTGGAAGAGTGTAAAGCATTAAGGGGATAAAGGAGGCTTGAGCATGAAGTGGTGAAATAGAGGGAGACATTCAAAGTGGATGGCAACGTGGTTATAGAGAGCAAGAAGAATCACAGAAACATCTAGGCTAGAAAAGACCCTTGGGATCATCGAGTCCAACCATCCACCCTAGTCTACAAAGTTCTTCCCTACACCATATCCCCCAACACCACATCTAAACGACTCTTAAACTCATCCAAGGATGGTGACTCAACCACTTCCCTGGGCAGCCTATTCCAGTGTTTGAACACTCTTTCTGTAAGGAATGTCTTCCTAATGTCCAGTCTAAACCTACCCTGTTGCAGCTTGAAGCCATTCCCTCTTGTTCTATCGCTAATTACCTGTAAGAAGAGACCAGCACCAATGTCCTTTCAAGGAGTTGTAGAGAGTGATGAGGTCTCTCCTCAGCCTCCTCTTCCTCAGACTAAACTCAGTCCCAGCTCCTTCAATCGCTGTCCATGAGATTTATTCTCAAGGCATTCACCACCTAAGAAAAAAGCACCACTATGGAAGAATAGGGGTAGGTTTTATGGAGATGGCTAGGTTTTCGGTGGAAGATGGGAGCCTGCCAAAGCTTCTAATGCAGATGGCTTGGGACATGAGAGCAGAAGGAGATAGCGGTGATCAGAGGCTTTTGGCATGAAGGTCAGGCTGGTGGAGAAGTAGGTTGGTGAAGCACAACCCCATGTGCTTCACCAAAATAGATCTCTGTGGAGCAAGCAGGCCTCTCTGCAAAACTACCTCCAGGTTTCCACACTGAGCTCAAGCAACCTTGGCTTCTCTTCAGCCAGCCACTATCTGAGCTTTGGTTTACAACATTGACATTTGGGTAGTTGTATTTGGATTGTAAGGTGATAGGAGATCATCACTGCATGCTCTCTTTTGCTATAGTCCTTACAATGCTAGCAAAAACACTAGACCTTTTCCTTTCCCACGTGAACTCTTGATGTTAACTTCTATGCCTTGCAATGGATCTGCAGTCAGAAGGTCCCCTGCATTCCAGGGATCAGACCTACAAATCCTCTTCCTCCTGTCTTTCTGCCAGCAACCTGCCAGGAAAAGCCATGTCTCTCACCCAAAGACTTATCCATCACTAGCACCCGTGACAAATATGAACCACACAGCTGGGCAGCAGAGAGCAGCGCTGACAAGGCTTTTGGTCAGTGATCACCACAGGTTGGTAGGCAGGAGGTTCAGGAAGAAACCTCTGCGTTCAAGTGCAGAGATGTGCCGGGAACACATCCAGCAGCCCTGCCCACCACCTCAAGTCAGGGAAAGAAAGAAAGAAACACATGGCACTTCTGTTCAACAATGGTGTCTTAATTTAAGAATTAAATTAAGAATTTAAGAGAGCCTCGGGTCTAAGCCTTGCAACAGAAAGGTCCACCTTAGTCATCAGAACTGGAGAGACTACAGCAAAACAGAAGCTGGTATTTTACAAAGGGATCTCCTAATTCCTGTGCCATTCTCCACATGTGCAGTTAAATAGTTCAAAGGAGGAGAACAAACACAGGTGTCTTTGGAGAGGAACAAAATGACACCACCACCACCACCATGAGTGGTTCCCATGAGTAACCTGTCACTTTTCTGCTCATGGCCCTGCTCTCCAAGGAAGGAGCAGCTCTGTCAGAGCAACCAGACTATATCACATCTTCCTCTTCCATGGCTGAATTCAGGTCACGCCTCCACGATCATTAATCCTGGCTCCTTGCTCTCAGTACACATTTGATCTGGATCAGCCCAGGGCACATAATCACATTTAAGATGAATTAGCTAGAACACATGATACGGAGTTTTTGCTGGCCTTGCGCCAGTGGTGGGAGGACGGACGACACTCTATCCGGCATAAAGCCTGCCAGCACAAAGTTACCCCGGTGCTGTTTTTGGAACAAACGTGAACCGGCAGAGCCACACCAGTCCCCTGGAACCAGCCCTGTGCACAGACCGGTTGCTGCGTTTTTGATGCAGCTACTCTTCATCAGAGGCAGACTGACTAAGTCTGACTTAATTACAAAGTCAGGGTAATCAGACTTACTTTTAGTCAAATCACGTTTCAGATCTTAAGGTAGAGCTGTCCCACAAGTTACGAGAATCTAAATTCACTTAGACTGGGTGTAAACAAACACATGGTGCCTTCTTGGCTTTTTCTCCTTCCTCACTGGGTCTGCTCAGGGCATGTCCCACCGTTCTCCAGCACTGCAGCAAGTAAAGCCTTTTTGGTGCATAAAACAGACTGTGCAGATACTAGAAGACCATCTCTTGACACACAGGCTGTGACTTTAGTTTCTGCACCATTGATCCAAATACAAGAAGAGGAGGTGAGAAGGGAGACCTCCTGTCCTTACTACTTTATTGCACCAAAACAGTCACAGTCAGATGCTATCTCTGCTTGAAAACATGTTCCCAAAACATCTGCTGTGCATGCCAGTGATACCATTTTAAAATATCATATATTGTAAGACTTTAATTGAGCTGAACATAGTAGTTAGCTCAAGTATAGAAAACTGTTCAAAACAGAGTGCATATATAGACAGACGATGCAATGCACTATTTTCTTGCTGATGTCTGGGTGACAATATCTAAACACACCATTCCAAATTAGCTTGTAACCAAATGTTTTCATATGCATATTAAAAATAGAAGAAGTTTTCTGAAACAACCATTGTACAAGTTATCTTCTACTAGATGCAATTAAACTGTACTCAGACTTCTTGGATTGGATCCCTAACAGATAATTAGGAGAAAAAGCATAAAATTCTAGGAAATAAAAGACATAGGTGCCTCACATGGGGGTGCTCACAGAAGAGAGACAGTCTGAGTAGGGCCCTGAACAACAATTCTGCTGTTCTCCTTGTGCCAATGAAAGGAACAAATGGAAAAGAAAAGCAGAGATACAACCTGGCTCATCTCCTGCTTCGCCTTGTCTGCTTTGCCTTAGTTTCCTTTTCCCTAATAGGATAAATCATTTCTATCCTCTGTCTTGAACCACATAATTCTTTTATTTCTAAGGTGTGATCACATTTCATTATTACTGCCAGTTGTAAAAGAAAGTTTTCAAGAACCTTGGTGAAACATCTTCTGTTCTACCTAGCTGATTCATGAGATAATCTGTTCTTAATATATACAGTCCTAGGCCTGTAGCGCTTCAGTTTTAGATCAGCATAATATTCATTCCTTGCTGTGACTCAGTGGAGGCTGCAAGAGATGGCAGAGGGGAAAAAAGAAAAGTATTTTTATAGCAGGTTATTTTTATTAGAAAATAGTGTGTTGTATAAAAACAGCCTTATTGAATTGAGGCGTTCAAAGCAATTCCTGCAGAGTAAGATTATAGTGAGCAGAGTGCAGGTGAGAAGGTCAGAACTGCAAACTAAATGCAATTTATTCCACTGGTGCAGAAACCTAGGAATGTACTCCAAGGTAATCATAAACATGTGTGATACAAGTATCTCACATGCAGAGATGTATATCCCACCGCACAGATCTTTTACTCTACTCAAAGGCAGTAACAACAACAAACACAGTAAAAAGTAAAAACTTGTGAGTTTTCACTTGACTAAAGTCAAAAGACAAATGTCTCCTCACAAAATCATATGCAATAGATAACTTCCAGCACAAGTGACAAGAACAAGCACCACAAGGCTAAAAAGACTGAACTTGTCATATATTTAAATAAAGCATTTACTTTAAAAATGAAAGGGTACAGAAAAAAGGATGCATTTGGGTGTGTAAGAAAGTCCATTTGAATCCATAGTAAAGCCAAAGACACAAAGGAGATCAGCTTGAAAATAAAACCAGGTGCTACATTAAAGGTATGTAGGTAAAACAACAATACAGTGCAGTAGAAGTAAACAGGTACAGGGATTAAATCCAATGCAAAGGGGAAGATAAACCATCTGTAAGCTGCCCAGGAGAAACAATGCATGAGATCATACTGAAATTTTAGCTGTTCGGATACATGGAAACCAGGTGAACCATTTTTGCAGAAAGAATGATCTCATGTTAATTGAAGAGTGCACTCTCACTGTCCAGTCTCTACCTGCTCCAAGATCACCCTGGATTAATGCTGCCCAGTACAGAAGTGAGCAAGGGAATATGCAAGGAGAGTTTCATTAAAAGCAGAGTTCATTTGCAGTGCAATGAATAAAGAGGGGATGGGGAGAGTGAGTATCAGCAAGAGCAGTATGTAGTGCAGTCACCCACCCACCTAGAGCCTCCTTGTATTTGGTGTGAAGATTACACTGCTCTATATGCAAAACTAAACTGACCATCAGCAACTATTTTGATCAGTGGCCAGACAGAAAAAGACATATTTATATCTATTGATTCCTCAATAGTTACCCAGAAACAAAGCAAATGAAGATTGGGGGACTGGAAAAGGAGGTTTTTCTCCTTTATTCTGGGGAAAAGAGGTTTTTCTCCATTATTCTGCAGCTCATGCTGCGTATTCTCTGAGTGGCCTCTTCTTCTCTATACCATGTTCTTGGTTTGTTGTTTCTAGTCATGCACAGACTTCCGTTTCTGCAGTGGAAGTTAGATGTGCAAGTCTTGCCAGCATAGACACATGCCCATCAGCAAACGACTGCACAGACTAGGTTCACTCCACTGGCATTTTATCATATTAAAATAGCTGTGAGCCAAAGAAATCTGAGAGCTATGTTAACAAAAGTTTCTACTCACCTATATTTTCCCCTGCTTTAAAAAGAAATACAAAAAAAAAATAAAGACTACAGATGCAAAGATCAACACTGTAGAAAATAGGCCCAAAGAAACCCAACACATGGTAGGTTTCTTGAAAGAACAACCTCTTTCTCTGAAAAGCATCTGTAGTGTAGTGTGTCAGTCAGAAAGAGGAATTTCCTGCAATTAATCAATTTAATAAAAACAGTTTGACAGCCTTCCTTCAAATGCTGCACATGGTTTGGTTGCGTTTCTGTTTCTGGATCTTTTGATCAATCAAGGAAGAAAACTGGCTGGCCAGACTTGCTCTACTGAAAATGAAAGATGAACTGGGAAGCAAATTTATTTTTGTTGGAGAAAGAAACAAAGACAGACAAACTGACCAACCAGCCAAATCAGGCCACTGGCCAAACCAATTATTTGTGTCTTCCCAGTCATTTCACTCCACATTTGTTCCTTTAACAAAACTAAGCAGCCCGCTCGCCCAGATATTTGCCTAACAATGATGAGGCAATCCACGTTTTTCTGGACTGTTTTCAAACAAAATTTGAATATAATTTTATATTCTGGTTTGGTTTTTTTAAAGAATTAGTCAGATGCTCTCAGGCCTCCACACTTACTAATTCCTATTAAACAACCAGAATGAAGCTGACTCACAAGAGAAAATGTATTTTTAGCTGATGGAAACATAAAATTGGGCATTTCTGGCTTGCAGCTGGAGAAGAAAGTGATTTCCTCTACTTATTATACTTATTACAGATGTTCTACTATCCAAACCAGAACTACACAGTGAGAACAGGTAGGGGAATATTGAAGAGTGGGACAAGATCCTACCGGACACAACTAGAAAGTTTGCACTTGATTTACGGTCACATAACTTGAGAACATACCTCAGTAGTGCTGCTGCTATAGTAACGAAACCAGACTGGTATGCAGGTTTGTGGTAATAATATTTGTTGAAAGAGTTTTCTCAGTTGCATGTTCATGCTTCTGCCTTTTTCTTTTTTCTTTTTTTTTGGCATATCTCTAAAGGAGGTTGCATATGAAAACACGACATGCAAAATCACAGGGAAAAAAAAATGGTCTGTAAAGGCTTTGTAAGGGAAACACATAAAAGTCTAGTTACTACCTAGGTACTAGGGACCAAAATGCTAGCACCATTTGGGAACCTCCTAGGTGTTTCAACTGCCATTTGGGCTTTGAAGTGTTTGACCTCTGAAAGTCTGAAGAGTCCTCCCAAAATTTTAGAAATTCCAGCAGCTTTCTAACTGAAGCAGCAGTGAATGGGAACTGAGGGGAAGAGAGCAATACTGGGTTTATTCAAGGCCAAGATCATCGTACAGCACCAGTCATTCAAACCCTTACATTCCTGCTTTTCTTTAAATGATATGAACTGTTCCCACTCATGCAGTGAAATCAACAGCAAGACTCCTGTCACCTGTACACATAAAGCTATCTGCGTGCTTCTGCTCTTGTGTGGACAAAGATTAAATCCTATTTACATACTGACCCATGGGGCTGAAAAGAAAAAGTCTGCTGTTTGGCCTTGATTCAGCAAATCCTCTTATCCAGAGATCTCTCCTACTTGATGGCAGTACATGCTCTGCTGGTCTGAGATTGTGAAGAATACCCCTTAATTATCACAACATTAAGGGTATAGAGGTTAATTAAAAAAGCAAATGAGAACACTCCATAAAGGTAATTCCAGTTACTCAGATCTGCAAAGGCATGCAACGCTTTTGCTCTGGGTATTTAAAAAAAGCAGAAAACGGTTTAGTTAAATATTATCATGGTCTCTTTAAGAATAAAGTGTTTAGCACAGAAACACAGGAGTATGCATTTGTTTCTAATAGAGCTAAAATTGGACCATTTTAATGTAATATTTCAAAAAAAGCCATGAATTTGGGAATTCCTACAGTGGACTGAAGAATGACATTTGTCTTTACTTACATGTTTTGTAACGCAGATTTTCAATATTTTCTATTAGGATATGAGATAATCTATCTGCCACTTTATTCTTTCATTTCTATTCTCTGTTTCTGTAAAGCCACAAGGAAGAACAAAGCCCCTCCACACCTACTCACACTAATTATCTTTCTTGGCACTGTCGTCTCACCCACAGCAGTAAGCTAAGAAATGCGAATCTTTTACTCACTGAAAAAGGGGAATGGAGACCTATGCGACTGATCTTTGGTTCAGTTCCTAGATACAGAGCCCCAACCAAAAACTCAACCAGTGTGAAAAAAATTACCTTTCATGGACTATAGATCATTAGCACATAAGAAGACAGGAGTAAGAAATGGTATAGCTTTCTTAAGTAGGAAAAAAAATCTCCAATCTGGCATGCAGAAGAGGGAAGACTCATTACATAGAGGACAATTTACCTTCATGAAGAAGAAATGCAGTCTCTGCACTGCAGTTTGTTTCTCCAAGGCCAGAAAAAAAAAGGTACCAATACTGTTCCTACCATCATAACTACTGCAATTCAAAGAAACAAGCCGCCCACCAACTCTTTGAAGAAAACCCAAGGCTCTCTATCTTGGTGCAGGAGGTCTCAGCCACTTCTTCAGGCTTTTTCCCCTTTAATAAATAAATGCAGCTACATTACTCCATTTTGAGTGCACCAGGTTTAGCCTTTGTTTTTCTGGCAAAGCATCAACATATCCTCTCAGTTATGAAAACCTGTCATGCCTCTGAGATACCAACTGGTTTGGAAATGGTCTAAGTGCCAAGCAACAATCAGCCCCCAATAATTAGACTGAGCAAAAGCAATGGTAACAGAAGGGGTAAGGAAGATACTGTACTAAAGTACACTGAGTCTGGCAGAAATTTTTAAAGCTAGAAATGGCACTCTGTCTTCTTTCCCCTACCCCCAAAAGAGGTCAAGAGGCAAACTAGGAAATTACAGAGCACTAAGATTAACATCTGGCACAGGAAACCTTTAAGGGATGTGACATGAGAACACCTGGAAAGACAGTTTGATTAAGGACAGCCAGCATACATTTAGACACAGGAGGTCATGCTTAACTAACCTGCTGGATATTTTTGAAGATAATGCTGCCGTGGCAGATAAGAAAAACATGACAGATGCTGTTTAGTACAGTGAGGTTCAATTTTTCAAACAAAGTTTTGACAAGGTCCAGCGTCAGAGATAAGTAATGGAGACAAACAGAAAGTTATGGATTACAAAGTAAAAGGACAGAAACAGTGGCTGTGGAGCAAGAGGAAAAATCAGACATCAGGTGGGAGCTTTATACTGGCAAAAAGGTACTGAGTGGGGGGGTCAGATTTACTGACCATTGGAATTATACCATCCCACTTGTCCCAAACACTGTTTCCGTGTCAGCATCTTCCAGGCAAAAATGTCCTCATGACCTATGCTACATTTGATTAGGACTCTTACACTATGGCAGCGATGAACAATGAATGGCCTTCAGAGTAATTTTTGGTTCAGAGAACCACATTTTCACTTGTACACTGATGTCCATGCAGAAACACTGAAAAGAGTATCTTCACATGGTGTTCTAGCTCTCATGTCAGGAAATAAATCTAGGCTGAGCACGGTCAATGCAGAAGAATTTGGTTCACTCAGCAATTGTAGCTCAACACAAAAAGCACAAAATAAATTAATCCCTGAGAAAGAAATTGGGCAAAGCTGCATATGCTAAGTACCACAATGACATGATGTTTTGTAGAGATAAAGGATTTTAAGGGCTGTAGTGAAAAAAAACATAATTAAAGCCACCAATATATGGCGGAACATCAGAGAAAAGGGGAAGAAAGAAATGGAATACAAACTTGTGTTAGTAGAGATACAGCAATAACAACTAGAAATCAATGGCTCGTTCTGGAGATGGAGGCCAAACAGATGCTCTGCATTAGTCATTATATCACAGCAAGAATATTACTGCCTCAGAGGGTGCAAGAGCAGGGCAACAAAAAGTGAAACCAGATCTTGGCTCTTACTGGGCCCTAAATTATTGGGTGGGTGAAGTGAGGGTATGTTGTATTTATTCTCATTGGAAAAGAGAATACTTTGATGTGACCTACAAGAAAATTTTCAAAATCATGAAAGGGGGTAATCAATGTAACCTCTACCAAGCTAAGGTGGAGGAGCAGGGGGAAGGAAGGGATGTCAAAACAGGCTGCAAACATTCAAATAAAACAACTGGGAGTAAACAGGGAAGTTGTCATCCAGAACTGCTTCAGCTGAAGGGCATTAAACATGTGGAACAAGTTACCAGGAGAGGCAGCTGAAACAAAGGCTGTACATGAGCTCAAAAGACACCTGGACTTGCTTCAAGAGAACAGAGGCATTCAGGGATTTTTGTGAAAACCAGAATGTTGGGATTAAGATGCACCGTAAAACAGCAGGTATGCTGAGCCCAGCCAGGGTGCCTAAACTGTGCATCCTGTCACACACTGTAAAGCAAAATTCCCTGTGTTGCTGCCCCACCTTTACCCTGGAGCCACAGTTAAGAGAAATATCTCCAAGTACAAACCCTCCCTCCTGCATCTACTTCTGGCCAAACCATTTAAATTGAGAAGGCTACAAAAAGCTCAAGGCTACAAATAGCTCAAGGCCGTAACAAAGGCAGAAATGAGCCACAGGAGCGTCACTGTGTCCCACCGGCAATAACCTCCCCAAGCACAGGCTATGCTTGCTGCTGCACCTCCTGCATGACCCCCTCCCCACACCAAAACACCAGCTAAGGTGCAGGAGGAATGGAGCAACCAGAAACAACCCTGTGTGCGCTTCTCAGAAGGGGAATGTCTCAGTTCCTCAGCCTTTCAAGCCCTGAAATGGTCAGAAGGTTGAAGAGGCAGGTTTCCTGCAACTCCAAAGTTGCCACTACCCCAGGTTGCCAGAGACACAGCTGAAGGCTTCTGATGGTGAGGGGGGTGTAGGACTCCCTGCTTCTGAGGGTCTGTTACAGGGAGCCCAACAGCTGTCTGTCTACCTGTCTTTTTTCTTGTATTTCAGCTTAAAAATATGGAAGAAAAAATCTTCCACCCAAGGCCAGGCTGGATGGGGCTTTGAGCAATCTGGTCTAGTAGGAGGTGTCCCTGCCCATGGCAGGGGTCTTTAAGGTTCCTCCCAAGCCAAACCGTTCCATGAGTCTGTGATCCTGAGGCCTGTATCTGATGGACTTCATGTTGGGCATCAGCCCAGAGTAACTTCCCTGGAATACCAACAGCTACGTAATGCAGTTTGGACCGGAATCATGTTAAGGTAAGCAGGTTAATTAAAAGTGAGTAAATAAGGATCTTAACTCTTCCTGTTTAAATTCCATCCTTATTTTAGAAAAGCCACCTCAGAATTAGCTTCAGTTTTGTTAAGAGAAAAAATACACACTCTCTGTTTTAGAAATTTACACCCACCAGTTTAGCTTCAAGCTGTTTCTTGTGGATGAGATACAGCATGCAGAAACTGGGTGACTGGTTTGGAAATGTTTGCATGCTTCTAATAGGGATTTCACCACTACAGAAATATTCTTCACCACTTTACTTTTATATTTGCTGTTAGTTATAGAAACATGTAACCCTGAGACTGAAACAGGTGTTCTCTTCTGATATTTTTTCTTCTTCTATTTCCTGAAACTCTGATTTCTTACTCAAGCAACAGTCATTGGTTCCTAACGTTTACTTCATTTTAACGTTATTAAAAAAAGCAAACATCAGAGCTGTTCAGAAAAGCATAAATAGTAACATGAGTAGTTCAACTGTGTACAAGAGGAAGCATAAAGTAGATGAAGAAACTGTCCTGTCAAACATGAGCATCCTGTCCGAGCTACAATGATAACAGAGACAGGATTTAGAAAACGGCACAAGATAAAAAATACATATTTTTTTTAAAATATGTTACTGTTCCTTTGGACATAGCTTAGCCAAGAATGCTACCTTCAAATATCCCCTGGATGGGCATGTTCATCTCCAGCAAGCGCTGAATCCAAGCACCCACTTGTTTGAAAGGCCAGTCAGCATTCTCCTCCCTCCCAGCAAACCAGAGCTGTATCTCCCAGCATGGTTTCCTGGGGGTGGCTGCAGTATTTTCCTCCAGGAGTCCTGCTGTATAATTCACATGAAGTGTGAAAGTCCATCAAGCTTCTCTAGTTTGCAAATCTCAGGCAAAGGATTCCTTCTCCCTCCTGATTACACCCAGCTCCCCAAAAAAAGACCTTTAACTAGCTCTAGTCATCATGCCATCACTGACAGGGATAACAAATGGAGACCTCTGGGGAAAGTTAATATTATTAGGCCGGGTGCGAAAACAGTTAACGCTATTTGGGGTAATGACAGGCCACATTCCCTGCAGGTGTAAATGGAGTTTTGACCATTTATGGGAAGAGGGAATTCAGCTTTTGGAGTGTGCTGTCAACCTTGCCAGCCTGCTCCACATATACTCCAGCACTCACTATAGAAACCCCAATAAAGACCATCTTTATCTAGAACCGTAGGCAAGTCTCTTCCAAACCCATCCATTCTTTCATTAGAAAGTTCCCATCTGGGTGACATTACTGGGATAACTACACATAACTCCAGTTACCTACAGAAAATAACTGGTATTACTAAGGCCAATAATGAAATAGAATGATGGACTATGTCACACACTGTTTTGCTCAAATGTGTTGCTCTGGAGTTAGCAATTTCTAGTAAAATGTGTACTTTGTCTTTGTTCCTTGTTTGAGACAAATATGCTTCACATCCAAGATTTATTTAGGTTATGTCTTTTGACTGCGAGGGCTGGGAAATTATTTATAGTTTTCCTGTTTCAATTATCCATTGATAAATTATCTTGATAACCATGACAACTATGCTGTATTTTGCACAACCAGGTGTAGTCTGTGAAATGCTCCTTCTGCATTTCTAGAAGTCATTTTGAAAGAGAAACATGACGTGTACCTTCAGTTGAAGCCACTGAGCAAAATGAAGGACATATAACTGGCAAGTAGACTGGCAGAGACATTGAAAAACAAGATGAAAAAGGCTACTCTTAACAAACTCATGATGACCTGAAAACCAGAAACAGTTTGATAAATAGTGCTGTGAGACATGTGCCAAAGCTTGAATCTAAAATAATCAGATAATGTCCTCAACGCAATTTCCATTAGTAACAACTGTTCATTTCCAAATATGTAAAAGTATATATGCACACACGCACATATGTATATATAGTTCCAAACTATGAACCTGTTTTGAAAATGAAAAGGAACAAAGTTTATTGTTCCATATCGGCATAGCAACTGGCAGAGAAACACATCATCTACTCCACATGGAGTAGATGGCAGGAGCGCATGGAGCCAACCGGTTGTGATAGAAATAGGACCAGACAAGGAGCCTGCTAAAAGGCAGTGTGGGGCTGGGAGGTTGTGAAGCTTCCCTTTCCCACCAGTCTACACATCATTTGGTCCCAGTACAGTGAAGTAGATTACATGAGGATTTTTTTTTCCCCTCCAAAGCAGCTTCTACAGCTTTATTGTAAAGGAAATATAGCTTGTGTAAATTAATATCATCCCAGCGTACAGCAGAGCTCTGAGAAGGTGGGAAGTGTTACGGTTATTATGAACTATCTGCACCAATTTTTTTGTTTCCCTACAGTAAGTGTCTACAAAAAGGTCTGCCTTCCTTTAAAGGAAAATAAAAATGAAGCACAGAAAGGAGTCTATTCTTGCTTAGATGCATTTGCAGGCTGATGGCCAAGAAGAGCAGTGAGAGCAAAAGCTTTATCAAAGTTTAGAAAAAATAAAAATAAAAAACCCAAACAAACAAACATATCCCAAGATAGTCGCTTAACTGAACCCACTGTGTCACAGTATCTGAGTTCCTGTCCTTTCCCACTTCCTTCACTGCTTATTTGGGAGACTTGACTGTGCTACGGTCTTGCCGGTCCATCCTGGGGAATCCCAAGGGACGTACTTTCCCACTCTGCTGCTTAACACTGGGAGAAACGGTGCAGGAAGAGGAAAGCTGGAGCCACTTGATTCCCTTGTAAGTCAGCAGGCAGGGAGGGCAAGAACAGGCAAGATATACAGAGCCATTCCCTCTTGCCCTCTCCAGCCTGCCTCTCCACGAGCTGTCTGGCCACGAGCCACACACTATGCTTGATGGCACAATGTCTTCCCTCTCTCTCCTACCCACCATGGCTCACAGGGAGCAGGAATAGAGGGCTAGAGATGCCTCCAGCTGCCAGTGCCCTGCTGGGACTGTGCCTCTGGAGTGGGAGACAGCCCCTTGCCCTCAGGGAGTCATCAGGGTTTTCAAGGTAGAAACCTTGTACAGCAACTAAGGCACAAGTGGTATAAATAATCCATGTCCACAGAGGAACTGCAAGGAAATGTTCTGTTCCAGCAAATCAGCACCTAAGTCCCTCATGAAAAAAGCGCATGAAAAAAATCTCTCTTATTTCTAAACAGGAATAACAAAAAGGTACATTTAATTTTACTAGAGCAGTAAAATGAGCATAAGTACCCATGCAATGAGAGCATAACTGCAGCTATCCTCTCCCCAGATTCATAGTTAGCATTTTACAAAATGATCAATGCCGGCACATCCCCTTCTCCTGCATGTCCCAAGAGACAGTTTAAGGAACCTTTTAAAATGAACATTTCTTCATTCATACACAGAAAGCACATTCCAGTGCTGCTGTACAAATGCTGTGATGCCAAGAAACGACAACACAGTTCTGAAATTCAGGCTGATTTTTTAAATGGAAAACAGTTTTACTCTAAATTATCTGCTTTTGGCTGACATTTTTCAATTTTCATAGAAACCCACCAAAGATACTCTGGCATCTAGAAAGTGAAACAGTTCAGTTCTGAACTAAAAATTGACGTTTTCCGTTTGGAAAGACTGACAGATATTGTTTTGAAGTTTTGATCCAAAATAAACTTTCAGCTTTCCTGCAAGGAGACATTGTTTGGTCTTGACTCTTGCTTTAAGTCAGTTTCCTCCTTTCTTTCTCACCAGAGCAGCCCATGATTACTCAGTATCTTTCCATGACCCATGCTCTTTGCCTGGCCTATGTAGCTCCAGCCACACAGCAACACCACACCATTCCCCTCATGCACGTGCAGATCGTGAAGAACCAGGGGAGATGCAGGCCCAGTGGACAGCCTGTTCAGCAGGCTAGAAGATATGGGAGAAGAGATAAGCCATTACCAGAAAAAGCAGCATGATTTAACAAACTCAAGTAATTGTTTTGATTTTCCTGATAGAAACTGCTTTTATTCCTTTGGGGGAAAAAAAGGGAAGCTTTCTTTGTCCTATTCTCCCTCTTCAAATGCTATCACCTCAGCACAGAAAACAAATGTGCTTAGACATCCGATTGTCCACTGGGAGCCAGACATGCAGATATTTTCGTGCAGCTAAGCCTATACTCTTAAGCTCGGATACTGTACTCCCCTTGAGGCACATCATACCATGTTGCACCGTAATGGGTTAGGGAAGGGATTTCCAGATCTCCCAGAGAAACCAATTTAGCCCTGAAGGCAAAGAAGCTGAATGAATTCACATAACCTCATACTGCATTAATTGCATTAAAAACCAAGAAGCCAGTTAAGAAACAGTTAAGACACAATTCAGGCCTTCAAGACAAAGCTGCTTCTAGATTTCTCTGCTGCTTGTACACTGCTGTTGTGTTATTTCATCTCTTCCTGCTCCAAAAGAGACCAGAAGCTCCTGAATGACTGAGAAGGAAAACAAGAGCCCACTGCTGCAGCCCAAAGTGACCTAAGTGTCCCAAGGAAGTTACAGTTCATACAGCTCATGCAAAAGTTTGGCTGTTATTACTCATTCACAGGGAGGCTTAAAAAGCCAAAATGACAACGTCTAGAGAACAAGGAAGGCTCAGTGTCCTCCTCCTCCTCTTTCCCCTTGTGTCAGGCCTGCTTGGTATATTTAGTGGTGGCAATTACTTTCACCAGCTGCAATGTACACCTCCATGGAGGCAAGCACTATACAAACAGTGTGGGAGCAGCTCTCCCAGCCCTTGGGAGCATCTCTCCCAATCCCAGGGCTATGGTTTGGGATTGTATAAATGGGTACCACAGAACCTGCTGAGGGAAAATGTACAGAGGTGAACCAGATTGCCCAAAATCACAGGGTAAATCCCCAGACCTACGATACCAGTCACCACGTCCTAATGCCCTGACCACAACTGGACTGTACTCCAAGCAGCAAGAGAGCATGGGGAGGGCAAGCATCTCATGGGGCAGTGCACCCCCTTCCCTCCCAAAGCACATCCTGTCTTCATTAAAGGCCATCTCCCATCCCAGCTCCTAACCCAGCTGCACGACAAACTCCAGACTGGCACTACAAGACCTGGGCTAACCCTGGCAGTGGCAGCACTGGCACTGCAGTGCCCTCAGGCAGCCAGAGCAAGTCCCCAAACCACTCTCCTCAAGTAGGTCCTCTGGCAGCCACTCCAGGGTTAGCATAGCTCCATGCTCACATTTTGTTTCCTTGGTCAAGTCTTCTGACACTTGCTTGAAATCTGGTCCCATTTGGAAGACATTAAGATTTGGGTGGAGGTATTGCTCATGCCCTGGACTGACACTCAGGGCTTTAGCTTTTCATTTCAAACTTCTAAAAGCAAGAAAGAAGGGATTTTCCCACCCTTTTGCTTTCCTCGTAAAAGCGCTTTCTAAAGACTTTTGCAAAGTCAGATTTGCCTGCAATGTCTCGGTCTCCTCCCTCGGCCGTTTCAACAGGCAGAGAAGTTACACCCCATCACCTGCTCTCACCCCACCGCCTGTAACAGGCAGCAGTCTCCAAGCGCTCCTGCCCCGATGCCACAAAGCTCCAGGGAGAAATGATCTGGGTGGGAGTGGGGCAGCTGGAGATGAAGCCATGGAGAGACGCACTGTGCCGCCTGAGCTGGGGGCTGTGAGAACCAGGTCAAAATCCGGCTGTCACCCACCCCCCATCTGTGCCAGGCTGAGGAGAGATGAAGGAGGCTTTCAAGGCCAGTGGGTGTTGCCTTCTTAGCAGGTCATGACATTGCTGCTCTTTACAGGCTTTATTTTCACAACCGAATAACAGAAGCAGAAGGTGGGGTTAGAAGGGAAGACTGAAAACCAGTAAGTGATCTTTTATTTACACTAAGAACAATGAGAAGACCAGAGGGGAGGATCCAGCCTTCCTAACACACATGCCTTAACACCTGGGGGGATGGGGACAACCTCACCTAGAGACAACCACCTCTTTCCAATGAATATCCAAGGAGCCAAGGGGAACTGCTTCACTATCTGCCTAAAATAGAGTTGAGTGGGTCAATGCCACTTCTCAGATGCTCCTCCCAAGTATCTATAATAGGCCTTTAGTCATATCATTAATCCTCCTGCACAGAAGAGTGCAATGTCTCATCATGTGAGTGAAGGTTGCAGCATTAGGCATATGTCTGTGTTGGCTAAAATAAGGTTGCTTCACAACATCAGCTCTAGCATTTTCCATATGCATTTTTTTTTGCAGCCTTAATTGCATTCTTTCAATAAAGACATTTGTCATTTTGTGCTTTCCAGAGTTTGGTTTTGGGTTTGTTTGGGTTTTTTCAATGCTTAAGATATGTAATAATAGATGCCAGACAGAAGCCTCTCAGATAACCCCACCCGCAGAGCTGATCAAACCAGAAGATGCAGAGAAGACTGGAGAATAGTTTGGCTTTCAGCAGATCCCTCCACAACAAGGAAACAGAAACTTACCAACAGTCTTCACTTTGGAATCCTGCAAAAAGGCAGACCTCATGTAAAAACTCAAAGCTTAGCTGGAGAGAAGCTGATGGTTCTGTTAGGGAGCGGTGACACGGGGCTGAAGTGGGGATACACAGACAAATTACCAGGTGGAGGAGAAGAGTGAGACTTCCCCACAGGCCAGCACTGAATATTAGCAGGCTGGTGTAAGAGGAGTTGTTGTGCTGTTCAAATAGCCAGAGGGGAACACAGTGCATGAGATGAGTATATTGTACTGTATCTCAATACATACTGTCCTTTACAAAACAGTTGTTTGTACAGTTCTCAAGGGGTTTTGTTTATTTTGTAGGTTTCCTGAGGTGGCAGAAAGGGACTGGTTTACTTGTTTTCAAACATCATGCTTCCTCTCTCCAAACAAAGCTGGTGATGTTTATGACACTCAGTGCTCTTACAGGTATTTAGCAGCTTTATGCAGCGCAACAGGCTAGTGAATAATTGGCACATTGCCATGGTTAAGCCACTTCAGACACTGTCACTGTTTGAACTCCTGGTGAGACTTTTGCCTCTAAAGTGATAAAGTTTTAAAGCAAGTAATTACTTGTGCTGGGGGCAAAAGAAAAAGAAAAAAACCCCAAATCGATCTTCTTTGTCAGATATTGGTACTCTGCTTCGTTTCATAGCCATTATGTTTTCAAAAAGTAAAACAAATAAAGGAGAGTGCAGTGAATGCCAAAGTCTAAAAGAAATCAATACAAAGACCTGCCTAGAAAAGACTGCATTAAGACTACACACAAACTGATTCACTGACCTCTCTCTTGAACCTGATGTTTTGGTAGCCACCTAACTTCATCTGTTTAGCACGAAAGTAAGCAGTAAATAAGGTTGTTAAACCACCATAAATGCATGCCAGTAGAAGAAAACATCAACAGTATTTATTCTTGACAGAAGTCCTAGTATCAGGAAAGTCATGAAATATCATGAAGAAAACATACCAAAGGCAGATTCAATCCCCTCCTCCTCAGATGCTAAAGGAGAGGTTTCAGGTTATCCTGGGTACCGCTGGTGGCTTGCAGAGCAATTCCCTCTGGCACCTGAGGACCCTGAATGCTTGCTCTCACCCTGGTCGACCTCCACCACACTCACGTGACATAAGCACTACTGCCACTTCAAATAGGGTAGGGTCTAGCTCTAAGAGTTAAATTTCTCATGTGTCCTCACTTTTTATTCTCTGATAAAGAAGCAAGACTCCCAGCTGGCTGAAGCATTCATCAGGTCAGTGTGTGGTTTCAGACACAGCCCAGTGCAAAATTGGACTCAGCTACCGGGGTTCCAAAGGTTCAACAGCAATGTTTCTTAAATTAAGGCTGTCATTCCCTGGAATCACACGCACTAATCAAAACCCACTGGTATAGAGGTTAGCTTTAAAGAAGACAACGGAGTAACATTTGCACTGACTAGCATTTTAACCCAAAGGTGAGAGCAAAGTGGAGAACATTTTTACCCTAAAAGACAGAGATTATCTAGTAGGAGATGGAGAAAGGACTGTAATACAGTGGAAAGCATAGAAAAGATTCAAGGAGAAAGGAAAGAAGAGATACATTCTCTTTTCGTCCCTTGAAAAGGCAGCACATACAGCAATTTCTATGATACGGACCAAAGGCTCTCCTTTGCTTCCCAGAGTTGGAAGGAAGGGAAGAAAGAGCCAAAGAAGAAATGGAGCTTCTCTAGCAGCTAGCAGTGCAAGCGTTATGCCAGGGTGCCTTTCAAGAGCTGCAGCACTGATATCCAAGCATTAATTCCTCTTCACCGCGCCGCAGAGAGCCAGTAGCATCTCAGCAGATTCCAACTTTACCTTAGCAATGCCCAGCAGAGCAGCTGCACCCCAGGGAGCATCTCGCTCGCACATCCCCGAGCTGTCAGTTTGCAGCACATCACTCCAGCCATCTGAACAGGAGGCCAGCAGAATGGGGAAAGCTCACAGTGACCTGCCCAATAACATTTTCTGCAGACTGGAAATCCCAGTCAAATCTCATCCAGTCCCATCGTAGCCTCCTGCAATCAAACCTGACAAGGAAAGCCAACTACAGAATGCATTTCAAGCCTCACCTGATCTCCCAAGTAGCTCTACATGCTTGAAGCATTTTGATGAGCTTCCTCAAATACTTGCCTGGCTAAAGTGACCTACAAACACCAATTTACAGCACATCCTTTATTCCATTTGCCTCAGTTTTGGAGCCAAGTGCTGTATTTAATGTTGGGGTGTGACCCCAAAACAAATCAACTCAGGAAGAGGAGGTAGACAAAGGAAGGGCAGAAGAGCCAGGACTAGCTAATAATCTATGGTAGAGGTAATTATCACCATTTGAAGGGTATGTTGACAAATACATTATGATGGGGACTATTAATCCTTATAATAATCTATAAAGGGGCCTCCAGAGTAGAATTGTCTTTACTCATTACCTCTGTACCTCTGAACCTAAAAGAAGGGACAGAGAAATAAAACAACATCCCATATATGACATGTATGGCATATACCACACACATACCATATATATTTGCATGCATACCACACACACACACATATATGGTATATACACACACATATATGGTATATACATGGGCCTCTATGTTTGTATGCAGACACTTATGGCGCAGATGTCTGAGAGAGGGCAAAGAGAAGTCTTCACATAGTCCAGACTTTCCAGCATGGCCTCCCCAGGCACCAGAATAAATCTCCCTCAGTGACCTTGTAGAACAGAAAATGTTCCTTTCTGTAGGGTCAATTGTTGCAGAGCATTCACACAGGCATTTCCAGCCCGTCCACATCCTCCAGTAAGGCTTCCAGACAGAGCAGTTCTCTACTAAATCATGTGAGTTTTCAGAGTTCCTTCAGTAAGGCCTGACAGGTCTCCCCATTTCATATTTCCTATGACTTTTTCCATAGGCAACGAGAGCAGGGGAGCCACGGCAGCTCTCTCAGTTCAGCAGCAGCAGGCACACAGAGCGAGTGCACTGGGGGACAACCACATGCCCTCCTGCCCCAGTGCCACTGGAGTCTGAGTCTCCCTTTTCGCTGGTGTCACCATTGCCACTGAGGGCTTGCACGTCTCTCTGGAGTGGGACTGAGCAAGGACTGGTGAGAGCAGACGGGTGATACAGGGATTAACCACAAGCACAGGACCTCACACTGTTCCCCAGGTGAAGCACCCCTCTGAAGAAGGAGCCACCCTCAACAAATGTTTCATTTGTGCTCTCTTACTCCTTGTGATAACACAGCAAATTACATTTATTTGTGTGTTGTCAGCTCTTTTGAAAGGGAAGTGACAATTACAACTTGAGGTATTTCTTTCCCGCTGGCAAATCTTTTCTAGGAGAAGCAACACAGTCTGGGAATGATGGAGGAATCCCATGATGTGTGCCTTTCATTTCCGTATAATGGAGGCTTCCCGCAAGGGTGAAAAAGTCCATTCCTTGGAGCAAGAGAAAGCCAGCTCCTGCATGTTTCCCTTCCCCTGAGTTACACACAACTTTAAGCATCCTTGTGCTGCAGCATCTCTGTGCAACAGTACTAAGAATGCAAAAAAGGAATAAACACAAGGCAGTCATATACCAGGCACCTAAACATGTGCCAACATTGGAATAGCCTTATCCTTCATGCCTAAGAATAAATGCTTTGCTGAATCACTATTTAAGAGAATATATTTTTCCTTTTTCTTTTCCAAAAAGAAAGGAGAAGATTTTTTGCATCTGTTTTCATTGCAGTCTCCTGAAAGCATCAGCAAAGGTGTCCCGGCTCAGGCAGACTCAGGTTCCCAGGGACGCCCCCCTTATCTCCCACACAGCAAAAGAAGTGCCAAAGTTGCCTTCCCCTTTTCGAAATGTCAGCGTTCATTGATCACTAAATCACTTCAACAGCTTATTAAGTAGATGTCACAGAGAGTTACTACCAGTCTCCTATCAATTTAAAAATACTAATGGGGGTTTTTGGAGCGGAATTTCTTTCTGAATGAAAAATGCTCCCTGTATTAAAATGTGAACATTTTGGACCCCACCAGCTTGTGTGCAAGGCTGTTGATAATACATAACGCACATTTAGTAGAAATTTTAACCCTGCAACACATTTCTAAAGTTGCTCTATAGCTTTGTTGACTTATTTCTTTATCATTTCAAAGGATCTCGTCCTTTTGGTTTTTCCATTTGCAGACAAACTGACATTCTCCTGATATATATTATTCACAGGTTCATGTCAATAACAGCATAAGCAAAAGCTATCAATCACTTCTCTGATGATAACAGTAAATAAATAATGCACACTTTAAACCTTCAAAGCACTGCATAAATATCAGTTTGTTTCCACCACATCCCTTTAAGCATTGAGGTAAACGGTTTAACCATTTCACTAGGCACTGGCTCAGATTCGAGAATGGCTTAAGACCTCTATGAATAATTTTGTGTATTATCCACAAAAGATGTATGCTCTGATATATAACCTATATATAAAAGACTAGGAAAAGCATATTTTCACCCCCTAAAAATGAAACTGAAGCCAACTATTTCCTATTTTAGAATAAAGTTAGGAAGTGTTTCCATAGCAGAACCACCACACGGCATTGCTGGGCTGTGCTGCCCTCCTCTTTGGATACTGAAAGCTTCTGCTTCCTCACAAGCACAGAAGAGACAGAAGACACCACTGATTGCCTTCTCCTCCTGCTCTATTTCCTGCAGGATGCAGGGCTGGAGCAGCAACTACACATCTTTGTGGCTCCTATAAGCAAATGCTACCTGTGCCCTGCCACTCACCCACCCAGGGACAGTACACGTGTGCTGGAGGCAGGTATTTGCCCTGGGCACAAAATTAAATACAGGGGAAAAATGCTTTTTTATGGTGAGGTTGGTCAAACACTGGCACAGGTTGTCTGGAGAGCTTACGGAGTCTCCACCCTTGAGATACTCAAAACCCAGCTGGACACAGCTCTGAACAGGCTGCTGCAGCTGCCCCTGCCCTGAGCAGAGGCTGAGCTGGATGCTCTCCAGAGATGCCTTCTTGCCTTAACTATTCTGTATCTTTTGCATGATGGAGTCGGGATCCTTCATTTGGATTGCTACATGCTCATGCAAAATAAATACCAATGTTTGAGAACACTAAAGCATTTCACTGCCTTTTACTTTTCTGTGGGTACAGCTAGAAATGCCATGCCCATGGCTAGACATGTCATTAACTACCCACTCCTGCAACAAATGCTACAGGGAGCCAGACACATGAAACAAAAAAAATACACAGAGGACCCAATCAGGACATCTGATTCCAATATACCGTGCAAGGAGCAGACGGGTATTCTCTGTGTTTGGAAGCCTTTCAGCTCTAAAATAAAACTACTGTTCGTTCTCTAACAAAAGACTGGGATTAAGTATCAAACTTTTTTTTTTCTTTTTGTTCAACAGCTACCAGCCAGACTTTGTAGCATCTTTCTCCCACAGTTTTCCTTCGCAGATATAAAAGCTTCCTGCCCATTACATCTTTGGTTATTTCACATCCCATCACTCATTCTGCCAGTCCAGCTAGCAGAACAGCAGCAAATAAGCAAGCAAACTAAGATAAGGCTAGGTTTTTGCCCTGGAAAACGGCAACCCTGTGCTGCCTCTCCTGTGTTCTTCTCTCCTTTTCCACCTCCTTCCTGGTATCTTCTTTCATCCCTAGAGACATTTCCAATAGCAGGTAAATCAGCACTTTGAATCCTTCTTCTGATGTTGTAACAAGCTAGCAACTGGCATGACATGCTGTAGAGAGACACATGTGAATACCTAAGTCAGAAATAATGAGCTTTCTCTCTTATATTCAGTGTGAAATGAGAGACAAATGACATCACTGCTGAAAACAGAGGAGTGCAAGAAGAGTTGTGAGGAAAGGCGGTAAAAAGAACGGATGTCTAATCCATTTTGCTTACTATAATGGATTGCAGAAGGAAAACTCTCCCAGGCAGTATCCTGGAAAACACAGACTCAGGGATGGGACAGTTACAGAGCACAGTGTCTCGAATCCAGGCGGCTCCACCCTAGACCCCAAGGACACATCCCCTGGGGCCAGGCACTGCTGCGCGTTGTGGCTGAATGAACCAGCCCTTCTAATAAAAACATAAGCGACGAAAGGAGGAAACAAAAGAGAAAAGGGATAAAAGGTCCCAGTAAATCAATTAACGCAAAAGTCTGCTCCAGTTTATAGACAGCGCTGGTAATTGCTGTGTGTGCTGCCTGTGATGAATAGGGGCTGGTTACCGTTGCACGACTCATCCTTCTTTGTGTGGCTGGGAACCGGCAGAACGCTGATCTCCACTGAAAGTCTTTAATTATTGTTAAATTAATCAGGGCAGGGTGTCAGCTCTGGGTTCATGCTTAATTGTCCCGTTTTCTCGCTGCCTCAGACTCCCACCTACCTCCCTTTATCTTCCCACCCCCTCCTCAAGCGCCTGTGCAAGCATCAATTTTTAGATTGGTCTAACACTGGGTCCTTGTGTACACAGCAACGCGCCACACGAAGATTTTCTGAGATCTTGCATTTCCACTGCTTCAGGACTTTGTCTCTTTGAAAGCCACAATGTAACACAAAACGTTGGAAAGCAGTACTCCAGACATATTTAAAACCACAAGAGAGGGGGTAGAGTATTTTACCACCAGTGCAGAAGTCAGAGATATCTTTGTTGCTGTTACTACTTTACGCTGGGTGTGCAACCACTTCCCATTCTTCATCTCATTCTCTGGGGTGGTAGAGAACAAGGGACATCGCCATCATAAACCTTTTCATTCACATCCTCACATTAGGGATCACTTCAGTGAACAGTTTTTTGTCTAAAACTAGCATAAGAAAGATGAGAATCCAGTCCAAAGTGTTTCTCTTTTTAGTGTTTAGAGAAGAGGTTAAGAACCTGCTAGTGGTTAAAGACGCCTTCCCCATCTTTGGAAGACTCCCTCCCAAAGTCTTAAGCCCCTAATTTCTCTCTACTCTGTCTCCCCAAAATGCCAAAGGATTAGTGGGATTGGACTAGGATATTACATGCAACTTTCACAATGTTAAGCCACAAGTATGTAAAAGATTACTGCACAGAGAAAGAGACTGTGCTCCACGTATAGAGAGGATAGGACAAGAAGTAATGGGAGCAATTAAGGAATAATTAAGTTGTAGAAAAAGACATCTAGGTTATGTGTAAGGGGAAAAAAACCAGTAAGCACAGGCAAGGACTTGAATAAATTTCCTAAGGACACTGGGGGATCAGATAGACAAACAGCTGTCAGGAATGATGCAGACATGGCCTGAAGACATTGAGGTGGTCTGAACGCTTTTTCCAGCCCTACTGTGGAAAATCAGTCTGGGCCATGTGGAGGGTAATTAGAGATGAACAAGGCAGCAGCAGGGATCCTGAGGACTTTCTCAAAATAAAACTGCAATGACAAATGTAGTAGTCAAGGTCTGGCCCTGTACACATTTGAAAATCACTCCCATCTGCATTCCAATATGGGTCCAGCCTTGACATACAACATAACATAGTGGTTAAATTTTCATTGATTCTTATAATGCAAATATGTAATTTACAGCAAAGTCCAGAGTAAAGGTTCATAAGATTGAACCTTTTATTTATCAAAAAGCGTAGCTTTCCCAACAACTTGAGCCCACCGCTTCCTATCACAATGCAGAAAAAGTTAGTTATTTCTATAATGCAATCTGCATAACATAATGCAGCTGCTCTTCTTCCTCTCACAACTAAATGATCCACACAGCAAGGCAACAAGTGAAAGGCCTGAAAATCAAACCTGTGCACAGCCAGCATAAACAATATTTCACTATTGTATTTTAGCATAGTTCAAAGAAGACTTTGTAGAGATCAATGAGAAAGTTCCTATGCTATTTTTAGGCCATAGACGGGTGAGCAAGTTCACTCTTTTGAAGAATATATTATAAGATATACCTAATCTAGGTGATCTACTGTATCTAAATAACCCTGTGGAGAGGCTCACAATGAACTCGGCCATAAATCTGAGAGCAGGAGACTTGAACTCTGAAATCTCAGGTAGGATCCCTAGTCATTCATTCCTTCATATTACTTTACGACCTCTTTACTTTGGCTTCTCACCAAGAAATGAAAAGCCTTCAACCTACTGAAGTTAGGCTGTATAAGAATATATCTTGACATAACTACATTTGATAAAGAACCCCTTTAGATAATATGCTTGTATGACTACATCGATTCTTTCTTACTTCCTAAGAATGGAGAGAAATTAGCAAGTCTTTATGATGCTAGAAAAAGTCATCTAGTGTTTTATTGGCAATCCCATATTTGCTTGGCTCAGCTATGCACTCATCAGGGGTGACATCATTTACATATTTTTATTTGCATTAGAATTTAGATTCATTGTGCAATCCCGGCAATACAAATTGCAACACACTCTGCTGGAAGTAAGGAATCTAACACCAATATAAGTGATGCAATAGTTTACCTTTATGTAATTGACTACTTTCAGCTCCTGATACGTTATTTCAGGAAGGCTGAGGGAAGAGAGATGGTGGGAAAGGTCAAGGAGGAGGAAGAGGCACCACAATGAGATTCACTCCCTCAAAAGAAAACATCTTTGCTTTTTATCCAGACGTGAAGCAGCAGAGTATCTTAGTTAAAACTGGTCTTTAAATGATACATTTCAGTCAGATAGATCCTTTTTCCTCTGAAGGGTAGATATGGAATGATGTACTTCAGAGAGGAACATGCCAAGGTCCCACCATGGCAGACAGAGGGCCTGTTGCAGGCACTCCCACAGCACTGTGTCATCTTTTTCTTTTCAAAACCAGAGCCACGAATTCCTTTGTTTTTTCTCTTCAGTCCCCAAACTGCTCTAGACTAAGCAGCACAGACAACTCCTGGGCCTCAACTGCCTCATTAACTTGGCTTATTTTTGTTCCAAAGATAATTCTTCTAAGGAAGATGGGCCCCCACTGAAACAGCATTACCTGTTTAATAACAGAAGCTCTCTCATATATGTGCACTTTATATATCACCAAATTTTCCAAGGGTCATTATACATCTTACCAAGAATGGCATTTGTTGCAGGGTATCTAATCTTTTTTTCTTACTTTTATTTCATATACTAAAAAAATCACCCTATTTCGCAGATAGCCGTTGCCGAGATGTTATTGATTACCTTTTATTTGAGTGAAACTTGCATAACAAAGTCACTGGGTTTCATATTGTCAGGAAAGAATGAAAGGACAGAGTGGGTAAAACCAATTCTAGGCACAGTGCAAACCAAATCAGGACAAGACTCATGAGTTTGCTGGCACTTACTATTCTGTTTTTCTTGTCCATTGTATGCATCATAGCGTTATTTCTGAAAAATGTTCTTAAAGTCTTTTTCTGAGTTTGTTTACCCCTGGGGCTAGTATTTTGTACTGGGATTTTTAGCTCTGCTAATAGAAAAGTCAGCCAGACAGCCTGTTAACCAATCCTCGGGCTCCCGTGCTTTATTCCCAGATGCCTCTTTACACTGTAGCAATTCCTATATTATTATTAAATAATTGGAGGTGGGGAAGATGTGTGAAGGAAGAACAAGTTACATGTATTGGCTTCCACAGACAAGAAGGTAAAAGATAGTTAAACTTTTCCCAAATGGATAATTTCTTAATTATCTGTATAGATTTTCTGTCTGTCTTGCTATTGCTACCACTGCATCTCATTAGGAGTTGTTTAGCTTCAGACAGTCTCACAATTGTTGTTTCTAGATGCTTTTGAAAATTACTATAATTTGTTTGTTACTTGCGTTAAAAAAGGCTTGAATTATGAGCTTTTTCCACCAAATGTTAACCAAGTATTACAGAATCTATAATGAAATTTCACTCTGTAACACTTGGTGGGTTTTTTTTTTCTTATTATGAGCTTGGTTTTTTAATAATCTGAAGCACAACAACCCTACCAAACAGTTAAGCCCAAAGTAGAGTTCTTAAGAGTAAAGTTATAGTTAGCCTACAGTCCTGGAAGTAGGAGTTCATTAATTTGAGTAGTACATTATTACAGCTTAAACATAACAAATCATAGCCGTTATGATTTCAGCTGTAGCTGAAAGTCATTACTTGAAGGATAAGCATGATCTTGCCTAAAACAAGATGACAGCCTTGCTTCACCTTCCAGGACCATGCATCACATCTTAATGCCACAAACAGGTTACACCAGGTATAACCAGAAGGCAAGTCAAATCTGAAAAAAAACCAAAAACCCAAACTGCTCTTTCTGCTCCCATGAGACAAAATGTGCTTCAGCACTCTTGAGTTGAAGAGTGGAAAACAAGAGACATGAAAATGCCCTCTCCTGCCACCACTTTTCTAAAGTGGAACCTGAAATGGCAACTGGAGGTTCTCACTGCCCACCTTACAGCTGGCAGCACTTGTTTGCAGTGCACAGGGTAACAACAGGTAACACTGTAGATGGCCCCAACCTCCTCCTTCAGGCCAAGATGGATAAGAACAGCCCTACCATGTGGTGCTTGAAGGGCTATGACCTTTCAATGGGGAGACACGAGTTATTTGTAGCATTAGAATGTCACTTTTCCTTCTGAGAATACTGTGCCCATTTTAGTTTATAAAAAATAAATCCTTAACACGCTAGAAGGATTTATCAAAGGCCTAATTCTTCTCTGTTTTCAGTCTGTTTTGCTTGTGGACTTGACAGCAAGAATCTGTGACTGGCCGCCTTCACCGCACGATGGAAGGTGCACGCACTCCACAGGCTCTACAATAGGATGCTTTCCAGAAACAGCAGCAGCAAATCTGAGAGCAAAAGGCCCTCAAGATGAGTAATGCAGAAAGGGAGGGATTTCTGTGGCACAGGGCCCAAACTGCAACTCTTTATGAAGATCAATTGGGTTTGGATGTTACTGATCCTGAACAGAGAATGCCTCCGTGTATGAAAAAAGCGCCTGCCCATCACTCATCGCTGTCCCTCGGGAGCTAACGCAGTCATTGGGCTGTCCGGTGTCTCTGCTGTAGAATTTGGTGTCAAACCACATCAGCTTGAAAACTGTATTTCTCTAGGCTAGCACTGACATTCATAGTTCAAAAGAAAGACTGCAGGCCTGATTCATCCTCATTTTATGGCACAGCAGTTCCACAGAAGTCAATGGAGCCGCACCAGCGCGTACCTGGAATGGCTCTGCTCAGGTGGTCAGGAAGTGCTGGGCTATCTGCTCCACAGTTTCTTGGGAACAGAAGCTCCTGTAGGACTTATGTTCCCACTGTGTGAGCAAGAGTCTGGGCACAGGTTTTTTGAAAGGGAAAGATTCAGCTCTGTGGGAAGTATCAGCCAAATACGAGCCCTTCATGTGGAAACACATGCAGAAAAAAAATTATGACTGTCAGGGCACTGACTTACTTTAGATCATAACATTGCTACATAGCCACTCTATTTTGGTTGTGTTGTAGCTTTTTCAAATAGCACATGCTGGAATTAATTTCCAGCACTGCTTTTCATGTTAATTATCTTGAATTGTACAAGGTACAAGTAAGTACCTTGAAATTAGCTCTGCTGTGAGCCTCTGGTAGGCTTGACTAGGTGACCTCCAAAGGTCCCTTCCAAACTACAGTTTTCTCTGAATTTAACATTCTGAGATTATTCACTTCTGCTGCTGCTTTTTCTGCTACGGGTGTGTTTCAGATCAGATTCTGGTCAAGCTCTCCTGGTGTAACCCTCTTACCACAAAGCGCTGAATAACACACTACTAACTAGAGTAGTAACAAGTCACTGCAGGATTATTACCAGCTCCACTCCTCTACACCCAATCTGCTTCCAAACCTGCTTTTACCGCTTACATTTCTTTGTGAGCGAGAGTCCCTCACAATTTCTCCTTAGACATTCCTTAACACCCACCCTTGACTGGGACTTTCCAGACTGCCCTCATCTGTTTTCCCAGTGCTTCCATATGGCTTTTACACCTCACCAGTGCTGTTATCTCAGTGCTGGCAAATGAAGAGGGCCTGATGGCAGCCAGAACACCGAAGCAAACCTCATTTTGTTTTGTTTTGTTTTTTTTAATGAAAAATAAATACATTTACACACCGGCATGACCAGATGCGTGGCAAGGTCTCCTTCTGCAGCACACAGAGCAAATGTCTATACACCCCCCATATATGTAGAGCCTGTGTAAGCAGCCCTCTTTGCCAGGCAAAGCTAGCCGAAGCCCCAAACTGACACACCCTGTTCCTCCCCGGATACACCACTCAAACGCAGACAAATTAGAAATGTGAAGGTGCTACATCATTTGTGTTTCTCTTGGCATTTCCAGAGACTTTTTCACACAGCGTGCCAAGAGTGCTTCTGTCAGTCAGCATCCAGCTCCTCACCACCACGGCAAACACCGAAGCGATAGAGCAGGCACAGGTGTATAGGGTGAGGATGGCAGGAGCAAGGGGCTAGGACAGGCTTTGCCCCCTCCATTAGTACCAGCTGCCTGGTCCCCATTTCTCCAGTTACTCACCTGTCCTCTCACCTCCATCACCCCTATTCATTTCGGCTCTGCAAAAAGCCCTGGTGCTCACCAAATGAGCTGCCTCTGCCTGGCAGCATTGCTGGAGCAAACCAGTTCATTTGAGCTGGTAAGCCTGTCAGTCACTATTTAAAAGATGTTCCAGTTTCGCAGTATATAAATTAACCTTGACACCTACTGCAGCAGTACCTTTACTCTTCCTGCACAGCCAGCTGCACTTGATGGGAGTTAATAACTGCAGGCAGCAAGAAAAGGACACTGCTTCCAGGAAAAATTCTGAGGAAAAGCTTTCAAGGGACATGACGATGTTTCTTGCAGTGCAGAATTCTGAAATTAGCTGAAAGTCAAATATCCCCAAACACTTGTGTATCCTTTTGATCTTTGGTGCTCAGCCCTGTAGCTTGTTGGACATGACATCTTTGTGGAGGAGTTGTATGTCAAGGCATCAGAGTGCTGAGGGGTGTTAGTAGAAGGTAGCATTTGTGAGGCCCTTACCCTAATTAGCTGTGTTTCCGCATGTGCTTTAATTAACCCAACTAATCCCAATGATAGCATGACCTTTATCTTCCACCTTTTTGCATCACACTCAGCAAATGAACTAGTTCCCATAACCTAGGCCAGCTATTACAAATAATCAGCCAGAACTTTCTCTGCAAAACCAAATACCTTTTCTTTGCCAAATTCAAAGCAGAGCTATAAGCAAGGAATGAGCTTGTAATGTATTTGTAGCAAATATTTTATGCAAATTCTGGCATTGTTTTTTTTAATTAGTTCATTCCATCAGACACTCATCTGTTATTCCAGACTTTGACTAACTTGACTATCAAATAATATTCTGCAAACATTTGCCAGAAATCACTGCATTATGTTTGATCTAATGTAAAAGCAAGCTGGAAGAAAGCAGGCATGTCACAGCCAGAGACATCACCTGTGTTTGTACTATGCTACCAAATCCAGCCTGTAGGAAAAAGATACAGGATCTGGTCAGGAGTCTCTCCCCCATTTTACTTCAGTGAACACACAGCCAAGGTGGTATCAGCAAACAAACAGGGAAGATGCCTGGGCTTAAGCCCTGAGCATAGCTCCTGTGAGGAATGAGAGACAGAAAGGCAGAGAAGTCAGCCATCTGCAGAGACTGGAGACCAGATCTCATCTCAGGGTAAGGTGCATTGTCTACTATGGAGATAGTCAAAAGCTGTTGCAACAGCAATGTCCACCCAGCCGAGAGACACCAAGATACGCAACCAGGCTGGTGTCCCTTTGTTGTGTATGGGATATAGAGTCATCAGGAGCTGCCATGCACCTAAGCAAAGGCTTCCTGGGCTCGCCAGCAGCAAGCTTTGGAGAGCAGCCACAGATGCAGGCTACCTTCCCCTGCAAAAACTAATCCAGCCTGGAGAGTGCTCATTTAGGGGGAAGCAGACCCAGGGCCAGGCTCACCTCCACAGATGCTCATCTGTCCCACTGGCTACATATACACTAGATTTTTTCCCCTGTAACAGCAGGAGTTTGTTATCTTGGTCTAAGCAAACTAAAAGAACAAAACCAAAAAACAACCAAAAACTCAAGAGCACCCTTCTTCTCCATATTTGCCCAACAAACTCAGCAATTCACAGAAGCACTAAATAGGATGGTGTCCATAGGACCAAAGCACACAGAGACCAGTGACCCACATCAGCAGCTACCAGCCTGCCTGGCATGGCCTCCAACACAGGCATTCCCCTGCTCCCGCACAGCCCGGCTGCAAACAAGGTCCATTGTGCCTTTCCAGTGACCCATTCTGTTTGCTGAAAGCCGAAAAGGGGCCAGTAGCTTTCCTGTTGCCATCCCAGCCCACTTTTTCGGCTGCATGCCTTATTCTCCTCTCCTCCCCACAGCCAACCAGCTCGCTTAAACAGGCAACAGCATTCCTTTGGATTTACCGTGCAGTTATGGCCCGACTCCAGACCCAAGCTGGCAGGATCAGGGGAGGGCCGGCATCGTCCTATTCAGCTACACACAACCTACTTGTCATCCTTTTGGGAACCAGTGACTCAGATGTAACTTTATTGCAGCCTGGCAGCTGGTGGGACTGGGCAAGACGTACAAAGAGAATAAAGCCAGCACCCACCGAGCCCCGGAGCGCGGAGCAGAAAGCCTGCCTGCAGCCCTCATTCAGACCCTGTCATAATTAAAACAGCATTACCATTCTTGGTGGCAGATTTTCACCTTCTGTAAACCCAGACTTTCTGTGAGTGTTTTGTTTTACCAATTTACTACGTCTGAAAGTCAATGGATTATAAAACAGAAAAGCAAGTTCTGTTCCTTTCTTCTGCGCTACTGCTATTAGCAAAACCACTGGAGTCTACCTTTGGGGTTGTGCATATGGGGGATGCTTGACTGTAGCCTTGCCAGCTACCAGGGAGACAGCAAGTCAAAGTAAGGGTTTACTCTTTTGCAAGGCTCCAGAAGAGTATTTTCCAGATCTGTCTCTAAAAAAGGCAAGTGAGAGAAATCTTCCACTTTTTATATGAAATCTTTCCCCTCTTAGGCTGTGATTTCAGAACAGAGCTGGGCAGTCCCCTAGGCTCCCTGTGCTGCCATGTTCTCTCCTCCTTGCCTGCTCCCACATGCTGCAGCACCCTTCCAATCCTGCTGATACAGCTGGTTCTGCAAGCACGCCAGGACCCGGACCAAGGATGGATGAAAGGAGAAAAAAGAAATAGCAAGTCACACTAAGCAGAAAGCAATTGCAGCCTATGATGGCTCCATGCAGCACTGTTTTGTTCAGGGTACCTGCTCCTTCCCATAGAGCCACCCTTCACACGGTCACAAAACATCCCTGTAATCCCCTGCAGAGAGCTTGTCCTCCTGGTAGCTTTGTGTATGGTCTAGCTAGAAATCCAACTCAGTTACCAAAAATCCAGCCAATACGATAACTCCGTTTCTCCATAAATACAGATTTTAGCCCTGCCTCAGCACTGCAGATAAGAACAGAAGAGGGTAAGGGAAGAAGAAACCTTGTCAGGGCAGTTGCAGGGGAGAAACTAAACACATCTCCTTCCTTCTCCCTTCCCAGGATGCAAGATGACGCTGTTACTACATCCCCAGATCTATTTATGTGAGCGTGCAGCCAATGCATGCCCTATCCACCTGAGGGGATGCCCACTCCCAGTCTAGGCTACTCTGGCAGCTGATCCCCCTTCCCCTCGCATCGCTGCTCCCCGTCCTAACCCATCCCCCAGCTTCAATTTTTGTCAGCTCTTCTAGAGGGAATAGCTCCTGTGGTTGTCTCACCAGCTGCTCTTCGCTTTTCCCAAGCAGCAGCGGAGCTAAATTGACCTAATTCCTGCTTGTTTCCCTGCCACCCACGGAATCTGAAATAGCAAGCAGTAAAAAATGCCAAGGCGCTCGCCAGCGGCCGCTCTGCCGCAGCACGGGACCGGCTCACGTTCCCTCCGTTTTCTGCAGGCCCCACCAGGCTCGGAAACTTTTTAGGCTACAAGTTTCAAAACCAGTAAAAGCGGTGGCCGATTGCTGCCGACGGCTCCTTAGGCAGCCTCCAGGACAAGCGGATTTTTTTTGGTACCCTACGGCTCATCCTCGGCAGCGTTCTTCATACTGCCAACATCAGACGAATCTATTTGTAAAAATCCATGGGTATGTCTCCCACCTGCTGTCTCGCCTCCTTTTCAGATGCAGTTTGGATTTGCAGTCAGGTTTGGACTATTAGACTGGTTTTTAAGGAGAGAGTCTGTAATGAAAGCCGGGTCAGTCTTGATCATAACCTCAGCCAGAATAGGACTTAAACTTGCATGCGTATTCTGCAGTGGAATAGCTGTCACCTGCCAGGCAATGTGAGGGACCAGCTACTGCTTCATCAGGAGCAACCTCCCTTTGCTCAAGTCCACAGTCTCAGATATAAAAAATTGTAAAAGAACCCAAGTCAAGTCATTCTTTTCATTCATTTCTTTCTCTCATGGAAACATACTGCCACAGCCCAACCTGCACAACTGTCCCCAAACCTAACAACCTACAAAGCGAGCGGGAGTGGGAACATTTTATGTTAATTAGTGTGTAGAGAGGGAGCCGAAGATATGTTAAGATCTGATACAGCATACGGGATCCAATAGCATGTCATTAGAGGTAGAAAGCAACCCTTCCCAGTGTAACTTTTTAGTTCCTTACTAAAGGCTTTCTGTTCAAACTTTTAAGTGTGCAGGCTGAAATTTTCCATCCCATAATTACTACTATTTTGGTAATTAAAGCTTGCTATAATGCAGAGACACAAGTGCATTTCCTAACTTTTGAGGGTGTGCCTTTGCAACCTTACTCAATTGTTTTTCTGTGGCTAGTAGCAGCTGAAGGGGGAGGAAGGGCAAAGTCTCCAAGGCTGACCATGAGTGAGGCTCTCATTGAAGCTCTCCCAAACTTGATGGGCACCAGAGTACATCAGACAGGGATGTAAACTCTACCAGAATGTATTTTCTGTCCTGGCATCTGCACTGAGTTTTTACTGCACTTGAGCCTCAGGGTCATCTCAAATTTAAGTAGAACTCCTCTATCAGTCAGACAAGAGACATCATAAAAAATAATGGTGGCCAATCACTTTCCAAATAACCCTCCTTCCCATACCTTTGGCAAGGCGAGCTGTTACCAGTAGAAAAGGCTCATAACTTATCATAATATGAAACATCCTTTTGGATTCAAACTGCATCAATTTGCACATTGTGCACCATTAACTGGGTCTGAAAATATGTGGAGGATTGTGAAAGCTTTGTTCTAGCTATACCTTGAGATAATCAAATTTCAATATTTAACTGAAACTTCTGTAGGTATCTCGCTCACTTCCCTATCTCATCAGTACAGTGACCAACGAATGTCACTCATTTAAAGCTTGCCAAAGCTTCGAGTAAGAAATTCTGGCACTGCTTAGACTCTTAGGAAACCTCAGAGCCAAACAGCCTGTGTAATAACTATGAAAATTGCATTATTAGCTTCTAAACAGAAGCAGCATGACACTCTGCAAAAGAAATGCACAGGCTGTCAGAAGAAGGCGTCAGCTACAAATTAATGGCTATTTAAACATATTATTTCTTCCAAAGTGTTAAAAATGAGATTTTTAGCTCTGATGGCAGAAAAGGTGGTGGTGTGTCAAGTCCCACATTGGCATGCCATCTCTCCCAGCTGCTGCTGCCAGCATTTCAAAGCTGTTGATTGGTACCATTTAGAGACTCCCATGAGGAAAGGAAACCTCAGGAGAAACAAAAAGATGTTTTATTCCTTCCCCTCAGTTTAGTTGAGGCAGAGACGTTCCACTTTTGGCTCTGCTGATAAACACACATGATTAAAGAAATGAAGGCAGAGGAACAGAGATCGACTTAAGTTAGCACAGATGGATGTCTTGGACACAAATCTAGCTGATGGACTCCTGTTTATTGAGAAACTGAATTTACAACTACTTAACTATGTGTTGGCTCCACTAAGCAGTGCAATGGGGCTTCCACATCCCAGACTCAAGGTTCCAAAGATTTTCAAAGAGCACCATGAAAAGAGAAGTACCTTCGCAAGCTGAACTTTTTACTGCTCTTCCCATTTTGCCCATTTAAAATTTACCACCTCAAACAGAACCTCCGATATAAAACAGCCTGGGAAAATGAATTGGGAAAGCTAAAAGCCAAGCTAGTGGATGGCAGAAAACTCTGTCTTAGGCATTTTTTTGCGGGTGGCTGTGTGGGGAGGCATGTGCTAACCATTGCTATCATAGACGGAATTAATCCCATACGTGCTGCCTCTGAATATATTTGGGAACTAGAGGCTGGTACTGTTACATGGAAATACTGCTGAAATTTTTTCGTGACACTTGCAGAGAAAGAGAGCAAGTGTGGCACACACTGGTACCACACTGCCAACAGATGAAGAAGGGGCCATTGATTTTAATCTATTTGAAGAGCTATCTGGTTAAACTACTGCAAACATATTGATGGGGATTTGTAGGGTCGAAGGAAAATGAATTTCCACAGCCAGCCACAAGAATGGGTCTGCATAGTCAGTGCTTGGCACAGGCATGCAATACCCATATATCATGTCAGTGTTTCTTGAAAAATCTTCCTGTAGGTCCCTGAGCTGTGGAAGATAGGGGTGGGAGCACTCAAGGAGGTGGGACATGTAGAGCTTCAGAGCAGTTAGGCTGGTTTCAGAGCATCCTACCACCTGGGGCTCATCAACTCATCACAGCCACAGCATGGCTGCAGTGTAAGACCAGGTTACCAAGAACAAAGACCTAAGACTTCTCTGGTCCTGGCTCCCATGTGCCTGCTGGTGAGCTGGGGAGCTGGCAGGGAATGAGGCAGGTTTTATATCTTGCACTGCAGGGAAAGTTTTCTGAGGAAGCTTCCTGGTGTCTGTCAAAATTGCATCGTAACCAACTCAGTTTCACAAACTCTGATGTAAAGTTGTCATTGTCTGATGGAAAAACCACTTATCAGAACATGCCCCACCAACATGTCTGAATATAAAATGATGAGGGACTTTCCCTGATTCCACTGCATCCTGGGGCAGGCTATCTGCAAAGTCTGGACTACTTCACATGTTTCTCAGTAATCTTCTGAGTTCGAAATCCAATGCCAGCTTCAAAACACCAGCCCTTCTAAGCCATTTCTGTCTAGAGATCTAGCACTATTTGTGCTTATGACACACATCATTTACCTGGTCGAAAGAACTAACTAAAACATTACAATATTGGTATATCCCTGATTACATTGACACTATCAGCATTTGGAAATTTAAAAAAAACAAACAAAAAAAAGGCACCAGATGAACTCCATATGCCATCAAATGCCACACAGTAGCAATCCTAGCCTAGTTACTTACTCATCCCTCTTTTCAGTGAATTACATCTTTCCATGAAGTTGCACATACCTCTCACATCAATTTCAGGCTCTTGCTAAATGTCAGTCCATGCAAAACTTGGGCGCTGTGAATAACTGAGCTGATGAGAAGATGCAGTGGTCTAAAGTATAAAAGAAGAGGGCCTGGGGATGAAATGGGAGACAAACACAGGCAGCCTCACTGGCAAGCACTGCAGCAAGAAATCACACTGTGGAAGTTAGAAGAGAGTTTTAAATTAGAGGAGGTACTGTTATTCTTAAGATTTGCAATCAAAAGCCTGTGGTTCCAATTAGGAAAGCAAAGATGCCTGGCCAACGTGCTATTACCAGCTTTTTGGCAGGCAAAGCCATTTGCAACAACCACTCTGCCTCTCCTGCACTGAAGTATTTGTTTTTACATTCAAGCCTTCTCAGACTCTATAGCTCTTGGAACAGACTCCAGCCACACTTGTAGAGGGCAAAGTCCATATCAGATGGATCGTCAAGCAGAACAAAGTGTTATTACTTTCTCAAAGCTGCTATTGAGTCACACCCCTTACATTATTTCTGTGAAAATGAAGGAGTGATTTCAATTATTACACACAGAAAGAAAAAGGGACTGAAAATAGGAGATGGGTTGTTGGGGGGCTTTTTTAACCTTCAAGGCTTAAGTTCATAGTAAAGCTCCCCAGAAAAAACACAAAGCAATTTCCTTTTAATTGTGCTCTTCCACCTGCTGACCTTTGGAACACGATTGGGAGCACCGTGGTGCTGGTCAGGTTGTTGAGTATCAGAGACATTTGATTATACTGCAGCAGAAACAAGGGAAGGGAGGGATATTCACAAAGACTAGCATTTGCCTGGAGAGAACTGGGGCTCCTGAAGTCAGGCTCCTGCTCTGCATCAGCCACTTGTAGACATCAACTCTCTCCATCTCACTGTATCTTGATCTTCAGTGACTTAAGTCCCTTGGGTGATCAGTGGGTAAGCTCCCTTTCGAGTTTCCCTCTTCCACACAGTCTCAGCCCAATGCAAAATTGCTTGTGTTCAGCAGAAAACGTTCTCCACTTTCTCTTCCATGCTCCACTTCATTATATTTACTGGTATTCTGACTTTAATAAATAATAATCGTATGCTTCTTGGAGGCTCTAGGCATCTTAACGCATAATTAATCATACAACCAAACCCCATGAGCCTTCAAATCATCATTAGGAAGAAAATCTTCCAGCCAACCACCTTGAAAAAAAAAAAAAAGGGAGAGATCCTTTTTCTCACTTAATTGGTCTGGGAAGCACAGCCACAGCTCTCTCGAACGGATGTCTCCTGCAACACACCCGCAGATCTGGGCTCAGACCAAACCAGGGAAATAAATTCCAGAGATGCACAGCCCCCATGGAGACATGTCCTGCCAACACCCATCTCTCTCTGCAGCACAGTCTGTCAGGTTGAAGCAACCACGAGGAAAAGGAAGAGGGAGGAAAAAAAAAAAGCAAGCATCCTTTCTCCTCAAGTCAAGTAAGAATAAATATGGGAAGTGATACTACAGGAATAAAACACTACACACGGAACACACGGACACGGGCAACTTCACAAAGCTGCTGGTAAATGATCCATACGTCTCTTCTCCTAAAGGTGAAAGAGTAAGGCTTCAGAAGCACTTTAACTCTTTTTCCACCCAACACCTCCTTAAATCTGGGAAGTTAAAGGTCATCCTTGATTACCGCCAGAGAGTCAGCACGTAAGCCTAATGACAGCAGAAGGTTGCTTCTGGTCTGCACAACAATATTAATCATACTCTAACCTAAATGAGCACCAGGGCCATAGACTGGGATTCCTCTCCTGCCTTGGCAGAGCTCCGGGTTAGCTCTGTCCCCATGTACTGTGGTAGCTCGAGACTCAGGAAAAGCTTGGAAAACTTGAAGGTGTCTGACAGCTCTGTTAAGGGAAGAGAAAGTACAAACATTTGGGAGCAGCAGAGGCCCTGGATCTTGTGGTCAGGCTGCCCTCACTGCACCTCCGTGCATTCCCCAGCCCTTGGCAGGTCCCTGCAACACAGACCTTGTGCAAAGACCTGGAAGGTCCAGTTTTCCCAACTAGCCACTCTGCAGAGACCTCCCAGCTCACTTCCTTCACTTGTGGTCCTTGTCGTTGGCATGAGCCCATCACAGTGCTAAGCCCTGCACACTCCCAGCAAGTAAGAGTAGATAGCTTAAAAGACAGCTTATTTCCTTCATATTATTTAAATTCCCCTTCAGTTTCAACTTCTAGTACACAATGAAGTAAGGTCTAATATGTAATGGATTACCAGGAGGGCAGAAGGAGCAAATAGCTAACTTATTTGTTTTAGATGGAGTATGCAGTAAAAAAAAGCACAGCCTACTGTATTGTGCCCATGAACTTTATCCTTTTGACTAACACACAGTGTCCAAGAAAAATTTCCTGCTCCAAGAGTCTGCGACCTGGGACTGGAGCCCAAAGACTCCCAAGAAGCTGCAGCAGCCGGTAACCAGCTGCGTGTCTCGAGGGAATGGCTAACCTGGCAGTGGTTTCCCTTACCCTAAAACCTTATTGCTTTAACAAGGTTGCCTGGAAGTGGCTTGAACAGAAGAAAAGGGAATGCTGCTCTGATCAAGTGACTCATAGAAAGAGGGAGGGAGGTCTTAAGATACTCTTTGGAAAGGATTTCAAAGCTGAGCATGTTGTTCCAGGAAATGTTTACAGACTGGAAAAGAGGAAGTTTTGACTTTCATTGGCTTGTTCTGTTGCAACATGGCCTATTTAGCAAAAATCCATAAAGAGAGGGAAAAGAAAAGCTCCCTTCTGAAGAAGAGCTGGGCAGGAGGCAAAAGAAGTGCAGCTTTGCCAGTGCAAACTCTGCTTTAAAGAAACAGCCAAGAGGAGAAAATAAACTCAGTCCTGGCTTCACAAGGCATGCTTGTACCTCAGCCCCACAAACATCTCAAAAAAGGACAAAACCCAGAGTAAATCAGAAGAGGCCAGATCACGAGGAGCATATTCTCACTGCAGTTTTTAGGGCCATACCTGCCACATATTACTTGCTTTACAGAAACCTTGCTACAGAATGAAGACAGTGCTACCCCCTGGAGATGTTAGTGGTGTCTGGGAGATGGAGCAGTGAGCGGTAGACTATATTTGGGTTTGTGTTTGTTTTTTTTTTTTTTTTATTTTACAGATCAAACACATTCAGAACAAACAACAGACAAAACAGTACTTTATGGATGCTCCTATGGAAGGGCTCAAGAAAATCACATAATGTTTTAGGTCAATGGCTCCTAAGTTTTTTTACAGCTGAAACTCTTTTGAGAAAATGGGCAGTGACCTGTGCCTTTCTGTTTAGTCCTTCAGTTGCTGCATTTTGTCCTGAGTCAGTGTCATTTCATTCCCCTAATCCACTCAGTATGTCTTCTCCCATCCCCTACCAAGAGGCTGCAAGATCCTCCTTTGGCTGCCACTGGGTTTTTGGCAGCAGCATCACCTGAGCGGCAGAGCTCATGCTCCTCTCTGACCTCGTAGGGGTGCCACGTCCCAAGGCTGTGAGACAACTGCACTTGAGCTGTTCCTCACCCTGACAGAGCTCTTGCTACTCCAAAGAAGTGTTGTCCTCCCACCAGAAAGGGCTGAAAGAACAGAGGCCTCTGGAGGACTCACATGAAAACAGCCCATCATAAAGTAAGGGCTAAGATAACAGGGCAGATATTCCTCAAACTGCACTATTTCATCTGCTCTGAAGCCTGACAGCTTCCTGCTCTTTTTCTCCCCATATAACCTTGGTTCCAAAATGGACAGGAAATTTTTAAATAGACCCCAAATTTTGTTGGGAGGGAGGAAAGCAATGAAAACAAAGGCTCATCATAGGCCATGACAGCAGAGATCAACCCAATACCCATCAAAGGTGAAATGATGTTCATTTAGAATGACAAAGACAAGGAGCCTGATCCAAAAGGAGTGAAAGAAAGTTTGGGGAAAAGGTGAGCATTTCACTCCTGAAGACACGTGCCAGAAGACAACAAGGGATGCAAATTCAGCTTTTTCATCCTTAGCTCTTTTTGCACACCATATATATTCATTTTCTTACACTGCAGGAAACCTAATGAAGTGTAAAAAAAAGGTACTTTGTTCTGCAAACCATTTTTTTAAGAAACAGAAGTCCCTCAGTTGTCAACACTACTCTAACCTGTGGACCCTTAAGTGGACTAGCTTTTGCTCTGGAAATGAAGGGTCCCTGCAGTTCGGTGACTTAGAGTCATTTTGCAGTCATCTATTTGACAAGATATTAGTCAAAAGCACTGCCAGAATATGTGAATTAATAGGACCCATATGTAACTGCTTAATAGTAAACACTTGCTTAATCCTGTGTAGCTAAATGGTATAACAAAAGAATTAGCTGGTGACATCCACTTAGGAAATATGATCCAATCGATACTATGATTTCTTTTTAACTGCTGAACTGGTTCTGACACATATAAAAATGTGGTTTCAATCAGACCAAATTGCCTTGTAAAGAAGCCCAGACCTGTGGGCTTTAAACAATGCGCTGAAGCGAAGAACATTCACAATGGGATTGAGACTGGGAGCATGGGGGGGGAGGAAGTTAAGTGGTCCCTTAGTCATTATTACCAGCCATGAGATCACACAGACCTTTCATCTTATATTATCAATCTCCCTTAGTGCTGGACTCACAATAAAATATGTAGTGCCAGGCCAAGCTGTAACAGGAGGACCAGTCAAATTCCCCTTGCATTTCTCCTCTTGATTGCCCTCATTTACATTAACTCCTCAGCAAACAGTAATAGCTAATGGAGCAAGACTGTAACAGTCCTGGTTCAGTGACACTGGCTAACTGGGAACACTAAAAGGATATTCAGAAACACAGACCAAAATGATAGCAACTGACACTTTAGCCTTAGGGAAAAGGAATGAAAAGAAAATTAGCCCCCCAGACAAATATCCTCTATACCAGGGCCACTGCAGTATAATATTTTTATCAAGAAACCCCACTGACCACAGCAGATCTGATTTTCGGTGTGTCCAAATGGGAGCTGAAAGAAGCTTCTGCCCTGGTGATGGTCTCAATCCAAGCCCTCGACCCAGCAAGCCCTGTAATTGTCTTGGCTCAGGCAAGACATGGCCCCTAAACAGCGTCCCACCTGCAGTTTTAAGATGGTGTTTCATTAAACTGAATTATCTTTGTGCAAAATGTACGGATTAGCTCCTGGGCTAGCTCCTATTCATAAGTACACACAAGCACCCACAAAGCCAATCAGTTCTGATCCCATGCAGGGATCAATGGCAAAGCTAACTGAGCCTTCACAGAACAACTGAGACTAATGCATCTCCTGTGCACAGAAAAGTCAAAGAGGAAAAACAGAGCCAGAAAGAACACACGCACACACTGAGCAGTATGGGGGAGGTTGTGTGTGTCCACCCCTGTATTTGTCCGCCTGCATGCCTGCCCTCTGACTGTGCTTGCAGCCAACAGAGAACAAACATGGCCGTGAGTTCTGCACACATACAAGGTGCTGAAAAATCATAAAGGCTGTGGCAGTCCGTAGGAAACAGCGTCACTTCAGTTTTAGAGCTGAACGTATCACAACAACCTCAGGAAATAGGCTACCACATTTCCTCCAGCAGGTTAGCACTTGTTTTACAGCTGCTGGCATTGCTGCTGTTCCCCCTGGAGCTGCCCCCATGGGTGCTGAGCCCAACACCTGCAGCCTTTGAGGGAAGCCGACCCTGCACCATCCTTGGGGTGCAGCTGCATCACAATCACTGCCCTGTCACACGCACACCTCAGCAAGATTTATATTAACCAGGCTTGCATCCTCCTAGCATTCTGGTCATAGCATCGGGGTGCTGGGGTGAAGCTGCCTGCTATGTTATTTGGCCAACCTCTTCAAGCTGTTTTGTGGCAGGCAGGCAGCTATCCATACCAATACAGCTAAAGATTTGGCTGTATTAACAGTACAGTCCCAGCAGGCTCTGTGAACCGCAGGTGGTGTGGTCCTCCTCCTCCTCCATCCAAGTTAGAAGGTGAAGCAGTTAGCACTCAGCAGCTCAGCCTACCAAACATTAACTTTTCTATCCCAAAGAGTTTCATTAGAAAGATAACAATCTGCTACTTTTAAAAAGCTTTGAGTTTCTTAGCTATTTCCTTTCAAAGGTCACATGGAGCAGGTTTTAATATTCAAAGAACTCTTTTTCCCTTCAGGATCCTGCCTATTTGCTTCACAGCTGAGGGAGGATGGATAGACATGAGTGGGCTTCTGTGATTTGCTTTCTGAAATAAATATTCGTTCCCACATATCTAAGTCAAACATTAACAGTAATGCCTTACTCTAGGAGCCCACGACAATATGAAAGGTGAATGTGCAGATTTAGAGGGGTCAGCTTTAAGAAAAAGACAAATAACACAATGTCAGCATTCTCTCAGAGAGTTCTTCACTCCTTTGTAGAAACCAAGTCCTAGATCAGCCAGCTCTGTACTACCTAGAAGCAAAGAACAATTTCTTTCATCTTTTGCTTTAGTTATCTTGGTCTTTATTCATATGGCCCTCATTTGCCATGTCAAGACGGCAAGCTGTCTGGAGAAGAAGGACATATTGCCAATTTGTGTAACAAAGCTTTCTCCAGAGAAGGCATGTTCTCAGGCATCGGCACAGTCCAAATCCAGACCCCTCTCTCTAGTTAAGAATAAAAAAAAGGGGGCAAGAGAATCAATGTTTCAAGAAGCAATTTTTGCCCTAATAGTCAAATGTTTCTTCCATGTTCTTGAACGGCCTAGCACAAAGCTGAGGAATCCCCACAGCTCACATGGGAGGTAATGACAGGGTAGGGGCACATCTCCTCATGTGCTGATACAACCCTCATACAGAGAGGGAGAGAGGGAAGAGGTTCTGCAGCTGGATGTGCCACACGGCTGTTGAGACTGAGCACACTGCACCAACTCAGCTTCACGGGAGCTAAGCCAACATAGTAATAACTACAGAGGGAAAAATCCCAGTCAAACGTTTGCCAAAGCTCTTATAAGAAGTAGGACCTCTTCCAACAAAGGTTATTCCGTAACTAGCTTAGCCTAGGAGGAGACTGATAATCTGGTTAGCTGCAACATTGCATGGACAATCCCTCTGTTTCTGAGCATGGAGTTACTAAAGCTCCTGAAATGGCCCATTGGTGAACTAATACCAGTGTTAACCCCGTAACAGCATCACAGCAATATAAATGGAGCAGGAATATTAGGCACTGTGCACAGAGGAGTACAAAAGAGTGAAGAGCTGATGGATTTACTCATATTTATTTGGGGTGAGCTGAAAGCAAATGTAAATTTTAAGCATGCTCTTTAGCTGCATCTCATCCCCTCTATCATTACTTATTACAAAAATCCAAATAGAGTGTATTGAGCTCTTGTTTTTAGTTGTTTTTACATGTGTCTCTGTGTTAAGATTTTAAGTGCTCGCAGAAACTCATGCATGCTTTTATTCATCAATTTGTATGTTTCAGCCATAGTATAATGCTTGGAAGACAGGTACAGTGGACCACAAACAATGTAGCGGGCTACCTTCCCCTCTGCAACATACCACCAAGAAATCCTGCAACAGTTTCCTTAAGAAGAAGCAAGTACACATGCTTGGTACACTTTTAAATGCTTGTTGACATGACTCAGTCCTTGAACAGCCATCTTCCTCTGCATACATCCACTTATGGGAGAGGCCCTCTCCCATTGCTTTCAGCCACTTTTAACCCTATTGCAGTTACCAGACACTCTTCTTCCTCTTCCCTACTCCATCCTGAAAGGTAAACAGCTCCCTGAATTACTTCAGGCAAAATTCAGCTGGCTTAGTTTAAATAACTCGGTGGTTCAAGCTAAGCCAGTCTCTCTGGGTTTTAGCTCCCCTATGACTTGTTCTATCCCAACTTTCCATAATAGTTTGACTGCTTCAGCTGGGGGTGTGAGACTATACCTGTAAGATTAAAGTTGCAGCAGATGTAGCTACACTCATATAGTTCACAACACAGTAACTTATTTCTCCTTTGTGCTGTGAGTACCTGTAGCAGGGGAAACATCTTCATGCTAATAGAAGAACCTCCACACCAAAGAGATGATGCCATTTTAAGACTACTACTTTCAAACCCACATAATGAAAGCATTTTATAAAAAAAACCCAGAACACTCAAAAAAAACCCCAGTGCCCTGCAAGTGGTTCTGTCCAAATGTGGTCTGCCTTGGCCCTTTGTACTGGCTCCTGCTCCGTATTGCAGTCCCTGTGTAACTCAGCAGCTTCTTAAAATGCTCCCCCATGCGCATCTGAAGCTGTCGCACAGCTGGCGAGGCAAAGGTGGTGATGAGCACAAGCAGCGGGAGCCCTCACTTTGATGGCTTCCACCCCCCCTTCCTCCAAGCAGCAGGACCACAGCCCCAGTGGGTTTTATTGGAGGCAGCCCACCTTCCCCCCTTTCCTGCGTGCCGAGCAGCTGCACTTTCCACCCCTGGCACAAAGATGGGCAGCGCCAGAATGAAGGGGCAGAGAGCAGGGAAATTTTTCTCCTAGGCTCCCAGCATCACTTTAATGGACAACCTATTTGGGGGGCAGAGGCAGGGCACACATACATTCAATGAAAGGAGAGCAATGCCCTCTGCCAAGAGCGGTGCCAGGGACGCTTGCCTACCAGCAGGCACGAGAGCGGCTCGGAAGGACGCGTTTTAACAGGATGGGAAGACACTAATGCGCCATTTCAATCCTGGCATCCCCACCACGGCTGCCAGAAAGGAGCTGCCAGATGGGACTGTGGGGAATGCCTACAAATTACAAATTTTTCTGCTGATTATCCAGACAAGACCACCCATCCATTTCATCAGAGGCTTCGCAGCAGACGCTAGTGACTTGGAAAGTAAGGTTATACATCCTAAGCCATCCAGTCTGGCTTTTAGATTTTATAGTTTTTAATTTAGATTCTCTTGATTAATCCTTCCATCTTCCTTTCCAGCCCTGCTGTGCTTAAAACTGTAATATATCATGGGCAGAAAACAGAAGTGAGGGGGAGGGCAGGAAGGGGAAAAGAACAACAAAACTACAAAAGTGATCAGGTCAGTCAGAACAAGCAACAGCAACAACAAGAATATAAAATGTCAGCAGTAAAAGTAAAGGCTGAAGGGACTGGCAGGGCAGAAACATCAGCAGTGGGATGTAGGGAGATTCAGCAGAAGATAATATTTAAAACAACAAATCAATTCAAGGCATTGTCATGAAATAGTCCATTCAGAGAGGAACAAAACTCTCCAAACAGGAGTGGAGAATAACATCTTCACTCAAGCTATTGCTGTAGTTATCCCTAAACTTTTCCACAAACAACAGAAAGGGAGGCTGAACTGGCCAAATACTGGCAGTGAGTAAACTCCACCCTGCCTTTTAGCAGCAGAACACAGTGGATTTTTATCAGAAACTATTTTTTCAACACATCTGTAATATTCAAAAAAAGAATAGATTTAAATTTTGTAGGTGTAGAGACCACATTACTAATCAAGCTGGTCAGCCTCCAAGAAAATCCAGTAACTACATCCAGTAACTTTATTAATTGCATATGGCGTTCTCAGGAGCCCAAGCTCCTGGAGTCAGGCAATTGAGTGGACATTGAGATTACCATTTTAGTGAGAGGAAAGGAAAAAGAGGAGTTAAAAATTAAACCTTGTAATTGTGGAGAAGCATTTAGAGATGAGCAAAAGGCTCAACCTAGGCAATTTTATGATTCTAAGATTTTTAAAATAAACCAAATGTGTTACAATGTTTAAAAGGCATTTGTTTTTTAAAATAAGCATCAGTGGTTTAAGACTAGACTTTGACTATCTGGATGTTGCAACTCACTTCATGTAGACTAATGAGGTCAAACACAATGAATCTGTTTTTCTGGCCTTCATGCCTGCTTGACACTTCAGAGCAATCTGCACCAATATTCACTTTCAGTATTTGGACCCTCTGAATTAAAAGGAAACTGCAAGAGCCAATGCTTTATCCAGAACCCCTCCTTACAGACTCTCGGATAAAGGACCACTCTGAAACAAATATTTTCTGTGAATAGTCCAAAGAAGGAAAATGAGAAAGGTGGGATGTTTAAAAAAATTACCCAAGAGTACAAAGTGAAAGAACTGGCATTGCTTAGTCTGAATAAAAGGGAATGTGGGACAACAGTCCTCAAATATATAAAGTCTGCTGTGGAGGAAAGTCAATTTTCTATGCTCATGATGAACAGGGCAGTAAAATAACAGGCTTACATCACAGAGAAGAGAATTCCAGTTGGATAGCTGGAGACACTTTCTAACGATAAAAATAGCAAAGCCTTGGAACAGGCTGACCATGAAGTCTTCGATATCAGCGGCTTTTCAACATAGTTTAAACAAACACCATCTGAGAATGACATTGGTACAGTTGATCCGCCTCAGGGCAAGGAGATGGATGCCATGATCCTTTGAGGTCCCCTCCAGCCTGAGCTGTCTATGACCACATAAATTCTTTATTAAACTAAAACTACTTACATTTTAGATACACTATGTTTTACTCTGCCATATATTATGGAATAACCTCTGAAAACAAGTTAGTTTGTGGGTGGGAGAAATTTCCTTTGCAAACAATTCCTCTTAATAAAAAAAAAAAAAAAAAGGAATTTTCTAGTTTCCTTCTTTAAACTGCAGCAACAATATTTACTCACTGGCCTCATCCCTGTAGCAAGGTGAAAGGCCTAGAGAGCGTTCCTTTTAATGAAAACAAAAGCTTAAAGAGACTACTTTCTCCTTCCCTAATCTTTAGTCTGATTTTCCAATCTCTTTTGGAGGTCTTACTTGCTTTGCTTCAGACGCTCCTTCTCCTTACAGCAGTTATACTACAAGGGAAATCTTCTCTTCAGTTTCATTTCCACCTTTCTGCTATACTGTGATTAAAAAAAAAAAAAAAAAAAAAGTATGTCCCACTTGCATATGTAGCTGACCTTTCCCCAGCCTCACACCTGAGGATCTATGAAACCTCTCCTTAATGTGTCAGACCCAGCTGTGCCATCACAGGCAAAGTTCTCATGGGATCAGCTACTGATAGTGGTCAGCAAGACACCTCAACATGTAGGTGCCATAAAGGGACAAGGGATCAAAAAGACAGCATGGTTGGAGAAAAACAATTGTTTAACAGAAGTAAGAAGAGAAGATGAGGAGCAAAAAGGCGAAGCTGTTGTACTCCCCACCAGAGCTGTGAAATGGTAAATGCCAGCACCTTAATAAATTCCTAAGAAATCTTAATCTGGGAATAAATAGTTTGAAAGACAGTACTTGGAGGTCACAAAAATACAGGATGTTGCATGAGGGATTATAAAAGCAGGAGATTTCCTAGGCATGCATGCTACCTCCCAACCAGTCAGGATTATTTCCCACCGTTCATCAGTAATACACTGCACTTAGAACATAAAATTGTTTAGAATACAGTTATTTTTATTGCAGGGCTCCTAAATAGCTAGGCTCATAGGGGAAAGAGCAAAGAGATTTAAGCGAATTAAGTGAGCAGGAACTATTATAGTGTTTTTAAATTGTTATTAAAGACTGCTGCATCCTACTGTAATGGGCAGATCTGATACTTGTGTAGCAGTCACTGCTCTTTGGAGGACAGCACATTTTGGACAAACGGCCTCTTGAGGGAATATTGAAACAACAGACCTGAAACAACATTATTGTGTCAAAGGCACCACGCTGAACAGATAAACCTTAATGTTTTCAAGGAAATCACTGTATTCTTCAGTTGCTGAAGCATGTGTGTTCTGCCCAGGGTGTGGCCTTTGAGGCTCTAGCAACCTTTAGAGAGCCCCAAGGAAGGTCTCATGCCTTTCATTTATATTTTTGTAGCTTTCCAATTAAAATACATGCCTGACCCAAGGAAGCAACTAAAAAAAAAGCTTTCCCAATTAGTGTCATCTGCTAGACCAGCAGGCATTACAGGTTATAAAATATTAAAAAAACCCCAACTTCTAGAAACACAGAGTTAGCCCTAAGAAACCTACAGAATGGAAGAACGTGTGGGTGAAAAGATTACTTCAGTTAAATAATGGGAGCTTGGCTTTAACCACAAGTGATTTTCCCTGAAGCATTTCACCTCAGCACCCTTCATCCACTGGCCAGGTACAGCACTGGCAAGGTCACTGCTCTACCTCCTGTACTGTTTCTGCCTTTTTTTTTGCAGGCGCTATCTCTTACAGTGATACTGGTGGAGTCAGAGGATGCGGAAAGGTGCTGCTGAACTAACTTTGGGGACAGTCAGTGCAGTCACATACAAAGGAGAAATGCAGCTTCACGGTCTGTTTTGCTGTTCTCCCACGTCCCTAGGTCTAGCTTATAAACAGTCCCTCTGGGTTCTCTATGAGAAACTTCAAGCAGTTTCCATGTCATCCTCATGTACAATAGCAAAATGTTACAAGTTAAGCAACATAGGAAAGCCAAAACAAGCTTCCTTTCTTCCTTACCCTTGTTGGCAGCTTTGCTGTCTGCAGAATTGAGGGGCGGGGGGGGGGGGGGGGGGGGGTGTGTGTTACTCCCCCCTCTTGCTCATGTTTTGCCCTAGGCCTCCCATAAACTACCAACAAATATCATATTGCTGGCTCAGCTGGAGCATTCACTAAACAAGAGATAAGGATTACTTAAAATGGAACTGTAAACCCATCATCAAAATACCTATAATTGCAGGAGAAACCAGCTGTCCAAAATAAGTAAATCCCATCTCAGGTTTGCCCACAGCCACAGGGCTCTTGCTTTTCACCTCCCCCCATACTTGTTCAAAGAGGGGAAAAAAAAGTCCACCTTTAGCTCAATTAGCAGGGGCCATTTCCTCTGGTAGTCTATGTCTCAAAGTAAGAGAGCAAGCATGTGCCAATTAACTACATAAAGACAAGTACAAAATCCCAGATTGTGAAAGACTTTCAAAGGTGATGCCTCTGGTACAAGCCTTGTCCTCCCCTACCTGCTCCTGCAGATAGTGCAAAGGGCTTCATCTCTCTCCCTTTGCTCTCTGGTTTGGCTTATTTAAGGTCTACCAGGCACACACACACAGAGCTTTTCATCAGAAGCAGGGGTTTTTGTTAGGGTACACAAATACAAGAGCAGATGTAAGCTAACTTTTCCCCAATATTGCCTCATCGCACTGTCCCTCTGTCCGTACCCTACCTTGCTTTCTTTGCACCCAACAGTGACCTGAACTGTTCAGCTGTAAGATCTGGACAAGTATTTCCAGCAACTCATAAAAGCCAAAGTCAGGGGACAGCCCCTGTGCTTTGGCATGTCAGAGGTGCTTGATGTCGATCGTACACCAGCCCACCTAGGAGCAACAAGGAGTCATTTTTCATAGACTTGCACAGAAAGGAGGATAAATGGAGGTTCACGCCTGATAAAGCAGCTATCTCAGCCTGTGATTGAGTCATGACGGCTTCTTCAACCATGATAGCATGGTATTAAGGAATTCTATTTCTATGCCTTCATCTCTTTCCTCTGCAGTTTCATTTTACATTTCAAGCTCATAGTTTTATTACTTTTTCTTTCTTTAGCTGTTATAAAAACTATGGATCATTTGTACCTTTTGAAATCCCCAGTGACACAGTTTGTCCTTATCGATGCTGACTTCAAGCTGTTTTACAGAAACTAAGTAAATGACAGACTACGAACAGAAAGGGCTAATTAAAGAGGACGGAGAACCTGAATGCTGCAAAAGTAGCCTCTGGTCAGATGCAAACTAGATCTCCAGGATTAAAAACATGGATGGAAGCTTGTCATAAACAGCTGGTTTGCAGCTGAATTCGGTAAGGGGCTAACAGACCACCAGTGCTATTAGTGAATTGAGTTTTGCCTCCACTCATCTGAAGAAAAGAGACATCGTTCCTGGCCAACAGCTCGCTCCTTGTGCTATTCAAAGCAAGGACAGACTGACAGAGCTGCGGTGCAGGTAAGCAAAGAGCAGAAAGCCACTCAGAAACAGCCAACATCCTCATATTGCATCGTATCCATCCATCGTACATCAAGATCAGAAACGTGAAAGCAACTTTCCCGTGCGTGTGAACAAAAATAGACATTAGAGTTCAGTTATTACAGCTGTAGTGTTCTCTCGCTCTCAGCTCTGTGCCTTTTTTTCCATACCACCCACAACACTTGGAACAGCTTCCAATTTCCTTTTTACCTAATGCCCTAAATCTCCACAGAACCTATTTTCCCCTTGAAGCCTTCCTACATCTGCCAGATTTGGCCTAGTGTCTTTGTACCATTTCATGGCCAAATTGTTGGTGCTGGTAAACTACCTGGAATAGGGCAACGTTTTCTCCAGTGTTTGTAAAGTGCTACATGCATTTAGGCAGCATTGCATGCAATAGGAATCTGAGAACGACTTCCCACATTACGTGCCCTCTTACAGCACGTGCTCTCTAGATTTCATTACAAAGAGCCTTAATCCTCACACAGTCATGCCTAAATCTGTCTGCTGCTACAGCTATGACACCAGCATGGCAATGAAACAGCTGGGAGGGGGGAGGTCCAAAAAAAAAGCAGCAAGTTTCTTTTTGTTCAACATGCATTTTGTCCTCCCTCACACTTGTGTTACTTGCAATAAAGCAAATAATTCATGGTCTCAAATATATATATGTTAATTTTGCTGTTAATGTTATTATTAATGTTTAATTAGTCTTTGCTCTGAAGATGAAAAACAGTGAAGCACATAAGTTAGGCTCCTGCAATTACTGTGATTGCGCTCACAAAGCCAGCTAATTGCACTTGCAAATTACAACTTAGCTATTTGCACATGTACTTCCGCAGTCTGCCGGCACCACCATGATAACTGTGTGGAGAGCCTGGAAAAAAACTAGGGTGAACGATAGTAATTCTGTGGACCGTTATTGGGTCTTTATTTCACTTCCTGCACACCAGGATTTTCCGATTCTGTTCCCGTGGCACAAGGGTTTTCAGATAACTGTGAGACCCAGAGCTGTTCCTGTGGTTGAGGACCCCAAGAGGTGCTGTTGCTGCATCCCTCAGCCAACATGAGCAGAGAGAGGTCCCAGGTGAGGCGGTGGGCATGGGCCCTTCCCTCCCCACTGTCAGCTCTAGGGAGCATTGCCTCCCCCATTCCAGGTGGGAAGTCCAGCTGGCTCGCCCCCTGCATGGTGCACCCAGACAGATGGAGGGCTGCTGGCCCTCACCCTCCACTTTCAATGTGCAACCTGTCCCTAGCATTGTGGTGGCCCAAAAGCTAGGTGTGGTCTGAACAAGTTTTGTGAAGCACAAAACAAACCTTTCGTACTCTGCAGGACTTCTTATCTTGGGCTAAATGACCGGTTTTTGGCAAAATGGTCTTTTCAGCATACCCTTCATCCTTTTAATCCTCAGAAATCCAACCATATCCTTTAGGGAGGTGGCGACACTGAGGTAACTTTGGCCCTTGTCCCTCCAATCACACCGTGCCCTTCAGAAGAGAGCTAAGCATTTGTAGAGTGCACATCTAATTGCACAGAGCTCCCTGACATCTCTATCTGGCAATGCTCAAATCCTTCACACTGTTGCAGCTCAACACAGGAAGGACCAGACCCACCAGCAGCCTCCCTGAAGAAGGGCCGCAGAGAGTCTGCAGTGGCTCCAAGGCACAATGCATTTATATTTGACCACCTACATGACAGGACATTAATATAAGAGATAATGGTTGCTAATTTTTCCTGATGACTCCTTATGAAATGCATGTGAGCTGGATGTCTGAAGGTAGCAGGAACACAGAGGTTGATCAAGACTCTTTTTAACCATGAGCAGATTTCAAGATGTCTATTTTGCAGCAGCCATGTTCTCTAACAGCAGTAGGGCCCCTGAATCCTTCCCCCCCTCCCCCTCGCAAAATTAAACATTTGCTTGTTTTCCTAATCTTGCTATAGACAGCCTCCGCAGGTCACGCACCAAAATGAGGACATGATATTAAAATCAATCTGCCCCACATACTCATTTAAACAGAGGGGAAAAAAACAGAGCCATGCAGCAAAACTGCAGGACTGGAATAAAAACCAATATCGTGCCCCTTCTCTAATTTCTCTGAAGGTCTTTCTAGAGTTTTATTCCCAACAGTGCTCCTTAGATGCCTTGGTTTGCCTGCAGAAACACTTGATATTTCTGTAGTGCAAATCAAAGTGAATTAAACATTAAAGCACTGTGATAGCATAGCAAGTCTGCTATAGGAGAGAAACTGGTTAACATGGCACTGAAGTTTATGAAGCAGTGGACTGGACTTTCCCCCTCCTCCTTCCTCAGACGTATTTACTTATTTATTAGCTCATTCATGCATCCTTCAGCACAAAACAGAGAAATCTTCCAGTATAATTCTCAAGTTATATTGGTCTAGCACTTTGAATTTTCTGCCTATTGCACGACACAGTTAGATACACACAGGCTGTGGGACATGCTGCATTCTGATGTGTCCTCGCGGATGGTGCCTCCCAGTACTCCCTTGTTAAAAGGCAGCACTTTAACTGAAGGATCCCCAACACTCCTTAGAAGAGCTTTCCTTTAGCGGAAGACTAAGGGGTGCATAAACACCCGGTGCCTGAACACCATTACTACCAATCTTCTTCCATCACAGGGTATAAAAAGCATCAAAGTGATGTCTTATTCACAGGTGAGACCCTGAAGCACTTTGCACTGACTCACATTCTCTTATCTGACTCACAGAGGGGCCAGCAAACCATTTTCCACAATCAGCTTTCTGCTTGGCTCCTTCCCCTCCCTCTTGACCATCCACACTCCCTGCTTGCTTTCCCCTGGCCACCCCTGCGAGATTACAAAACAAGAGAGAAGCCAAGGACTTGTGAACACCAAGGGGAATAGGCACGAACACAGGTACCAAAGGGTCTACAGAAACCAACTCCCCATTCAGACGTACGGAAGAAGAGTTTGCTGTCTGCATTAAGAGATGCAGGAAACCAAACAGAACCACAGCAAAAGCTGGAGCTTAAAGTAAAAAATAAAAGACATAATTCAGAGGAGCACACTAGAGAGCCAGCAAAGAGAATTAATTCTTACGGCCAACTAAAGGGAGAGACTCTAGTCACGGCCTTAACTTACATATAGTAGAAATCTGCACTTTAAATTAAGCCCAGAGGAAGTTTATCCACTGGAGCTGAATAATGAAACCATCATTCAAAATGATTTCATGTAACTTTTGTGTTTGGTTGGTTGGTTTTTTTTTTTGGTTTTTTTTTTCAAGAGAGAAGCTGCAAGGCAGTTTAAAGCTCAACTGTATTAAGGTTCATGGGGGCCAGGTCATCTGGAGAAGCTCTGATTCCCTCTGGGCATATTTTGATGATTCTGACTCCCCTCCCACACATTTCTGTTTCCCTCTCTTAGCACATCACATCCATGGTTATCAGGCCCTGACCAGTGAGGACTGAGCAGGTGAACATGATTCAGATTCCATCTTTATTCTCTTTAGAAATATTTAGCAGGCTCTCCAAAGATGCTTATGATTAATTATTATGCTGGACAAAAAGTTCAAAGCCTCCTTCAGCACTGGTGAACCCATTCCTTGCCTCTTTTTTCAAAGAGCAAACATTAATTTTACAGCTAACTTTACTTCAGAAGGGTAATTTTGCATAATCAGAGAGATTGATCTAAATCTCCATTATTGACTCCTCTGCTAATGCAAAGAAGAGATGCAACATGTATATATATCTGGGGTCATCACCAGCTGAACACACCTCAGCCAAGTAACATTCAACCATGTTCTGAAGAGAGAGCAGAGCACTCACACGGAGATCCCCACTAGCATCAGGGCTGAAATATACTACTCTAACACATGGCCACATTGGAGAGGAGAGCCAGGGAGGATGTACAAACATCCCACGTCAGTGTTTCTATTTATTTCAACAGATAAACAAACAGAACTGCATAGGCATCAAGACAGAAAGCTTATAGAAAACTTTGCTCAAAACTGGCAGATTGCGTTCCCATTATTATTATTTTTAAGGAGAAAGTATCATGGAGAGCCATCATTGAGGAAAACAAGCATCAAATGTGTTGTAGTAGCTATACTAATGTGAAGAAAGGATGGCATTTTATATCTTAAGTTCTCAAATATTTTGCATGCATTCTCCCTCCACCTTCGCTTTGCTTTGAGAGCACAGCCGTAGCAAATATGCAGTATCAATTATTTATTAAAATCCTTGGCTGCTTCTGTTCTGATTTCTGACTATATACATGAATGTGTGTATAGTCAAGATGAATGGGTACATCATCGATTCAAACAAGTGCTTCTTTGATTGATAAGCAGCTTAAACAGCCTACTTATTTTGATTTACATTAAGTGCCCAAACTCCCCACTAACATCAGAGCCCTTTTGGTCTATGTATCAGCCGACATCTATGAAAAGACTATTCCTCCCCTGAGAGTTTAATGATCTAAACACCCATGAAAATCAGAGCTACAAAGAGGTGAGCCAGCCTGCTTGCCACCACAGAGCAGGCTACTAGCCAGGCACAGAACATAATCCGTATCTCTTGCCTCTCAACAGGGTTGGTGGCATCTTGCCACATTGCTGCAAGCTCTGCAATAGCTTTTGCCAATACTGCTAGTGATTCAGGTTCACCCAGTGAGGCTGGCTCTTCTCCACTGCGTATGATAAGGTAGAGATCTATTAAATACACTCTTACTGTTTCCTTCTCCCTCTCGCTAGTTGGTATTATCCCTCAAGAGAGGTTCTGGTTCTAACAAAAAACAAATATAAAAAATTACTATGTTCTATTTCCTTAAACAAGGGATACAAAAATCTAGAAAATGTGTATATATGGAGATTTAAGGAGAGCTTGTTTAAGCCTGTATCTTAGTAGTCTAGGCATTTAACTTTGTTTTTGAACTTGTTTTTATTGACAGGAAATGTTTGGCTTTTTTCCCCTTAAAATCAATTCTGAGAAAAGCTTGTATACTCCTCTGGTAAACTGCTGATCTACAGAGTAACAAGAGGATAATAACAATCTGACACCACCCTCTCTCACAAAAAAAAAAAAAAAAACAAAACAATAAAAAAGTGATTTTCTCCATTCCCCAAGACACCGATGTTTGTAGCATGGCTAGTACCCTCTTTTCACCCCTGTAATCATTGCCCTTCTCAGCAAACTCAAGGACATGAATGTCCTTGAGGCACATTTGAAAAGGCCTCTAGATGCCCTACCCTCCTTCAGGGCAGCAGCTCCCTGCACAAATGAAGTTTCTGCCAAAGCTCAGTTCCAACTACAGGTTTACATGCCATTTATTATAGCTATACTGGGACCTGACCCTTCTTTACCCCTCAGGGAGCATCTCAGGTTTTGTACTGCATTCCTCTTTCCTTCCATTGCTAGCATCCTAACCTGCTGCACAAGGTTCAAATAATACTTGGCTACTTTCATCTACAGCAGTAATTCTTTAACTGCATGTGCTGTAACATGCAACAAACAGAAGGTCACTAATTGCTGCCAAGATTTTTTTTCTCTTTGCTATAACATCACATAGGTGACTTCCATAGACCAAAGCACTCCATAAGTAAATAATGGAAAAGCACCAAGAACAACTCAGGCCCACCTTTATCTAAGGCAGGATCTGTTTTACAGTGTAGTTGTGGCACAAGTTTGAGTGTAAGATTTCTTACTCTGTTTATTTTCAGGAATGACCCAGATATGAGAAGTTTTATACTGGGAAAATCTAGCTTAGTAATGGACCACAAGAAAGCATCCAGTTAATACAGCAAAGGCCACATTTTGCTGTCAGTAGTTCAGATGCTCAGTGCAGAAGGACAGAAACATCAGAAGCTACATTTAAATTGCCCTCTAGAGAAAAGTCCCCAAACTTGTTATTTAGCAACAGCGTAACTATAGCAAATACACAAAGCAAGCTCCATATTACATTATTACCTGAGCTAATGGAAATTACTTGCAGGAGCAATGGTGGAACTGTTTGTTCCATTGACTGGTACAGCCTTTGTCACTATGGCTTTCAAATGCCCCAACTCGCATTTAGAAATACAAATAAACCCATAAAGGGCACTAGATGCACAAGAACCACTATGGCAGGGTTTTATGATTACAATGAGAAACAGGAAATTCTTTGGTAGGAACAAATCTGAGAGAGAGCAGAGAGAGAGTTTTAAATTATTATGCACACACTTTGCAGGGATGCAGACCTTTTTAAAGCACATTTCTATCCTTCCGTTATCGAAAACCTTTTAAAACATTCAGACATGATTAGATCAAGCATTTCCCTACAAAGCCCAATGAATGAGGTATGGCATTTCAGCTGTCTGAAAGACATGACTGCAGAGTGAAGCCTAGGGGAGGAGAAGAGACTTTAAGCTTCACTGACATATACTCCATATAAAAGGCATGCTAGGCAGACTTTTTGGGTCAGTGGTAATCAGCAAGAACATTAAAGCCTAGCTGTACTGTAACTGTGGAAAAAAAGAATCTCTTTTATTCTCTAATAGCAAAAGCAGTCACAATGGCTGCACTAACCAGCCAAGTGAGGGGCCACTTACTCTCCAGCCCTGTCCTACTGAAGCCAGTGGTGCTACGGCAGCTACGCCAGCGAGTGAAGTCAGCTTGCCAGAGCCCCGAGCCACCACCGTGTTCCTGAGCTTTCCAGGCACACTCTAGTTTTCACACCATCTGGTCAGAAGACAGCTTAAGCAGAGATGGATCTAATAGAAAAGCTCTTCCTCACCAAAAGCATCCCAGTGAAGATAAAAGGGCGCTGACGATCGGTATTGAACGAACGCATCATCAGCCTGCCCCCTGGCACTAAGGAAAGCTGTTGCATTTATGAGGTGTTTGGTTTTGCTAAAATCAGCTGGCAAGGGGCTCGCGTCCCCTGTCCAGGTTTGTATTCTGTTCTCCTTGCTCCGTTTGAAATTCTTCATCTGTTAGAAGCAAGACAGTCTTGCTGAATATCCCAGATTTCACTTCCCATTAAAACAGCACACGACGATAAGAAGCAGGTCCTTATTTAACCCCAGCAGAGATTTTCCCTCAAATTAATCATTCACACTACGAACAATTAAAGAAACTGAAATCTACAGCACTTGGATAGACACTGCACTTGAGTATATGTAAATAGGCTCCAATGCTAGATGGTCTGCTGATTGAATGGGATTTCAATTACCTTGTGATCAACTGGAAATCTTACTTGGACAACATAGGGCTGCTTCCCAAATTGAAAACATACAACTTTAAAATGAGCTGCATTCATTCAAAGCAGACCCCAAGTAACTAGATAGAGACTCTTTGGAGGTTGTTCTCAGGTGTGGCTGGCTTAAAGAACATATCTCTGTGAAATTCACAATAAGAATCAAAATCAGAACTTTACTGTGAGGTTAGAACAGACACTATCAAACACCTTTCAGCAACACATACATCCTCAAAAAGAATTTGGATACTCCCTCATCCTGCTTAGCCCCCTCTGATGCCTGTCTCATCAATCAGTGCTACCCTAGTCAAGAGGTCTGACAGGCTCAAAGCAAGTTTGATTTTAAAGATTATTGACAGCAGCAGTCTCAGGAGGAGAAATAGGAGAAAACTTCACAAAGGGCTCCCTTGAGGAAAATCCATTAAACCCTTCATCACATGGTGAGGACCTGTTTCCATAGAGTGCCCAAAGTGTCTGTCTCCAAAACCTGCAAAGACCTTGCAAGACCACCTTGTACAGAGAGTCACAACTTATGACTGCCAAAGCAGAGTTATGAATCTGACAACATGATGCTACAAGTGGATATTTCCCTGCTTGTCCCACAGTCTTCATGACACGCATGGCAACTTTTAGGAGGGAAGCAAGGAAGCAGTCACCTGGCACTCAGTGTGGAAGGAAACATCCAGGCAGACACACACACACGCTAAGGAATGCAGTAAACAATTCAATATGAAAAACAAAGGCCTGGGTTTTAGCATGTATCCAGTGCTCCCACAACTCAAAATCTAATAGCAGAGGCTCAAAATACAGAAGATCATGGAAAATAACAGGAGAGAAATCCAATGCTTTGCCTCAATGAAAGCATTTCCTAACTTTTAAGGAATGACAAAATGACCTATATGCATGGCAATTAATGAACACCTTTCCTTTTATCTGTTCCTGGATCCAGAAAGCCTGCACACTATCACAACAACATTATAGGTGTCATTTTGTGTGTGTAGTGAGCACTGCTATGTAAGACTGAGTTCGTCATTCCATCCTGGAAGTGCTCTGTGTTTTGGGAAGCTACTGGCTGGCATTTGTTATCCATCAGGACCAAGGTGTCAAGCATATGATGCTGCTTCTTGAGTGAGTACAGAGGCTCTTGCTGGCCTAGAAGCAAATGAGAAGCTTTCCCAGGAGTGTTTTTACAGGACACCAGCTCAATATTTAAAAAAAAAAAAAAGAAAAGAAGTCAAGGATTATGTATGATGAACAGCTGGAGAATGTTAAATGTATTTTACTTTAGGTTTGGCAAGGTTTAGTAAATCATGATTTAATCACACTCCCAGGCCATCACTGCAAGCGCACTCTGGAAATGCTCAATAAGACATAAAGAAAGGATAAACAGAAGAATGGAAAAGACATTTTACCAGGAAGGACACAGCCATTTGTTGTTTAGCTCTGGAGTGAAACAAATGTGAAGAAGTCTCAGAAAGAAGAGATGAGAGGAGATATGGAAGAACACCATGTCACCTTCCTCCCTCAATCATGGCCACACTTAAGCTGCAAACCTGGCTTGGATCTCTGGGGAGGGGTCCCCACCCCACACATGTGTGGGCACACACACACACATACACACAGCTGTAGGTTCCAGAATGCTTTAATGTGAACTGCCCATTCCTTACTGTAATAAGACTTCAATGTCAGGAAACACTGCCAGCTTTTTCAAACAGCTAGGCAGTGCATAAGCCCAGATAAATTAAAATTAGTTCCATGCAAGTTTTGAGGAATACTGTCATGTGCTTTACTGAAGATTATGTGACAAGTCAGTGAAAGCTGTGAAACTGACTTCAGTGGCACAAGATTTAGCTGTTTGAGCACTACATTTACCTTATTCAAGCAATTTTAATAGTTGTTATAACTAAGCCAATGGTCTGATTTATTCTTTATTAACACCATTCACTCATTTTTTGTGGTTTCATTACCTCCTAGAAGCCAAAGGCTTACAGGTTCTGGGCCAAATTCAGAAGCAAGACTTGTAAAACTCATCTAAATTATACTTGGGTAAACTATATTCTACGAGATCTTCATAACTCCAAAAGAAATAGGAACAAAAAAAAATGTCAAACTGGAGGTCAAAGTGATTAAAGTGGTTAAGTGCAATTCCTTGCAAAAGCCACATCATCTTCTGCCTTCCTATTAACTGAAGTGAACCAAAGAATACAAGAAGATCCATAGTTGGTCAACAGTCTGTCCAGATCAGCACCCTTTTAACTAGGCTTCTAGATTACAGGACATCATTTTACATAGGATTGCGAGACAGCGTAGAAGCTTGCTCCATCCACTCCACACACATCTGTTGTGGCAGCACCTCCCAAAAAATAAACAGTGGCACCAGTAGTTCACCAAGGCAATGTACAAGAACATGCCATGACTTTTCTCCAGAACACCCCATTTCCAGCAGTGCGCCCCTCTGTGATTTCCTGGAGTACAGCAGATGCCCCTATATTTGTCAGCACTCAGTAGACGTCCCTTCCATTAGCGGATCCAGTTGTTTTAGATTCCATCTACCTTTTTAGTACCCCAAAAGTTGAGGTGAACAGCTCCCCACTTGCTCAAGGGCCCACCTCACATAGCTTTAAACTTACCACTTGCTAGTTTGCCTTTATCTACAAAAAAAAAGATAAGTCTTTCTACTCATCACATGTACCAAACTCTTCTGGCTTTCATGGCGACAAACTATAGTTTGCGGTTGCGGTATAGGGTTGCGGTCTGCTGATTAATACTGTAAGCTTTATGTGGCTTTAAGTTCAACATTGCCTCCTTAAATCTTATTTTTAGTATTATTTTACAAGACAATAGCATCAAAATTATACACTCATTTTCAGAATCCATTTTTTCACATACTTGTGACTTAAAACCTTGTTTTCTATTCTTCATGGCTCAGGTTTTTATAAGAACGTCACAAAAATTTTGGAGCTTTCGGTAAGAAAATTTCTACTCTAATTGTCCAATTCTTTTCCTCACTTACCGCATATCTTCCTGCTCTTTGTGAAATCACCGCTTCCAAACTATGCTGATATAAGTGAAGAAAACCTTACCCAGTGTCTTTTCATTCTCTCCTCTGCTCTGAATCAAACTCCTCTCCCTTGTTTAATCACACACGTTACAAAGAAGAAAATAGTTACGCAAATTTTACAAAGAAGTTTGCCAAGCATCCCATTTTAAAAGGATAGTGTGAGACCAAGTAGAAAACATCAGTTCTTACTGACACAGCTAAAGCTGCTAGCAAGAAGCTAGATCATCTTCAATTAGTTTTATGAAACATTTATGCACAGCTGCTTGATTATTTTTAACAGTTTGGCCAGAAAGATTGTTCTAAAAATCCACAGAAGCAAAGGTTTCTTACCTACATTAGAATATTTTTTTTCAAGCTTACTCTTATCAAATATCTAGACCTAACAACTTCCAAAGCAAGATGGCACAGTTGGCAGAATGCAATAAAACCAGTCAAGGAGATCCATGCAAGCACAGTTCATTACTAATGGGGACTGCAGATGGGCCATGTTTTCAAACTGAGATACTCCAAACTTAAATGCAAGGAGCTCACAAGTCAGTTGTGATGGACTTGCATGTTAGCAGTGTAACAAAAATGGCACGTTCGCAGAATATTATCCATCTTGACCCACAGAAACTGAGGCTTCTAAAAAATGAACAACTGAATGAGCAATTTCAGCATGCACTCAATTTGTCCTGTCTTGGGACTACTTGTGCTGAGTCAGATTCCTGTTAGGAACCGGGTGCATTTCTGGAAGGAAGGTACTAAAGACTGCAGTAGAAGTTAATCCTTTTCGTTTAAGCACGTTTTAAAGGCTGCTGCCAGCCACTAAGATATAGGACAACTTATATCATATTTTCAAAAGGGAAAACTAGGAAAAAACATAATAAGGAAAGGAAAAGACAAATCAAAGCCCCTGTCTTAATCATAGTTTGGACAGCAGTGGCAGCCAGGCTGAAACACTAACAATCTTCATTCAGAATTAAGTCAGTTTTTCACTTCAAAACCTATACTTCAAAAATCAGTGTGCTTACACATTGACAAGTCCTAAATACGGTGCTTCCTGCCATTGTGAGCACTAAGCAAATGGCTTCAGTTCAGGTACATAAGCCGAGATGGTGTGTACTGAAGCCTTTCCTCCCAGCCCTGTGGCTTGTGATAGCTAGAGGAGCCCCAGGACAGAGAAGATGATCTCAATGGGCAGCTCTACCAAAGGCCCAAAGAGGCCTTTGGTACCTTTTGTACCAGAAGATCCACATCCAAAGCCAGGTACCAGAGGCCACATCACCCGATGGTAACAACAGCCCTTGTGGGACAGCTCTTTAAATTCTGAGGACAATGGCCAAAATGGCATTCCTGCCAAAATCAAGGGGGAAATACCTATGGATACCAGTGAGGCCATAAGGCGCCTGGTGGGAGCCAAGACAACAGTACCATTGCTTCAGCCACCTCAGAGAGGAAAAGCCCCCAAAAAATTCAAAATTAAACCAAGAGGGAAATTTTGCTGTGAGGTCTTAAATTAAAAGAAAAGAAAACTCCTTAAGAGAGTGATAAATATAATTCACAGCTTTTATCTAAGCATCAGCTCAAAGTATTTCCTTCTTTTCTAATTAAAATAGGGATTTGAGTGCCAGAACAATGATCTCTAGTCAAAGACTCTCAGAGACGGAGGGATCACACCAACTCATTTCCTACTTAAACAATGAAATCAAACCAAGGTTTGGGAGACCAGCGTTTGTTGCTATTATTTGAGCTGGCACCACATGCGCTCTGCAGTACTTTGATGTGTCTGCCTTAGGCAGCTCATAACAGGAGTAATAATATTGTAAAATATAAACAATCCCAGTTAGCAGTTTGGGAAAGGAGGAAAAAAAATGAAAAAAAACCAAAACAAAACACAAAACCACCACCCAGCCCCTGCTTTTGTAGCAAGAATCAACATACTGCATTCTCTGCTTGTGGGGTCCAGTAAAACTAACCCCAAATTTTAATAGTGCCAAGTATGTGCTCCTGGACAGAACAGAAGGGGAGACCGTTGTCAGCACAGAGATTTCCCCCCAAGCCAGGCAGCTGAAGTCATGGGGCAGCACCAGTGGTGGGCACCACCCTGGGGATGGGGACAGGTCAAGGCCAGGCTGGGACATGGGCCCGTAGGTGGGCCCAGATCAATGGGGTCCATGGCCAGACAGGCAGGGCTGTGGAGAGCTGGAAACCAGCCCTATTCTGGCATCGCTGGGGCTGATGGTCCAGGAGGGTGACATGGGGTCCTGGGCAGGGCAGGGGGTCCATGGGGGTCTGGACACTGGGGCTGCACACTCCAGACACAAGAGGAACACAGTCATACCCCAGCGCTACCCTGTCCCCCTGACAGGCAGTTCAAGAGCTCTCCTGCTGACAAAGGGGCCATATAAACTACAAGTTGATAATGAAAGTGATAATCATGAAAAGAAAAAAAATTAAGTGCTGAGGAAATATTGCTCACATTCCAATGAAGCCCTGCCACATTGGAGCAGGTAAATTTTAAATTCACTGCTTTTCAAGTGCACATTGCAATGAAACTGAAAAAGGTGGGTACTGGCAAGAGCAGTAGAGCACAGCTAATAGCAGATAAACCCACACACCCTGTGCAGTTCAACCAGCCAGACATCCATCATGTTAAACAAATTAAAAGCAAAACAGACATGCTCACCACTTCAGAGTACTACTGTTTTCTCCGATTCTACACTAGTTCCCTTTTCCCTCTTCGCATCTCTTCATGTTTCCTCCTTCTATTGCCATCCTCATCCGGTGTCTCTTGAAATCAGCTAGGCTTCTTGCTGACTGCTTCACTTAGACTTGACAGCTCTCAAGGTGCTACCATTACGAGCAAACCCTACCGAGTAAGGGATTTCCATCATGAGATGTGATAGGCATGGGAAGGCATGGCCAGCAATGCTCAGACACAAGGCCTGCCATAGTGGAGTTGAACCAGGAGGTGGAACAGAATGACTAAGGAACACAGAAATCCCAGTTTAGCAAGGGAAGACAGCCTAATCTTGAGATGGGAGGACAAAACTGACCTTGTTTTAATAACTGCCATTCTGCCAGGGACAATAAAAGCAGCACATCACAAAAGTAGAATAAAGTTAATGTTACTAATGCTAAGAAGGCAGAGGGCTCCAAGTGAAGCCAAGGCACTTATTGTTCTCCTGCTATTAATCGCTGTGCTAAAAGCCTTTTGTATTTTAAAACCTGAAGCCAAGCTCACAAGTCTTAAGATTAATTAGATCAAAGGAAACGGTTTAGAGAAAAACAGACAGATTTAGGGACATACCCAAACATATCTATTTACAGGTCTAATTCTTAAGGCATTGATTGTATTAGTCAGTCTGTACATGGACAATGGTATTGGTGGTGGTGCTGCTCCAACTTCCTTATTAAAATACATTCAGATGGAGACCTAAACATTAAGAGTTGTGTTTTCTAGAAGAAAACTTATATCTATCAAAACCAGACAGTTTTCCTCACTTCCTTTATCACATTATTTCCAGATAGACAGTATACATGATATGAAATGGTGATCATAAAATGAAAAGTGGTTTTAAGAAAGTCTATTCAGTAGCTTAAGAGTTTACAAGCTTTAAAGAAGAGCGTTTTCGGGGGGGGGGGGGGGGGGGGGGGGGGGGGGGGGAAAGGAATTTCAAGATGCTGTCTCCTTAGCATTTACCCAAACTCATCTCATTTAGAAAATAGTCAGCAGGAGGAATGTCAAGAGAAAAATATCTAAGAACTGTCATATGCATTGGACAATTTTGAAATAAAAATATCTCAATTCAACCAATTTTAACTGTTATTCTTCTATAATTTTTCACCTTCTTTGCAAAAATAGAGAGTGCTACCACTTCCAGATTAAACAGCAAAATCTACCAAGATCTCCTGTGTAAAAATAGAGAAGAGAAACTATAGAAGTACACAGTGAATGTAGCAGCAAAAATCCTTTGAGTAGGGTAGAAAACTGCCTCTTTATTAGACTTACAGAAAAAATAGCAATATGCCTGTCAGGAAGTCCTCTAGACAGACAACCCACTATTTATTTATGTTTGGGATTTATTTTAAGGTGCTAAAATCAGTTCCAAGTAAGTTCACCTTAAAACAGGGCGACCATATGCTAATTTCTGTCCCTTACTGCCAAGTCCATGTATTCCAAGACCAGTAGTCAAATGCCCTTGGCTCCCAAAACAGAGTCTGCATACATATCAATTAGATAGAAGTACCAGGGCTGCCTGTGTTGTTTTTAAATGATAGTTTAGTGCTCTTCATTTACATTCAGGGCTCTGAATGTAAACCTCTAGAGTTCAAAATATTAATGTTTACAACCACACAAGCTGATGACTTGCTTCTTTTTAAACCGGGAGGGCTGGTGCTCACATGAAAGTATGACTCTAGTTTTGGCAGTCTAAGATGGTCAATGAAATCACAGAAGCTGGCAACATTGCCCACACTGTCAGCAAGCCACAAACCAAGGGCGACAGTTCCATTTTACAAGGTCCCCTTCCATCAGTGTTTTTCCAAACAGCTACAGCATCTCTCAAACAGTACACTCTATGCTAGCACAAAACTAAAAAAAAACTAATAAAATATCTGTTAATTATATTCAGGAGGGACAACATCGTAACAAATAAGACAAGGACAAAATGCCTTATCTTCATTTGCTCACTTAGCACAGTGTGCACAGCACACTGCACTTCTCTCATGCACAACTGTCACTTAAACACAAGGAAGGCCTTATATAAAGTAGCCTTGGCTTCAATGTTTCGCTTATTCTCGTCATTCTGAGGCTACAACCTATGCCTAGGCTACACACTTTTGCAGTGACAAAGGGTCAGAAAACAAACTGTAATTTCAATGCAGATGAGGCAAGCAGTAGGATTACATGCTGCTTTTTTACTGCAAAGCAATCTCTCTTAATGCCTCAGTGCTTTGAGCACAAAACTGTTTCTCTCCCTGCAAAAGAAAACAAACATCCAACAACAAAAGACCCACAACAAAACCAACAAAGGGGAGGTCACATCACAGGCATGGAAACCCTTGGGACTGTGCCACCAGTGGCCACACTGGTTCAATATGCCTGTCCAACAACAGCAAAGCGCTCAAGTATCTTCCTTCCCAACAAGTGGAAAAGCCCTGGGTCATGTCATGGATGCATCCCGGAGACTACCTTGCTTGTTGGGAGAGGTGTCCCAGCCCTTGGCTCTGGTCTGCCACTGAGCAGACTCGCCTCTCATTAGAAGTCTCCTGTTAAATGGTGTAACCCCAGCTGCATCACAGTAATCCCTTTCCACCAGACCCAACTGCTTCCAGTACCCATGGTTGGTCCAGTACCCATGATGGTACTGAAATCTGTATGAAATAGAGGCCTGGCTGGTAGGAAGCAACAGGCAGAAGTCAGGCGTAGGGGCTGAATGTAAGGTAAGTACCAGTCTGCTCCAAGCTAGGCAGAAATCACACAGTGCTCTCCAACCACAGTTTCCAAAGCCAGCATATTCAAGCTTTCTCCAAAGCAAAGACATATGTAGCTAGGATTTCCACATCTAGCAGCCCTGCCTTTGGGGTAAAAAAAAAAAAAAAGATAAATGTGGTCCTTTCACGGAGCTTGGAGGAGGTTAACAATGCATCAGTACTGAGAAGTACTGCAGAATCAATTAGTTTAATGTTCCTACTCCTAAAATAGATGACCAGCACACACAGTACACAAGGGAGAAAAGTTAGCACCAATTTTCTCAGCAGTCCAATACAAAACCATAATCACTCTAGTCTTTAAGAAGACATGTCATCCAAAGGGGCCAGCTTCCAGCAACCCACACCAAACATATACAGCCCTGTGCTGAAAGGCTGCTGCAGAGCTTCTGAACCCCACAGAAGCTCAGTTCAAGTCTTAGCCTGGCTTCTGGCTTGCACAAAGATGCAGCCCTACTCCTTGTGCTTCTTCTCATATTCCACAACTGCCCATTAGCCTTCCCCAGCTATGAAAACGTGCAGATGTTATCCTTACTCACCCCCATCACTGTTGTGCGCAGCCTAACAATCTCCCAAGCAAAACCTCTCCTTCCGTAAGGCTCTCATGTATCTCCTGTCATCAAAATGACAAATCCACACACTGGCTGCAAAGTTGGTGGCTATTCTGCCATGGGACACGTGGTCCCGTAAAGGAGTTCAGGCCATTCAGGCTCTAGACAAGCAGTTCCTAGCTGCTCATTGCATCAAGTTGCCATGATAACGTTGCTAACATCACTTTTGCCTCCATGCCAAGTCAGGAAAGACACTTTTCTTCCTGCAATATCTTCCCCAGTGTTTCAAAAGGTAGGTCAAACTTAAGGAAGAGCGAGAAACTCCTCTTTATCCAGTTCTACAGCAACACAGGAACAAGAGAAAACCATGAAAGAGTTAATCCTCCTAATGTGGGTATTTTGTTTCATTTTACTTTAGCTTAAGTAGGGTAAAAGAAGGTGATTGTGCAGCATGGATATATGCTAAACCAAGTCTTCAAGGACTAAAGCATTTTTATCTCCAAATCATCCATTCCACAAAATTTGTTCTTCCACATGCTTACAATTAAGGTGGTTTGAGCTTAGTTATTTTGTTTTGAACGAGAAAAACGCAAAATTGTAAAACTGAAGCTTTAGGAAGTCATTTATATGAAATAAAGTATCCTGCACTGCTTTAATTTTCTTGCTGATATTAATGTGGGTTCTTCACAGCACATTTGTCAAGCATTGCCCTTTACATTAAGGCAAGTAAATTAAAATACAAACAAAGGCTCTATAAAACTATATTCACAGCACAAATTTACACTTATAGCACTTAGTATAATTAATATAGAGGACTGCACCAGTAGGGTGTATATATTCTATGGGGCTTTTTGGGTGTTGAAATTGTAGCAAAAGCACGTGATTTTGAATGTCTGAGGGTAAAGATGTAAACATTAGCCCCTTTGATACACAGAGGAGGAGGCTTGTACTCGCTGAGCTCCTAAGACTCAATAAAAAAAATAAGTAAAATGAAACAAGTAACTTAGTTTCTCAAGAAAAGAAAGATAACACTGTTCCCAAGCTCAGTAGCACTGATAGCAGAATATACTCTCATTTACTGCTACTGTATGGCCTACACGTGCATAGTCACGTTCTATAGTTAGTGTCCTCTGTTATGAGTATACATTCATGTCAGAATGGAGGGGATAAGAAGAGGGGTGGGGGAAGATACTTTTTTCCATATAAAAGAAGCTACTGTGTTTCCGGGGCTCTCTACAGACGGGTTCTGTAGGCAGCCATTTAGTCAACAAAGGAAGTTCAAGGGTTCAAAACAGATTTCTGCTGCTTAATACCCAGAAATCTGCATTTTAAACTCAGTTGCCCTGCTGTGCAATTATGTATGAATTTAAGACTAGTCATTTTCTTATAGGAGGCTGTGTCATGCAAGTGGGAGACAAAATCAAGTCACTCAATCTTGAGAAGTAAATTTCCCCCACCAGCTGTTGTACTCCAGAGAGAGACAAAGAGGGAAAGGCAGATTTTATTCCCTCCTCAGACTAGACCAATTTCTAATCATACCCTTTGGAGTTTTCAATACCCCTTCTCTTTCCCTTCAGACCCAGGAACTAACATGGGAACCTAATTAAACCTTAAGTAGTGCGGTGTAGACACCAACACTGTGTTAAGATTTGACTGAAAGAAAATACCAGCCAAGGCTGCCTCCGTAAAATATACATTCTCTGTTTAAAACAAGGCACCCACCCTCTCTGAGACTTCTGTGTCTATTCCGATCTCCCTCTCGTTCTCTTATTTGACTTTGAACACTTCATTTAAAGTCACTTCTTTCCTCTGAGACATTTTATATACCCACTCAACATGTTCATAATGGTCCATATGCATTTGGTGGAGGTCACGGCCTTTCAGAGCAAAAAGCCTAGAGAAAAGACTAATCCAAATTGCTGTGCTTTGCCCCAGTCCTCACCTTAAGATCTTCAAACTGCCAGCAGAAATTCCTCCAGTTTCACCATGGCTTTGCACAGGCAAGAGAATCCAGAGCAGCAAAGCCTGACCCAGATTGCAGCCTCCCTCACCCGCCACCCTGTCATGAACATCCACAAAACAGGAATATTTTACAACTCTGCATAGAGAAAAAAAAAAAAAAAAAAAAAACACAACAGCAACAACCTATTTCCTAGCATTGGACCAGAATTCAGTATTACTGAACATCTGAGACAAGATTTCTATTGCTAAAACCAGCTGATTTCTCATATGCTTTCACAAACAGAGAAACCAGTAATTAGGGTTAAGGCTTTTGCCAGAAAGATGTAGCAAAGAAAGTACATCAAGACTTAACCAAATGGCAATGTGTGTTTTTCATTTGCTCCCAAATATTATTTTCTATGTGACCATGAATGCAAGTTGTTTAGAAGAGCTAACCTAGGAAGAAATTACCTCCTTGACTACCTTGGACAAGGCTACTCTCAAACCTTGCAATAATTGCTTCTATAGGAAAGATATGACCCGGGTCTATCAACTTTATTTATATATGGCAGTGGTGCTCTGTAAACAGTTCCCTCACACAGCACAAATTCATGGTGACTCTTCCAAGGGCTCCCAGACAATGTCTCATTTGCTTTATGAGCATTAAGGTTTTAGTTCCTGTATTAAAAATAATTACTATTAGGCATTTTAAAAATATATCTATTTTCAATGACCAGATGTCAACTGCAACTATACCTTGTTACTCAAAGCCTCTAATATTGGCCAAAAAAATTCATGCTGTACACTAGAGGTTACAAAGCTCACTCTGTTTAGTTCCAACATGTGCAATATACTGCATTAGATCAAAAAGGAAAAACAAATCAGAAAATGTGTTTTCCTGCTCTGATTCTCTAACACAGTCCACATTTTCAACCCTGACCCAGTGTAGTTCAGTGCCGGGGAGCTGTGGACTAATTCACAGTTAGCAAGTCAAGCAAGAAAATCAATCACTGGGTCACAGTAGTACCCTTTATCTGCAAATGAGAAAAAGCCTGGGTTTTGCCCTTTCTTCCCATATACAATAAAACACAAATGGCTGCAAAAAATCTTGAAAGAAAAATGGAAATGTGTGAATAAATCTAATAACTGAAGATAATACAATTTAAATCTATGGATGGATACATATCTAACATGCATGTAGGTATCTACAGATGTTAGAAATCACAGCTAAGGTTGCCATGCTCAAACTCTGCTGAAGAACATAGCTGGACAAGGTGCATGCTCTCCCAGCTCCCCAGCTCTTCACCTTGCTAGGGTCACAAGGCTATTTTTTGTGAGACTGGAGAAAATGGGAAGGAGAATTCTGAAAAAAAAAAAAAAATACATCTCCTTTTTTGGCCTGATTTGCTGCTTTTCTGTCCAAAGGACGCACTAGTGTATGGGCTACTGAAAACAACCCTTTTCTTCACTAATTTTCTCCCAAATTTACAGATAAAGTATTTTTTTGCCTGCACAGGGCAGGTACCATAGACTGTGTCTAGAGGGAAGAGAGATCACAGGTAGCCACAAAAGAGCTATCTGTGTATCACTTTTGCTGAAGTGTTCTCCCTGAGGTGAGAGTGGACTCCAACTCTACAGGCCAAATTGCTCCTTTTTCAGCAAATGTCCCTGCAATGCTCACTGAGGGCTTGCACAACAACTTCCCTCTGAAACCTTCATCCTCCAAGCACCTAGCAAGCCTCATTTTCCCTTGAATGCCTTTCAAGGTCTCCTCTTTCCCCCCGACCCCTCCTCCCCAAAGCACACTGGGCAGCTTTTCCATCGGCTCAATTTTTGTAAGAAAATGAAAGTTACTCACCAACCTACACATGATACGTTCTACTCTTGTTGAACCCAGCGGTCCCCCCAGCTGTGAGGGAGCCTCAGAGGTCAGACTCAAGCATGGCACAAAGGAGGGGACTGGAAAAAAGTTAAACTCTGCCAAACCTGTACTGGAGCTTGGGGACTGCAGCACAAAGATGCATCTCCAGACACAGAATCAGCAACATCTAGATGGTTCTCATTAACACTGCAGTGGAGCTGGCACCGCCAAAGCCAGGGGCAGAGTCAGCCTGAAGGATTCAAGGAAAGCATCAGCTGTGCTGCTAGAGGCAGCTTAAGGATGGAAATGGGGAAGTGAGGTGAGAAACTGGACCCAGCCAGGCCCAGGACCCACTCATGAGGCAGGTGACTGCAAAAAGATTGGGAAGTATTAGCCAGAAAAATAAAAAGCAAGCCCAGCATGAAGAGTTCAGATGATAAGCTCTTCCAGATGGGACCCGTGACCCACCATTCTTTCTGTCCGATCTCCTGTTACAAAGGACTGAAGCCACAAAACTGCTCTCAGATCCCACACATCTACAGTAACTAGCTCCTCTTTGAATTCAATTTCAGCAGGTATTAAAAGGAAAGGATTTATCTTTCAGCCCTTGTTAGTATTTTCATCCCATTTTGGAATTTGTCTATCGTTTTTATCTTTTGATTTAGCAATGTTAATAAGATTGATGGTATCCCTGAGGAAAAACAGGTGAGGAGATAGCACAAGTTGGATTATATCATCCCAATAAATCTTCCTTTCAAAACAAACACAGCTTTCTCTTCTTGCTAAACACTGCTCTTTAAAGACCATACTTTGTTTTTTAATAAAGAAAAAAGTCTTTCAACTGCGTTAATGATTAGCAAATGAATATGGCATCTATCCAAGACGCTCAGGCCTGTAGCTTTAGTCACTTATCAGATTAATACATATAAATGAAGGATTCTGTAGCCTTCACTTACAATGGCTGAAGTCATCGGGATTAGACAGCACAGCGAGGAAAGGCTGCAGCACTGAGCCCACAGAGACGAGGAGGATGGAGGGAGAAACTGAGGAGAAAGGAGCTCCCAGCACACATACACATAAGGACGCTGCTGTCAGCGGCCTCCTTTGAGCCGTGAATGATACAGAGAAATAAAAGAGGAATTCCAGAAACAGCTTATAAAAATAATTAGTGGCATGAAAAGATCTACAGATGGAAAGAGACTGAAGAGGTCTGATGTGTTTAATTTAGACATAAGGGCACATGAAAGAGGTACACAAAGTAATGTATAGCGCCGAGAAAGAACTCCAGGATTCTTTAATCATCCAGCTTTGTAATGCAAGAACAAGTGGGTATTCAGAGAAATGAAACCAATTCCAGAGAGTTCCCAGGCAGTGCACAGGTAACGTGCAGAGCTGCTGGCCATGTTTCATCACTGAGGCCAAGAACTTAAGAAGAATTAAAAGAAGGGAAAAAGAAAACCAAAACAAACAAACATACCCACCCCACTCAATTAATAGTAGCATATGCGATGACAACACACAGAGCAAAAAAAACAACATGAAAGAAACTGATGCTTCAGAAGCCAAGCCTTCCTTCTCTAGGATAAAGCTTCATGTGTGGGCAGTTGTTACTACTTTTTGCTACAGTACTTCTTAACCATCTGCTATCAGCCATGACTTTTCTGATCAAAACTATTTTCCTGAGTATTTGAGGGTTGCCACAAAGCTCATAGTGGAAAAAATACTCTTTTTTTTTTTTTTGTCTCCCCTGAGCCCTCTCCCTGTGCTACCTCAGCCTGCAGCAGCCCATGCCTGCTATGAGGGAGACCCTGGGCTGTTCCCACCACCATTACAGCAGGAACACTAACATTGCTGTGCCTCCACAGAGGCACCTCATCCCTCCCTCCAGCAGCAGCGAGGATGAATACAACATCCCGAACCAGTTGTCATCCTCGGGCATTTTCAGAACTACTTGACACAGTGTGCATGGACACATCTCCCCAGCTTTTCTTAGCAGCTGATCCAACAGGGAAGGTAATGTAGGTCTCCTGCCACCAGCCACAGCTGTGGGGTCCTCCTCAACTGTAGAGGCAATTTCAAAAAAAAGAGTCTGGGCAGCCACAGGGCCAGCTGTCTGAGCTCATTTCCACAGTTGAAAAGAAAAGCAAGTTCTCCTCAGGGAAATGGGTAGAGGAGTCAATCAGCACCTGGGGAGCAGGGAGTGTGGGGCAGAAGGGACACCCTTGGTACAACTCGGGCCATATGCAATGGGACACCTTTTGCCTCCAGAGGGCAGAAAAACGTTAATGCAAATGGTCCAGCTTGCTGTGACTGCTCCACATGCTCACTCCTTTTAGCGAGCTCTCTCAGACAGGGAAAGAAAGTTAAAAAAAAAAAAAACCAAACACAAAACACAAAAAACCCAACCAACCACCCCAGGAATGATTCATGAGGGCATGAAGCTTTGTCTGCCTGAATAATGAACTAACGGTTGGCCTTGCCGACAGCCCCGCGTCCTTTTACAGCCTCATCAGTCTGGGCTTTGTTCTCAGGCCCCGCTCAGCCATCAGCTGGGGAAGTTCATCTGTCTCAGCCGTACAGGGTAATGATAGCAAGGGTTAAACACCACTTACACGGAGGTACAAAAGGCTGGTATAATTTTTATATGAGGCCAGACAGCTGGTTTGTATAATTCCAGTTTTCACAGAGCGTTTTCTTTCCAGTGCATCCCCTTAGAAAAACTTTTCCCCCTGAGTTAATTCTCTCAGGGAAGAATGCCAGCCCAGCTCCAACTATCAGTGACACAATCCAAAGCTAAGTTCACTGTGAAACTCAGGCCAGACTAGGGCTTCAAGAAACAAACTTTTATAAAAGTTCTCACCATGAAAGCCTTTAAGGACAAGGTAAAGAGTTTGTTTTGTGTCTATCCTGTTGGCTCCCCCCTCCCCCCCAAAAAAAAAACCCTTACTGCTCTACTTTTCTAAGAGTTTCCAGATAAGAACATCTGTTTTTAAATAATCTCAGTGCTGCTTTGGAGTTTCCACAGTGTGCAATGACACAATCAGCTGCTTTTTATTAACTTATTTGTTTGTGCAACAGCATTGGTGAATGTTCATCCATTCATCGCTGCACATCAAGCAACTGGGGCAGATCCAGTAGCAGGAGTGTTCACAGCTTGCCAATTCCCGTACATCAGCACTAACTAGTAGCTGAATCACGCTTGCCTTGCCTGAGCCAGCACTCATTGAAGACAAACAAACACACACACGGAGTTGCTTACTGAATCCTCTTTCCTCCACGTTTTAACTGCTAAAAAGTGAGCTGATAACATAAGTCAAAAGCAAGGGATTCAAGGTGGTGCTGAATCCTCCTTCCCCTTGCTCCCTTGTCTCCAAGATTATCCCAAATCATGGAATAATGCCCTTTTCCAGGGATACTTGGCAACGCAAGAACAGGACAGACCTGATCCACAAGGACATCTGTACACATATTTTACACTACTGTGAACAGCTTTGTGAAGCCTTGAAATATCATCCCAGAAGCTCTTGAGATTTGTCACAGAGACTGCGCTAATGCTCTCTGACTGCTAAAGAGCCAAGGGAAGCGGGAAATGCAAAGCAGGGCCTCAGTTTGATAACATGCTGTGTGCCCCTCACCTCAGCTCACTACTTGAAGCCTTTGGTACATGTCCCTCCTGTTGAGGATGGGCGGAGGACACAGAGTGCACTATCCAATCCACAGGAGAACAGGGCAGGAGCAATACAAGATCCATGGGTGCAGGGTGTGGACCAGAAACAAACAGTTTCATCATTTCAACAATGTGCGTGTTCCCACAAAGGGAATAAACCCCTCCTCAGTCTGACTGACAGACTGCTGAAAGCAAGTGGGGTCTGTCTTCTCTGCACATCTTCCTAATGGCTCAGAGCAGTGAAACTGGTGCCTATCCTCTTAGAGGATAAATGAAAAAGTATAGTCCTTGAAGCTTTTAATCATGGCACCTCGAGCTCTTAATGCTTCAAAGACTGGATTATAGAGGGGTACACAAAAGAATTAGAAAATCCCATAGAGTCCAGTCTGATCTCTGTGATATATATTCCACACCTACCCCTTCCCCTTTGGCAGCACTATCCTACCCCTCTGATTCTGACTCTGTGCAAGGAGTGGATGTGGACATGCTGCTTGGCTGTGCGTGCTGGAGCGAGGGGGCGTTTCAATGAAAGGCAGGTCTCAATTTGTCCTCCAGTGCCTGATGATCTTGCAAGCACAGATTAAAAGCAATTTTGAGATGTCTGGACCGAAGCACTACTGCTGGCCCTGCCGGAAACAAAGGCACCTTGTAATCATGCCACAAACTGAGAAGTTTTATAACAAGCCCTCTACTCAACCAGTCTCCCAGTGTACATCCAAGAATGGGGATCTCCACCTCCACTAAAATGAACAAAGGTGTAGATCTGGGTTTAAAAGGTAAGGGGGATCTAATTACACTTTACAAGCCACCTGCAGTTCTTGAGTAAACTACTATTTAATTGAATCATTCTTCTGAAATTTTCTTTAAAGAAAAAGGAAGATACTGACTCATTATGGTTTCTTTGATCCTTTCTAACACAAGCTGCTATATGAAGAAAGCAATTTTCCTTCCCTGGGTCCTCCCCTATTTGCTTCCCATAGTGTCAGCCTGCTCCACAGGCAGTCCCTGCTTGTGCCATAACACTGCTCATCCTGCCCTCGATCTCTTTTAAAAATGCAGCAGTGCTCATTAAACACCATCAGCACTACTAACGAGGTAGGTCTACTGTCATGGGTGGGTAAGCCAAAGTGATTTCTAATGTCTTCTCAAGGCACAGCAAAGAACTACCACATCAAGACACTGCTTGTGACTTCCCAAGCCTCTACTAGCATTTTGGGAAAGGGCTGACTTTCTGGCCACAACCCCTCAGAAATCCCAATCAAACTTGATGTTTCCCCAGATCCTTTTATGCTGGAGCATCTCTTTCTTGAGAGACTTCATACTGATATGATAATTTAAATATTCTTTGCAGGTGAATGGTATCTACACTGCCCCTACTGTGCCTGTGAACTATAACGGAAAAGGAAATATTAGTTTAATAATGCACTAAGGTGATGGTCACAAAAGCAAAACTACAGCTTTCCATAACATGAGATTTACTACATTAAGCTTTTAATACTGCAAGAGATTAACAGTGACAGATTCTGTTGTAGACTAGCAAAAGCTATTGCAATTCTTGCAACTTTCACATTAATCACATTTAAACATGCTGCTAACAGATGGGCATCATGGAGTGCTAGGTCTCTCACAAGCCAGTACTAACAAAAAGCATGTCTAGGAGATCTTGTGGCTTCTACAGTTCAGAAAGATTGTATATGCAGGCACTTTATTATTGTTTTTGTTGTATATTATCTATGATTATTAGAAAAGCTCAAGTTAAATAGATGACAGACTTCAGCACACATGAGTGGGAAGGGAAAGGGAGGGGGGCAGAAAGAATCAAAACAAGACCACCCACACCAAGTTCTTGTAAGTCCACATTTCACATGCATGATCATGATTTTTCCACTACAGAGGGAAAGCCTTACATTCTGCACTACAAGTTTTCCTCTCATACTACTACCCACACAAACCTTTTCCCAAAGGCCAGACACAAGCCCAAGCTGTGAAAAGTGAGCTGCCAGAGACTAGCCTGGCTGGACAGAGAATGACAATCTGCCCTCCCCTTTCATTAGCACAGATGTCAAGTTCAGGTGGCCCTTTCTGACTGAAGTTGGGAGAGCACCTGAAGAGAACCGCCACGTTAGCCCTCAGCAGCCAGGTAGAACATATTAGGCATTTATTAAACTTACGAGCACACTTTTTAATTAAACCAAGTCCCACAGCACAACTTCATCTTTACATGACTGTAATTAACCAGGACATGTTGTCTGTAACATAAGAGAGCTCAATCTCCTCTATGAGCCAGTTCTCAGAAGAAAGAGTGGCAACTGCAAACTTAGCTCAACTTAAAGTTGGTCCTCACGAGACAAGAGCTGCAGTTCTCAGTAACAAGAAATCCTGCTTGCTGAAGGAGGACTGGAGAATTCCACCTGGAGGTACTGCCTTCACCAGGCACAACAACACAACACCTGGAAGTTTTTGCCAATGAAGGACAGAAGCACTCTTGATGTGGGAAGCTCTCAGCCCCACAGATCACTTGTCATTTACAAAGCAGGTCTATGTACATGGGGTACCTGGGGTGTCTATCACCAGACAACACAGCTCATCCTCACTACTTGTGTGATATCACCCCTGAGAAGAAGGGATGGTCTGTCACCCTGCCACAGAGCTGAGGAAGAGAGGCGTATAGAGCCCGTGGTGGTATCCACTACACCCCATGGCATTTAACAGAAGTTAAGGGACTCATCCAACATGCAACCTAGAAACTTGCTATGCTCTACAGCAAGAGACAGGCCCACCTTAGAATGGGATGCATGGTGCAAAGTTAAGAGCGCTAAAACTTGGTGATCTGAATCCCACTAACAACCTTTGCCCGAGCCCCCATGAGAAATCAGTGGATGAATTCAGGTCTCTTAAGCAGTAATATGATAGTCGCAAAGCCCTCCTCCTCCTCATCTTCAACCTGCAGAGCAGAATATCCTCAGCCCACTCAGGAGGGACTCAGCACCTGGATGGGTCTGGGTCTCCTCTTTACAACTACCAGATGTTTACATATAGCAGCTGAGTCCACCTAAAAGCCACCTGCTATGTTTTCTCAAAAATGAAATGGTACACATATGACCCATTGGCAGAAAAATAAAGGCAAAAAATATTGGAAGTGGCATGGGAATGACAAACTGTCAGGAGGGCAGCCACTCTGCAGGGCCCAATGCGGACAGCGCTGCCTCTGAAGGGGGTGAGGGCCCACAGCTACTGTCCATCAAGAGTTTCTTCACCCCATGAAATACTATAGTTGCTCAGGATAAACTCCTGCCTGGACAGTTCGACGGCAGTTCAATCTTTAAGTGAAGACCTATACTGGAAGATTTATTCCAAGGGCTGCAATCGGATTGAAAACATTTCACAGGTTCCATCCTGGCCAAATGTGGCTGTCTGCGAGCAAGTTTCAGCGTTAGTCAGCCTGTAGCACCCTGCTCTAGAACACACCATCATGCCCACAAGGCCCATGAAGGAATGCACTGCTGCTGCACAACAGAAAACTTCCCTGGCAGTGAAAAAAGAGACCCTGGTCTCTGAATACCTGCAAGTGGTGGCTCTTCTCACTGCTGCTCCACAAACAATATGCACTCTTTTTTTTTTTTGGTAATCATCTCCTCTCCATGCATACACAATACCATCCCCAGTAACACTATGGAAAAATGACTACCCTCCTCTTTTAATGTTTCCTCAGCAGAAACGGAGAGCAAAGCAGAGGATGGTTCTTAGGGACTAGCAGAAAGATAGTCTCCTTTTGACCCTCAGATTCAGGCCCATTGGATGTACGGGACAGGTGCACACGAGTTATTTTAAACGTAGCACAGCTTCGACAAATACAGCTTCGGCAAGCGGTCTGTCAGGAATGACAGAGGCTGCTTCCTCACCCACTCACTCCCTTCCCGCTGCCGACTCTGTCCTGCCAGAGGCAGGAATCCCAGCACAAGCTGCCCTCCAACATTACAGAGGGGAACACCTTGCCTGGGAAAGCAGCAAGGTGGCAAAGAGGAAGCAGAGGAGAAACGTCAGCCACCCCAACATCCCCGAAGCTGCTGAGCAGCACATCAAGGAAAGGGAGAAGAAGGGGTGGTGGGAGACACAATTGGCTTGCTATAAATGGCACGTGAAAGCAGGAAGGAAAAAGGCCGCAGGATGGCAGACAGACCTCTGATGTGGTTTCCTGATCAGCATGAAACCAGGCTCCCTCAGCCCCCAAACTCACAATGAGAACCGCAGAGCCACATTCCAGTGTCCGCAGTGCCCTTGGCCAGGACTGTGCTGGCATGGAGCTTCCAGGGAGAGGGGTTTCACACAACTTTCACAATTGACCACCACAACTCCACAATATAGCAGGAAAAAAGGCTGTAACAGATTTGAAAGAAAAATTCAGGTGAGATTCCACAAGCCCTACAAGATTGGAAAATGTTCATGTAGTGCTATCTAGACACAAAGTAGTAAAGAGAGCCCTATATTACGCAGATGAAAATATTATTGGTATATAATTTAACATCCTCATACCCAAGGAATATGATCTGAAAGAAAAAAAAAAACAACAAGAACTGCTTTGACACAGCAGTTGTATCTTGGTCAAGGAAATACTGAAGTATTGGCCAAAGTTTGACTCAGTCATCTCTAGCCTTCAATACTAGAGCACTTAATTATGCTATTCAACATTTAGCTGTAGGGCTCTGTCCATCTGGCTCATGCCACTAGAATCAAGAAGCTACAAAAGAGCAGACTGCAGCAAACAAGGTCAGTATGTGACAACTTCTGTAGAGACATATTTAGCAAGCCCAAGGTTGGATTGTCTTAAAAGGGAAAGAAGACAGGGGAGACAAATCATTGCAATAATAAATATAATAAATTCCTTCAGTGAGTCTGCAAACTACGTTTTAGACTTGTGTCACTTTACCTTTCACTTATCTATCTGTTCCTTTGGAATAATTAATTTCATTAACTTGGCTGAGGTTTCCTACATTATTATTTTATTTTTCAATTTTTATTCTGCTGCAATATAGCGAGGCAATTAATTCAAAAGGAAGCAACTTGCTATTGTAAGTACAACCAAACAGCATAATTCCAATATCGTCAAGCAAGGTGTACCTCGCTTCTGGGGCAAGATCACCCATTACATCCACTAGAAGAGTTTCCATCAATACCACAACAACCTCACGAGTCCAAACTAATATTCCACTGTAAGAGGGAGGGGATGGGAAGGAAGTGGACTCAACCACAAAATGCTTTTGGATGAAGACACAAAGTCAAAACAAGGAAAGAACAAAAGACAACGATTATCTTCCAATTTTACCTTGGTTATGACAGCTGCAGTACTGAATATTTTCTCCCTTGTTTGACCAGGTTGCTGCTGATTTGGTGGCAATATTCTTCTCCCCTTTAATAAGCTTTTCTAACCTCACTGACCTTGGCCAATCTTTCAACTGGTCTTTCTCCTTTACCTAGGTATGTGTTTATGTATACAGATAGATAAAAAGATGTTCTTCTTCTAGTGACACAAAGAATTTTGAAGAAGAAGATGCCATTCAAGTTTCTTCTATTTCAACCACTGTTTATAAAAGTCTGCACAAAATTGGGCACACTCACTTATTTTATGGTAACAGAACCTTTTAAGTCTCACAGTCCAAGATGCTGCTTATCAAGTCAGATCTACAGCCAAACAGGAAACAAAATTTCAGAAAGGAAATAATCACTCCGAGCTGTGATATTTTGCAGCTCCCTCTCATTTAATTTAACAAATTGCCATTTTGCTGTGTTCTTTAGTACAGCACTTAGGAACAAGCAGATAAATGAAAAATACTTCTAATCTACATTAATAATTTGTGTTAAGTTCCACTTGGACAATTTTGTAAATGAATAGCCGCATTATAGCTGCCGAAGGTAGCCGTAACCCAGCCACTCGTGTACAGGCCCAGCACTCCTCAAACAGGGGTGCTCATTTCTATACTGTACCTGTAGGCAGATGATTTTATCGTTGGACCTGATCTAGAATTGCCCTGTAAATTTTGCATGTATTGACAAAGGTCCCTAGAAAGGCTGACAGTGCAAGCTGGGTAAATACCCTGGGCTGTACTTTAAACAGGTGGCCAAGCGTCAAGGGGAAGTGCCACGGGCAGCCAGCCTCCTCTGCCATCAACCCACGGTCAAGGCTGCCATCCCAGCTCACCTTCCCAGAGCCCCAGCTAGCTTCCTTCAAACAGATCTGGTCCAGAGCACGTGGCTGGCAACTGCCCATCTGTTTGTACGAGGGGGATGTCTTACCACAGCTCCACTGCCTTGCCGCACAGGGTTGGGTTGCAAGGCTGGCAGACAGCAGATAGCCCCGTGCCCCAGGCAGTGGCCTGACCCCATAATCCTACTCTGGGCATGTCAGCTGGCCCATGAGTGAGCAAGAATGAAACTGGAGACACCTGCGTGCAAACTAGCATTCCTTTGCCACTGCAAAGGGACAGCTTGTGGGCTCTGGGCACCGATTCACACCAGCTAACAGTGATAAGGAATTAACGGCAAATCTTCAAGTGAGCCTCCTAAACTGCATTAGGAGGATTTTGGCCAAAACACAGCTCACCCGACCTCTGTCTGGGCACCAAGGCTGAATCAAGCCTGTGGCAGCTGGAACAGAGGCCAAAAAATATTGCTGAAGTCATGAAGTAGTGATAGCTATTTTAGGCTATTAGCAGAGAAATGACAAGATGATTGCCACAAAATATACTTCGGCTAGAGTGCAATTTGAAAGTAAAGGAACTTAAACCAGTGATGTTAATGTGCCAGGCACAATGAATGCATTTACAACAACTATTAAAAGCAGGTTATGTTTGGGGGAGGGGATTAATTAAACCGTAGCAGGTTATCAGTAGTTTATTAACTGAACAAGACAGCATCACATTAAAGATAATCAATGGAGAATAAACCACAGTCGTAAAAATTAATACTGTTCATTCTCACAATGAGGGGGGATTTGCCTTTGCCATTAAAGACAGAGGTAAAAGCGGAGCTGCATCCCCTGCAAAACCATCACGAAGAGGAGCAAAGGATAGGATAGCCCAAAAGGAAAGTCATTCAAGACATAAAAGTTTAAAAAAAAAATTAAAAGAAATAATCAGTAATTCTAGAGGGGAAAGAGGAATACGAACAAGCAGGTTTGCAAGCCGCGGAACTAATGAAGCTTGGTTTTCTTCAGCTTTTATGTCATGCAAAGGACCGACTTTCACATTGAAGAAAATGTGAGTTCCAACTGGAGCACTTTTTTTTGTAATTGGCTTGGAACATTTATATGGGATTCTTTCCCCAGCGGATTTTCTACTGTCTAATAAAGATGCAGCAGGAATAGTCTGCTCCCTCTGTTACCTGGCAGCCTCTTTTACGATTTCTACACTGTGGCAATGTAGTTGCAATTGTAGATGAATAACAGAAAATTTCTGAATGGCTGGTGTGAGATACGCAGGCATGCCCACTCCCTCCCCTGCTATACACACACGGAGCATGCTACTCCTTAATACTTGTTTCAATAAGAAACCAGGATAAAAATGGTGTCATCAAAATAATCCATCCTATGGGGAAAATTTAATTTTGGCATCCTAACAGTATACAAGACCTCAGGCAATTTGCTGCAGAGACCAAGAGTTCAGGTTCCTGCAGCAACACTTGTTGCAGCGACAGAATCGATATGAGAGAGGAGGTGGGATCTCTTCAGCATGCTGAGATAGAAGACCCTCTCATGATGTTACTGCTTGGGCACAGCAAGACCAGGTTACCCCAAAGGAGCAGAAGCTGTGGTATGCAGCCAGAAGAGATTTTGCCCAAGTATGAAAAATTCAACCTCTCAAAAAATGAAGAGGAAATAAAATAATAAGTGCTTGCATTCAGAACTTGGACTGTGCAGAGCTATATAGTTTCTAGTGTATGGGAAAGCCAGTGGTCAATCCATGTTATATGCTTTTCTTTTTGAGAAATGAATATGACTCTCCTCCTGTACACAACACTTCATCAAAATTGCTTCACCAAAGAAAAGACCATGCCTATGGCATGAACTGGCCAAAGACCATGCCAAGAACTGGCAATCTTTTTCCTCAAGTAAATAAACAAGTCTTACAGGGAGAAAAAAATGGAGCTGGGTAGTACCCTCTCTTTGCATCCACTCTGATTTGCATGGTAAGTATTTAATCATAATTAATCACTGGTTTCACTTAAAATTAAATTGCTCCTTATCATATCTCACCAAGTACTGGATGCAGTGAAACGTGTACCATCATAAAAAAAGTTTGCCTCAGCATCAAGTGATTTAGTGCTGCCTATCTTGAGTTTCATCATCAATACCTGATTTCTGCAATCATAGGCAGTCACAGAACATCTGAAGAGAACAACGCTTGGCAATACCTTCCTTGGGGGGGGGGTGGAAATCAGGCAAAATCGAGCATGCACAGAGAGCTCAGTTTTGCCTTTACAGCAAAAGTCTGTCTAAAGTCAGTCCGGTCTAAAGCCAGTGGACACAGAGGACATTTTCAATGCACCCTGCATATTTCACTCCAAAAAATTCTGCAGCCACTGATACACACATCTTCAAGGAAAAGGCTTAACACCTTTTCCTCCAACCTTCTCTCCATCTAGACCAACTTAAAGGTCTTTTCAAACATTATCAAGCTCACAAAAAAAAAACACCCCAACTTTGAGAAGGCAAGCTGAAAAGCTGAGGAGGCCTGAACAAGCTATGCATATTTATAGCACAAACACACCGCCCTATGCTCATTCTCCTTAATCACATGCACACACTAGCAAGACGGCACCTCCCAACTTTCTCAGGGACTCGGTCTGAACGGCTGCAGTTCAAAGTCCAACTGCCTTGGCAGCTGAAAAGAAAGAGAAAACCACGGTGGCTTTGTAAGAATTACAGTGATCCTATTAAAAAAAAATATGTTGCTCACTGCTGGGACTTAACATGGCAGTGCCACGCAGCACTCATTGAATCTAGCAGCACTTCAAGCACACAACTCCTGGTGTAATTAAACCACAGGCTTAATTAGGTTCCCATCACTATTGCTTTCTTCCTGCCTTCAGCCAAGAAGGTATAAGAAAAGATCATCCAATACAGATACTGCAATTTAAAGTCTTGAGTTAAGAACACAGTGGGTGTATATCTACTATAAAATCTACCCTAAAAACATGCCAGTTGCTAAACTAAGCAGTGCATTAGAAGTAGTTAGATATAATGAGAATGTAAATGGAAAGTATTCTAGGGAGATATTTCAGCTAAAAACAGCACAGACTGTATGCTATCTTTTATTTTAATCATGCTCTAAGCCCTGCCTTTTTGAACTTTTTATAAATTCTGCTATCTCCCTTTGCAGTTACTTACATATTGGTATATAAATTCAAAGACGAGAAGCAATTAGGAATGAAGCGAAGACTCCCTCTCTTGATGCTAATACAACAAAGGAAGTGAAAAAAACCTTCCCCCCGCGCACACACTGGGTAACACAGAGAGTTTCTGCTCTTCACAGCCTAATAGCTCAAGTAGTTCCAATCGAGAGTCTGATGTCAGCCTCCGATTACATGGAGATGACAAGTGATTGGAAAGAGCAGCTTTTGAAAATCCCAGCTCTCTGACTCAGAAGACCACACAACCCTGCAATGATGCTTTTAAAACGCATATGTGTGTTGTTCACATCAGCTGGTCATATTTTTATATTTTTTTCACCCACTCTGGGCATCATAACATTGCTTTTAAGAGTTCCCTGGGGGTCTCTGCTTGATTTGGGTACAACATGTCTGGGCACGTGTGGAGGAAATGTGTCAGATGAGGGGCTTTTTAAAACAGCTGGCGGTCCCTGCACTCCATCTCCAGTTTGGAGAGAGGAAAAGCCAGGTGCTGCCTCTAAACAATCTTAAGAAGTCTGCCTTTGCCAGAACAGGGAAGGAGAGGTTGGGACCCACTCACACCAGGGAGCAGTAAGAGACAGCTTCTCTGCTTTTCTCCCCACCTTTGCATATCTCTGCCAGACCAGCCATACCCTGATCCTTGAAACTCAAGCCACGGAACAGGTAAGCCTACATATGAAATGTCAACAAAGCCTGATTCTGCTGATCCAGAACAGCAGTTGAGTGGCACCGTTACACTGGATATTTACATTTACTTCCCGCAAGTCCTTCCCTCAGTCCAAGGACATTTGAGAACTATGCAAGAGTTTTTTGGAAACACTCCAGGCCCTTCATCATTCATAGAGGGAAATTACCATCTTTTATGCTTGTGAATCAACAGGTGAATGACCTCCCCACGCCCTCAGTAAATTATCAGGAGTCTGCTTATTTCTTAATCTCCAGATCTCTCCTGTATCAGCAGGAGAACTAACTAAAAGTAGGAATGACTCCATTGATTTCACTGCAACACTCATCTTATGTTTCCATACGAACACATGCATTAAATTATAAAGGCTTTTAAACAGGAGCATGGAGTTTTAAAGGGGTTGTGGGAAGTCCTTCTGTTAAACCATCAGATTCACAGCAAGTCTAAGTCTCTTACAGGCCTGATTCCATCTTCTCTGCAGTTTTACTCCTGTGTAAAGGAGACCTTATTTAAAGGAGCTAAGGCATTTCCACTAGGATCTCTAATAAACCCACTGGAGACCCTTGCTTGGCTCTTGAGTATGAGCTGGAAAGAAGTTCCACTAATGATTACGAGATTACACAGCTATATAGCTGCAGTGAGGTGGGAATCCAGCTTTGAATATATTTGGATATCAGGCCTTTTGACTGGCAGGCTTTCCACCTAGCAACAAAATCCCCAAACAGTTCAAACCTGTCACATCAGTTTAAGTACTAGTTGTGGGATGAAGAGCAAGGAACTATAGAATGGCAAAGTATAGTTCTATAGTCCTTCTATACTATACTGATGGAAGACCAAGTAAATGAGTACAGCAAAAATTCTGAAGATTTACATCTATATAGCAGGGATTGGCTTCAGAGGAAAACCACAGCTGCCTGCTCTTCATCTGTTACCAGGCTGTGCCAGATAAAGGCTAGTGAGTCCACCAGAGCAATGGGCTCTCAGAGCCTTTCCACTGAGTCTCACAGACCTCAGTGTGACAAAGGATTCTACGCTCTGCTTTTATCTGCAAAAAGGCCAGACTCTGCTTTCCACAAGCCAACGTGACTGAAGGTGACAACCTACAAAGCATGACATCCCTGCCAAAGCCACCTGACAAATTCCATCCCGAAAAAAAAAAAAAAAGAAATCTCTCAAGCTCAGTCTCTGAATGGTTGTTGTGTAAATGTGTAAGTGTTCTTGTGTAAAAGGTCTTCTATTGCTACTCTGTAAACAAAGATAAGGAGCCCTTCTCCTAAATGACCATACTCTAGCTAATGGTGCTCTAGCTGATGTTAGGGTAAGGCAGGGATTGGATCCTTAAGTGAGCAGGTTTTTCTTCCTCTGTTCCTTTGTTGTTCTGACAGCAGTAAAGGTAAGCAGGAAAGCTGATGCTTTGGCCTCCTGCTCCTTTTGACTCTGGCTAACTTGCCATCAACCCTCTGCATTTAGAAGAAGGGAAGCACTGAGGAAATTCTCTGACTTTCCCACACCCACAACTTGGGTTATTTGCATTCACGGGCAAGCTACAGTAAAGTGCACCAGAGAGGCAAGTTCTCTAACACAATCAAGTATGCAGCAACCAGCACAGCACCAAAAAACCACTCTTGGGAAGTGAAGCCATAAGCCTTTCACCTTTTCCAAAAGAGCAAGTGAAGAGGATGTGTCATTCCATTTGGGCAGGTACATGACACAAAGGAAGGAGAAGGATTACTACAACCAGCATACAATTCCGCTTTTTTTTTTTTGGAGGTTTTATTCTGCACCTGACAAGGATTTGCCAATTAATATGATTTCAACATACAAAGGGAGTTCTGAATATATCCTTGTGACTCATGTCCCCAGGCTACATTAGTGTGTACCTCTAAAAGTGTAACTATCCTTACACACTTTTATATGCTTATACACTATAAAGCACTACAATGCAGAGTTAAGGGAAGCTAGAAATCTGCTCTGATTTGTCTCCAGCAATATCCGAGGTATTTTTATGTAAATGTATCCAACCCACGGAGGTCTACAGTTGTGCCTCAGCACAACAGAAAATCCATACAATAAAAATTGCACTTTAAATTCTCTAGGATTTTGTGAAGCTGGGATAAAGTGCAACATAACTTGCTGCCCAGCCTAAACATGCTTCTTTTTTCTTTCAAGATGGCACCTGCTCTTAAGGTCTCATGTACCTGCCTGAAGATCTGTGCAAGGATGCTCACCAACAGTTAACCTGGAACAGCTTTACGATGCAACCATATCCTGAGATGGAAGCATTAAAGTGTCTAGATTCCATTCCAGCAACAATTGAGACTTCAGCACATGAAGTCAAGAAGGAGGAGAGGCATTATCTGATGAGGTTTGGGTCCAACATATGTTTTGAAAAAACGGTGGGATTGTGGCAGAAGGCACATAAAAACCTTACAATTGATTAAACATTTCCCCGCAGTGCTCAAAACCCCAACAGAAGAGCATGATATCAGTGTGTAAAAACCAAACAAACAAACAAGAAAAAAAACAAACCCCAAACCAAACAAAATCAAAACAAAACCACCTAAAAAGCACAATGAAAGAGACTAAAAGCAAAAGTGAAACTAGCCAGGCTGTTCTCAGTAACCAACTTCAATCAAACAGAATAAATTAACGCAGAGATTAATGCAGAGCCTAAAATAATAAAGAATCACTTCACAGCTGTCTTTTTTTATCTCAATACTGACTCTTCAGGGAAGAAGAAAAACCTATAGGGGAAGTCAGTGCGGAGATCTGGGAGCGTCTGAAAGAGCAGAATAAGAGGGGAGATCCCCACGCTTCTAAGTGGCTGTATCACTAACTGCAAGCTCGTAGGAAAATCAGGAATGGAAAACTAGAGCAATGAAGATACAGCAGGGAACCGCTGGAAACGATATAGCTTTTACAAAGGACAGCTACTGGTAACACATCGATGCTTTCAGGAAAAAAAAAAAAAAGAAAAGTCTGGAATGTGTGGAATTCTCTGGGATGCCAGGGTGCAAAGAGGATCGGGTTAACTAGGGCTTTCAAAACCTGCTGCCCGGTCATTGCTGGTTATTCAGAAAGCAAGATGGCTTACATCATCAGTTTCTGAAAAGTACAATATTCCACTTAGACTGCCAGATCTGTAGTCCCCTAGACTGAGAAAATATCTTTCCAAATAATAACAGGCACTAAGTCCCACGTCTACGCACAAATCCAGCACTTCTCCTACGTTTCTGTATTACCAAAATAATCAAGCATCTAATAATAAAACTGGGCAGTACCACCGCTCAGTTCTCTTGCTGGTAATAAGAAAACGCTAAGCAACAGCCAGACTGACAACAATCATGTTATTCCCACATGGTTCTGCTTTAGAAGCAGACCCTGGAGCTTCTCATGATGAAAAGCAGTAAAGTACTTGCAGTGGCAGAAGGGCAAAGTAGTTAGTTCAGGAGCTGAGCAGGAAAACATTTTTCACCCTTGTTTCTCTCCCCGTCAGAGGGTGGGAAAGGATTCATATTTGCAAGATTCTAGCTGGCCAGAGGCTTATAAGAAAGATGAAAGGACAAGCAGCATCTGGGAAGGCACAGGCGAGGGATCTTCAGTTCTTGAAAGTGACCTGCTTGCAACTGCCCAGAATCAGTACCTTATTGTGCATAACAAGATGTTCCAATCACGTTTTCTGAGCAGTGGCACAAACAAACGAGCAACACATAGGTAAATACCTTTACCAGTAGCTCAGTAGAGCAGTTTAAGTACTTCTCTTAAAGCAAAGTATACCCAGTCTTGCAAATGCTCATCTCTTTGATAGCAACAGAGCTGAGAATGTTAAAGCCTCATGAAAATGATAGGGGTAGTGATAAGTATTACTGGCAAAATGCTGGTTTTAATTAATTTCAATTTTCTGTTAATATTCCCTGAACCCAACATAGATGTTTTCTTTGAATACAACAATACATCATTTTCAATATAAAATACATTGTTGTGCAAAGTCATACAATATGCTGTTTTCAAGAGAGCTTCTTTCCTGCTCCCCTTCACCTTGGTATCATCTCTGCGATTGCCAAAGAATGGCATTTTGGACAAGGGATGGGGCCAGGGAAGCCCCTCTGTAACCACTGGCTCCAGTAGCTCCTGAGATGGCATTGGCCCATTATTTCCTTTTCCTCATTTAACTGTGCCTTCTTAAGGGGGTATCAGAATCCACCTGGCTTATGAGGCATAGAAAAAAAAGGCTTTCCAATGTCACAGCTCAGTATCTAGGGCATGTCTGGCAGCATTATTCTTAAATCACGTGCTGCACCTTTGGCATAGCAAGAACATCAAGAATGTTTCACTATGGCGAGGTAGCCTAGTAGTTTTAAACCAAGTACTTTTAAAAAAAAACGTGTGGTTGGGCTGCACTGTTGTGGTGCTAACGTATCGGCACACGGTGACTCAGTCAAGGCACCAAGCAGCTCAGCACCTCCAGTCTCCTGATATGCAACAAATTCAATGTGACTATTACAGTCATGACATGGGTGGCAGAGGCTGCATGCCTGTCACCAACTTCTCCATGTGGTGGAAGTCCAAACCTCCAGCCACTTCTGAGTTAGTCTTAGATATACCTTTTAGGCTGGACAGCCAAAAGACAGCCCAGAGGCCACCTCGTCATTCCTATGTTTGCTGCTGGTCAGCATGCCTTAATGTGATGCTGGTAAGGTCCTGGGCAGACCTGTGACTACCTACAATTGCTCTGTTGGTTTCAGAAAAGCAACTACCTGCTGTGACTTGAGTGAAACACTGTCAGAAGTGGCCTGCGTAGGTTATTCATGCTTAAAACAAACATTAGCATAGTCTTGCTGAAAGTAATAATGAAGGAGGAGGTGTAAGCCCAGAAAGGAGAAAGCAAGTATCATTATTCACCAGAGTGAGGACGGACTGCCAGGCAGTTTTATCTAGCCCTTAGGAACACTAAGCAGTCTGGAGGGCAAAGGGAGGTGTTGCTACGGATGTGTGTATGGGTTTGGGGTGACATGAGGAGATGTGCAGAATGGTGCTGTTCAGCTCCACATCCCAGTTGAGATGTTCAGATGTAGCACTATGCAAAGGCAGCCAGGCTCATGCACATCTGGCTTGGTATGGAGGCTTTCACCTTTAAGGCACAGGTATTACATACCGCATGGGGACTGGGCGACGTGCCTGCGAGCAGCTGTATAGCTGGAGGCAAGGCACACACCTACTGGAGAACGGGTAGTGGCAAAGACTGACATCGTGGAGGAGCCCTTGGTTGGTCAGACCGAGGGACACCTGCAGCTCTGTATACATTGTACTGTATACAAGGGGGAGGAGGAACAGCGGGCAGATGCAGGGAAGATCATGACCACAAGTCTCTCTGCTCCCAAAAGAGAGAAGGATTTGAAAGACACCAAAAAAAAACCAGATTCTGCATTTATCATCACAAGGGTAAAGCCAGACTCTAATTAAGCGTATGACATAACTGTGCTGTAATATCAAGGTTTTGCACTGTGATTTGAAAACGAGCTGCACTTGCACAATCCAGAAAGAAAAAAGCTGTACGGATTAGAAGGGCTAAACTCTGCTCTCGCTTACATTAGTATATACCCACAGTTACTCAGCTTAAAAGACTTACAGATGAGAATGTGATACAAGGAGTTTCATTTCCTTAGACAGTTCCCTCACTGCATCGGCCAAGCCTCCTTCTTACCGCAGTTTCCAATCACAGCCCAGCACTCTGCGCTGATTACACGCTTGTCCTGAAACCACAGAGAGCCTCCCTTGGTCTGATCTACAGTTGATGTATATTAATATATCACCAACAAAGTCACCCTACAGCTGCCGAGGATGTAGTTTAAATACCGCTGAATACTTAAGGCTTGATTCTGTTAATCAGTACAGCTTTGCCGATCCTAGAAGAGTTACTTACGTTTCCACACCATGCCAAAGGGGAGAAAACACAAAGCACAATTTTTAAAACATTCATTAAAAACACCTAGAAGAGGGCATGTTATCAGTTACCCCACTGTAAATTCACTTCACAGTACTCACCGGAGGTACTCAGGATTTAGAGGGGAATAGTAGCAGGCAAAAACTAAGCCAAATTCTTCTTTGAAACTATCACTTTTCCTAAACCAGACATTAGGAGGAACAGGATCGACACCAATCTCTGCTATTCCAGACTTCCAATCTATCTATCAGCCCTACCTATCAAAAAAATAAATACTCACAAGCCCTTAAGAAGCATATGCACCCGTGAGAGTATAAAATCATTACACTGCTGTGAACACGAGCCATATTCAGCAGAAATCAGCAGCTGTGAGGACTATAGAGCCTGTCACTGCTTTTATAGTTTGGGTGAAGAAGCAAGATTCAAGCACTTACGGCTCATAACACAAGCCGCGTATTGCCTTGATCTTTTCCTCTCCTCCCCGCTCCCTGCTCTGCGCCCCCCCCCCCCCCCCCCCCCCCCCCCCCCCCCCCCCCCCCCCCCCCCCCCCCCCTGCGCCCCCCCCCCCCCCCCCCCTCTTCAGGGCTACTCTTTAAACCGAAAGAAGTCATTAACGAAACTTCGTTATTTTATGGCCCCGAAAGTTGGTTAACGACGAAGCAGCTTTATTATTTCTACTTAAGACCTTAAAATTTCTACTGGGAAGTCAGAGTCACTTCTAGGGAGGAGACAGATCTGTCCGGGAAGGGCGACAGACCGGCAAAGGGAGAAAACCCAAAGATGCCCGGGGTCGGGGCATCACCCCCCCCAACCCCACCACCACCACCACCTCCAGGGGACCCCGCAAACAGACCTCGGTCCCCTCCCTTGCCAAACCCTTGGCTGCAGAAGATGCGCCCCGAGAGCCCCGCCAGCCAGCCCCTTATGTAAAGGCACAAACCACTGACATCATCCCTCCCGCCGGCATCGCCGCGGCGCCCGGCGGCGCCCACCGAACCGAACCGAGCCGAGCCGGCCCGCGGGTCCCTACCCCCCCTGCCGCCCCAAACTTTGTAGGGCGGGTTACCGGGGTTATCTTCCCCCCGACGGGCTCCCCGGGCTACGGAGCGCCCCATCCATCATCCCGCGGAGTGCCCCATCCGTCACCCCACCACCCCGCGGTACTTACGCACTGCCTCCTGCTTGGGGTCGAGGCCGCGCACGGCCCCCTGGAGACCGGCGATGCGGCCGTGCAGCGCCCGGACGCGGCGATGGGTGCCCTGGATGTCAGCCTCGACCTCCTGGAAGAGGGTGCAGGCGTGCCGGGCCACGTCGGAGAGCTGCCGGAGGATCCGCGACAGGGCCACGTTGCTGACCGAGCAGAGGTCCAGCACCATCAGCACCGCCGCCGCCTCCCTCTCCCCGCCGGCCGCCTCCGCGCCCTCGCCCGCCGTCCCCGGCTCCTCCGGCGGCGGGTCCCGCGGCGGCGGCTCGGCGCCCCAGCTTTCCTCCAGCACGGAGGCGGCGGGCTGCCGCCGGCACAGCCGCTGCGGCTCCACGGTCCGCTTGGCGAAGGGCATGGCCGAGCCCTCGGCCGGGGCTCTCCCGGGCTCCCGCGGGCACTGGTGGGGTGCGCTGCCCTCCTCCTTAGCCTTCTCCCCGTCGCCGCCGCCGCTCCGTGCCCCGCCGCCCTCACTCGCGGGCGGCCGCCGGCGGGCGGCTCATCGCCTCGCTCCTTCCCTGCGCCGGGGCTCCGGGGCTGCCGAGCATCCGCCGCCGCCGCTGCGGGGAGCCGGGGCGCATCCGCGCCGCCTCCCTCGCTCGCTCGCTCTCTCGCTCGCACGCCGTCCCGCTCCGGCGGCGGGTGTGAAGGGGCGGCCCGAAAACACGGAGAGAGGAATCCCGCGGCCGCGAGGAGGAGCGAGCCGCCCGCCCGGCGGGAGAGCGGCGGGGCGGGGGCCGGGGACCGGGGCGGCGCCGAGCGGCCGCCGCCGCGGGGAGGCGCTACCGAGCCCGCGGAGCCGAGCCGTACCGAGCGGCGGCTCCGGTGGCTCCCGTCAGGCTGTGGCTGCTGCTCCGGGAAGACCGTAGCCCGGTCGCGGCGACTCATTTCACTCCGCATCCCGTTCCCCCCCTGGCTCCGGCGGGAGCGCGGCTCAGGGGCAAAGAAGGGAAAAGGCGCGGGGTTGGGCAAAAAGGGAAGCTGAGTCGGCACGGCCCGAGCGCCGCAGGAGGTACCTGCCCGCCGGTGTCCCCTCTCGGGGGTACGGCACTCTCCGAAGTCAGGTGCACCCACTCTGAAGTCAGAAACACCCAGGTGCTTCTCAGGAGGTGTCCACTTTGGAGGGAAAACTGGGTTCCAGTCAGACAAGGAGCAACGTTCCTAACTCAGGACAGCTGAGCTTCCTTACGTACCCTCCTGAAGTTGATCAAGCCTAATGAGGAGGCATGAAATCTGAATGTAAACTGTAAATTATTAGTGGTAAATGCGCAGATAGCCACAGACAGAGCTACCATAAAAGGAGAGCCAAGTGGCTGCAAATGTAGGCATCCCCCAGCTTGGAAATGTTAGCTTAAGTTTGCCCACTTGACCTTAACTTGTCATCCTTGCCCACGTGTGTTGCGACAGGGTCTGTCATTACATGACCACATACAGGCAGCTTTCAATTACCTCTGGCTCTGCAGCCACAGCGACCTGCTCCTGGGGTCGAGCTTTGGTCCAGGGAGTGGATATGATGCCTTTCACAGAGCTTGAAGACTGAGATGATGAACTTTGGTGGCCCTGCTGCTGGCTTTTGGCTTGGACAGATGACGTGCCTTCAGGCAGTGCCTCTGGGAAGGGGAACACGCCACTGCGCAGAGTTAGCCCGGGTCTTTAGCTCAAGTTTCTAACTCAACTTGAAATGGGCAGCCCCCAGCCCTGTGAGCAGAGGGGAAGCAGGACAGAGAGCCTGCCCTGGTCTCAGCACTACCTCCCCACGCCTCCCAGGGGGGCTGAAATTCAGGTGTGACCCAGTGGGACTAAGTAGGGATGTGAGAGATGTCAGAGACCGGGAACAATACTAAAAGATACTTCTGGGACCTGAGTGCAGCTGCTGTTAAAGTAACTGGGGCATTTGTACCCCATACTGGACTGGATGCAGTCCTGAGAGGCATGCTCTGACATGC
>BJBW01000602.1:126739-187295 GCA_004320125.1 Scolopax mira | reverse complement strand
CAAAAATTTCAGTGATATTCAGTGATATTCAGTGATACTCCAGAGTTTCTTCTGCAGCTGGGTGGCTTTTCGCCCTGGTAACGAAGCACGGACTGCACAGGCTCTTCCTGCCTGTGTGAGTCATGACATGTTATTTATAAGTTTATTTATAAGTATTTTAATATTTCACTTGAGATTCATCAAGGAGGGGAGTTGAGTTTTAATGCTCCAGAAGGAGCAGCAGCCATCCAAACTGGTGGGGGATCACAAGAAAAGGCCCACAGGAATCAAACCTGAAGGAAAGAGGTTATAGGACTTGCCAGGCAGGGGCAGGACCTACCTCTGGGGAAAGCAGCTCAGACATTCATCCTGCCTCTCTCTCAGGCACCCCAATGAGTGACTGGACTGGGCCGTTCATAACAGGTAAAAACTGCAAGAGACAGGATTTTACGTTGTGCCTTACCCCAGCCTTCCAGTCGCATGTACTGTCTGACCAGCTCGGGCAGGACAGGAGCTCTTTTCCTTCACTTAATGCATTAGTTCCTGTAGCATGTCCCTGCTTACCCTCAGCAAAGCTACCAGAAGCCAGCACTTGCTCTTCCTTTACTTTTCCCCATCTGGTATTACTATGCTGCATTACTCTTGGCTCTGGGTTGTTGTCTCAGGATTGGAAAGGCACAGCTCGCCTTAGGGACACTACTAGTCCTCCCATGTGAACTGTGTCACTTCTGTATGTAGCAGCACAAGATGCACCCAGTGCCAAAGCCCCATGAGTGAACTTGTTTAAAGGGGTCAAGTCCTGCCAAGTCTGTGCATCTCCACCATAGGGAGCATATCTTCACTTTGGAGGTCTCAATGCCTTTCCTTCCTCCCTTCCTTCCATGAGTGTTGATGTTGCCATTTTTGTTAGGTTTTCATTGCAAACAGAACAGACTCCATACACAGCTAGGGTGTGGGGTGCTGACACTTCCACCAAACAGGTGTGAGGTGGCACCCCAGTTTCCTTTGGCCACAATATAGCTCCTATCACTGCAGGCACTGGGGGGGTTCAGGTAACACCTCGCCCCAGTCACACACCTACCATCCGTGCTTTCCATCAGTAATATTGAGTGGTGCAAATCCAAATTAGCCAGGTTCTCAGCTTCCCCTGGGATTTTTCTTAGTGTGTCTGTTCAATAGAAGATGTAGTAAGTAGGGAACAATCCCAAAGGTTAACCTCAGCCTCACAGGGTGTGTCTCTGGAGCCAAAGGACAGGGAAAAAATCTTGAATGTGAGATTTTGAATGCTTAAAGTTGGTTCTGAAGTGCCCCTCAGAGGGGCTGGTCCCTCTGCACTGCCTGCAGGGGCAGCGCAGGAGGATAACTTTCCTGGGCTGAAGGTAAACCTTCAGAGTATTCCCTGGGTATTAATTTGTGAACATATCCACCTGGACCAACTTTCTGCATCACTAAATTTCAAGAAGTGCTTATAGACTTTGGAGATTGAGACATGTCAGAAAGAGTATCACTCATGAAAAGAGATAAGTATGTGAAACAGTTCTTTATGTATTTATTTATGGCAGGAAAAGCCTCCTGTTGGACTGTACTGCTTTCTTGCATGTGCATGAGCTGTATTCCCTGTGCTGGTTGCCATAAATTTAGGTTGGGATGCTGCTGTGGATAGCATTGGCTTTCACCCATGGCAGTGAAAGGCTGCATGATGGTTTGTTTTAAAGACACATACAATATGGGGGTGGAAGAGTGGGCAAAGAGGGTAAAAGAAAGGTCCTGTTTGATCGTTGACTGGTGCTGCTGGTGGTAAGCAGGCACTTGGTCATAACCCACAGTAGCTGCTGCTGTGCAGCTTCCTGCCCCTGTACCACAGTTGTACTCATCCCCTGGCTTGCATTTGCTGCTGATATCCTTGCTGAGGTGTGATGTTACAGTGACCCCAGCTAGGGCATATTCACGCTGGTGGAGACAGTGGGCAGGACCACTTGCAGATGAGAAGGAATCTGGTTCCTTCCTGCAGCGAGCTCAAGGAAACAGGGAGGTGAGATTAGGCAATCTCACCCTGTTTGGTAGGGCTGCTCTGGGCGGCTGCTGTACATCTTGTTCTGCAGTGCCAGAAAGGGAGGAGAGGCTGATGAGTGCTGTAGGCAAGTGTCATTTCCTCCTCTTTCCACAGCTGTCAGGAGGATGCCTTTAGGCATCATATTAATGAAGTTGTGGCCTTTTGACCATAATGTGGCATCTATCATCGCTGGTGTTAGCCTTCCCGTCCCCCCACCCTGCCCCACCCCAAATATATCACTTATTTATTGTCAGCAAAGATGTCACAGATAGAACATTACCAGCAAAAGCATCCTTGTTTGGAAATTCCTTTCAAGGTTCAGCTGTCATTCAGCACTTAGATCCAGGAGTGACATTCATTGATTGCACCAAGGCCATACTAAAGGTGAAAACCCATAAGGCTGGAAAGCAACACGGTCAGGGCAGTTCACTGTGAGTCTGGACCTGCTCGTTTCAGACTCTCAGTCCTGCCAGTTATTTTCAACGGGAACATGTTCATGTTCCATGTCCAAAACACGGGACATTAGAATTTTAGCTGGGAAATACTTTTGCTGAAGAGATTTGAATGGTTTGAATGGTTCAATCAGGTAAAAGGCTGGTAGTTTAGCTTTTGACATTATGTCCTGTGTTCCCCAAAATCCTCTTCTGTTTGGGGGACAGAGGGATTTTGTCCTCCAATATGATCTGGCCTTTGAAGACAAGACTGCTAATGCACTGAGACACACATCACCTTACTTCTAGTTTCTGCTTCTGTGTGAATTGATTGGCACAAACAGCTCTACAAACGTTTACAAAGCATGCAAAAGACTTTAGGAGCTGCTACATGGATTGGTATGGATAGGTATAGGCATGAATATTCTCTGTTCATTCTTGCCCCCACGATCTCTCCCAATACACAGAAACACACCATTGCTGCCCATTTGCCATCACCACTAGAGCTGTGCAATCTGAATTTTCTCTTATCCTCCAGGCCTGGGCACCCTTTCTCCTCACTGCTCTCAGCAGAGCTGTTTCCCTTGCACCTCCTGGTGAGGACACGTTCGGGCATTAGAGCAGTGAGTGTTTCTCTCCATTAATCTCTCTTTCCTGTCCAGCTGCATTTCCCTAGGCACTTGTTTGCTGTCACCATCTTATACTGATCCAGGCCACTACCTGCTCTTTCTGGTGGTTGTTAATATTGATATTACCATGAACCGTTTCACTCTTAAAACTATGACACCACTGTTTTAGTCGCTGGTTTAAGTGGGGAAAATGTAGGGCCTGCAGGAGTGCCTGTACCTGTAGCAAAAGGAATAAAAGGACTCCGTATGGTGTTGCAAATCATACAGTGCAGGCAAAACAGAATTAAAAAACTGCAAGTTAACTCCCTTCCTCCAAACTCTCTTAATTATAGTTGTTATAGAGTTTACTTGTAATCAGAGTAGGGATGACATTTCAAACTGAAGAGGGATTATTAAATTGACACTTCCTTTAAAATGTGCCTGAAGTCAAGACTGACATGATAATTGATTTTTATTAGTAAGAAACGTCTGTTTTAATAAAGAAACTTCCTTATCACTCTAGTAAGTTCATGTTAAGTGTACTCTTACTGAATGTTTTCCATCACTACTACCTGGCATTGCTAGTCAGAAAAAAACCCTCATTGGAACATCCCCCTGAAAAGCAGATGCTGCAATTTCCTTTGATATCAATATTATTTTCACATTCATACATCCCATTGACTGCTAGCACTGGGAGACATCAAGGAAGAATAAGAGAAAGCTGCTTAAATACCAGTGTCATTTAAGCCTTTATAAAATAATGGTTAAGAATGTGCAGTAAATCAAAGACCACGTCAAAATGAAGTTGGGAATTGCTGGCAAACTCCAGGGTCCAAAACAACCTCATTAAATGGTCCCAACTGCTCTAATATGATGAGTGTAAGCATTCACAGCATTATCCTGGAGAATAATGATTCCTGGGTTGTCTTCTCAGAAGAAGAGAGTTATGTGGAGCACATTTGGGATGCCTTTCCACGGCTGTGTACCAGAACACAGCACAGCAGAGTAACTGCCCTGCTGGAGCAGCCTCCAGCACTGAGCTGGACTACAGGGAAGTTCCAATCTACCATGTGGGCTCTGCTGCTGTGTGTTAGGAAAGGGAAGGTGGGTACTTCTTCAGGCAACAAAGCTCTCAAATTAAAGTTAAGCTTGATTTTATATAGGAGCACTCTGTTAAGGGAAGGAAGCGTGGGGCAAAATGGCCAGCGCCGTGAAGCCTGTGTCCAGCCTATGCAGAGGAGTGACTGATGGTTGGGAATACAATACTGGTATTTTGTATTATTATTTTGTAATTCAGGATTACAAAAAGTTAACAAAGGTGGTTATACCTTAAGAAACCACGATAAAAGGAGAGGCAGGCAAAAATAAATTGCGTTTTTTACAAGGAAATGTGGTCCACTCAAGCGAAAAACAGGAGGGAGAAAGAAAATGTTTTACTTCCAGTGTGAGATCCATCCACCCTCTTTGTTGCTCTGACTTCTTAATTGCACTTGATCTGAGAGCAGTGGGGGGTTTAACCTGCATGTTGTGGGTAGTTTCACTGTTCTCTTTAATTTTGACTGCTGGCATCAGGCAGTTTGCGGACATCAAGCCAAGTCTGCCTTCTTGATTCAGGATTCAGCTGAACTTAGCTGACATTTTGCCTGTATCAGGACAGGAGGAGCAACACTGTTCTCGAGAAAGGAAGATTTATTGGGAACAGGAGGCCAAAACCCCATCATCCACTGATGATCATTTGTTCAATATTAACAACACGTGTTTTTACACTTCCTGAAATAATTTGGCACATGCTGATTGCGCGCTGAACCTGTCCTAACTCTCTATCATACAGTTTAAATGTGGAAGTAATTTCAAATTTCTGTATTCTGGTGTCAATACAGCTTGCAGTTCATGTCACCAAGTCAAGGCCAGAAAAATGTCACTTCCACCCCTTGTGATCCTGGTGAGGAGCTGAGCAAGGAACTGCTCTGGGAAAGGCCAGGTCAGGTCAGTGCCTTCATGCTTTCCTGTGCTTCTCCCAGCAGAGAGGAACTTTGGTTTGGTTGGGTGGGCGTTCACCTCACCTGTACCTTTCTGTGTTCTGGTATGACCTTATTTCACTTGGCCCTGCATGCTACTTGGAGAGCTTTGCATATCTGAGAAAGGCAGGTCACAGGTTTTCTTGCAGCACCTCTTGCCGGCCATCCCCAGGCATTTTCAGGCAAGCTCCTGCTGTTGGGCTTGCTGATATGGATTGCAGCAGAGGAAGAGTGAAGCTGGCTGGTTTCAGCCTTCCAGACTTGTGAGAGAGAACATGTCAGGGTATTTCAAGCTTTGGTCTGCGGTATGCAGGCCATATTCCAGCTTAGTGTGGCAGGAGTTCAATTTATCTGAAAGTCCATGCTCCAGGGGTCGAAAATAACAAAAAAGGGAGCAAATCAGGTTTGAAGGGGCAAGTAAATGCAAAAGCTCATGCTGCCCTGCACGTACTCTTTCCAGCTGTATGATTTCCATTATGAATATAAGCTTGTCTGCCAGGAGTAAGTCTTTGATTTTGAAAGAAATCACAATAACAAAAGATAAATAATTACTTAGTAGGTGGGCTAATTCCTTCTTCCACGTCTTTGTCCACAACGGAGACAAAAAGCATTGCTTTATGCTCAGTGGCTTGGCAGTGCTTCCAACCCTCCACCAACAGAAGAGAAAGGCACCCCAAACATTAATATTTTAACTCTTACTGTAAAGCAGCGAAGACTGGCTCATACCCTTAGGCAGGCTGAATAGTTCCTCCACGGGGCAGTACTGGTGCTGGAAGCAGAGCAAATAGCCCAGCTTTTATGAGGAATCTTTATTTGATATAAATAATTTTTAGTTGGAGACCACTTGTGGTCTCATCATGGCCAGTCAAATTGGCTTCCTGTTTTGTTTTACCTACAAGTAATATCTTAAGTGCTCTGAAAATGTACCATAATAGGAAAAGTCTGACGAGGTAAGTGATTACTGTTTCAAAGGAAAACAAAGTTTATAGAAGCATAATTAGTCGTCTGCTCTTAAACCAGAAAAATATGGTAGAGAAATTGAAATGGTATCTTTTGGGTTTTAGAGAGATACAGAAACATGTTAAATAATGGAACATCATTAAAGTCTGCATTTATTTTAAGGATAAACAGAGCTATTATACAGTTACCCACCTTTATAGCTACTTTTTCTGTATTCTGCCTAATGAGCTCTCTTTCTTGTGTACAGAAAAAACCCCAGCCCTATCCTGTTTACAGTTGAGCTGCAGTATACTTAAAATTATTATTTCAGATTTTGTACATTAAGTCTGTCTGCTGGCAAGAGGAAAACCCTCTCATATTATCTAATTAGGGCTTCAAGCAGCCCTAATGAAGAAGTTGCACAGGCTGGGGCCTGTTCACTCTTCTCTGGAGGCGTCGACAGTGAGTCTGTGGTTGTGGTCTCACAGGAACCAGGGAGGGAGGCTGGGGTTGCCGGGCACGGCACCCTGCAGAGGGAAGCTTATTAATGAAGAGAGCAAATGCAGATGTGTCAGGTCCACATCCCCGACGTAGGATTGCAGCCTTGATTTGTGAGGCTGAGACCCCTTTCAAGAGCTCCTTCCTCCTCTGCCCTGACAGCCTCGGCTGGGATGCGTCTTGGAGGTGGCCAGGCTGGGCTGGAGATGGAGCCCTCCATGCTTCAGAGGTGAGGTGTGCAGCTCTGCCAGCACAACCACAGCACGTGCCGACAAGCATATGCATAGAACCACAGAATGGTTAGAGTTGGAATGGATCTTAAAGACCATCATGTTCCAACCCCCCTCCCATGGGCAGGGACACCTCCCACTAGACCAAGTTGCTCAAAGCCGCATCCAGCCTGGCCTTGAACACTTCCAGGGATGGGGGATCCACAATTTCCCTGGGCGGTCTGTTCCAGTGCCTCACCACCTTCATAGTAAAGACTTTCTTTCTAATATCTAATCCAGATCTCCCCTCTTCCAGTTTAAAACCATTACCCCTCGTCCTATCACTACATTCCCTAATAAAGAACCCCTCCCCATCTCTCCTGTAGGCCCTCTTCAGGTAATGGAAGGCTGCTATTAAGATGTCCCTGGAGCCTTCTCTTCTCCAGGCTGAACAATCCCAACTCTTTCAAGCCTTTCCTCATAGGAGAAGTGCTCTGGCCCTCTGACCATCTTTGTGTCCCTCCTCTGGACCTGCTCCAACAGGTCTATGTCCTTCTTATGTTGGGGGTCCCAGAGCTGGCAGCGGGCTGTAAACTGGGGCAAGGACCCACTGCCCAGCTTTGGGAATGCTGGTGTCAGGGTCTGGTCAGTGGTGAGACTCAGGTGTATATCCCTTGGAATCGAATAAGTTACCTATACCAATGTAAAATAAGTCATGGTCAGTGGGGACTCATGCCAGACCATAGAAAGGACTGAAGCATGGCGTGGAGATCAGTGAGCTTGCTAGTTTAGTACTGGCAGCAATTTAGCTGTGAAACCCACTGAAAAAGTCTAACATAAGTCACAGTTGAGGTTCATGCTGCCATTCCTGACCTGTTACGCATTCCAAAGCTAACTATTTTAAGGTTAGCTATGTTAATTTTGTAAATACTGTTGGAACCGTGGCACAGGCATACATGTAGTCACCCCCATAAAGAATATAGAGTAGTGCAGAGAACAGGACACCAAGAAGAATCAGGAGAAACTCCACTGATAGCTGGCCCTACCTGAAGAAAAAAGAGACCCAAACTCAGATATGAATTAATTGGGATTTTTGTCTACATCTCATTAACCCTTGGGATGGAGAATCCAGCAAAGCTGTGATTTATTTACCGTAGATGCACTCAAAGGATACTGCATAACTTTATGTTCTGGCACTGTGAAAGTTATTTGCAATAATGATTTTCTTAAATTCTTCGGGGAGAAGTGAGTGCATATTTCCTTCCCCCATCATATTAAAAAAAAAAGGAAAAAGAAAAAAAAGAAATTGTAGACTAACATTCAAAGGCTCATTAAAAGCAGCCAGGGAAAATAGATTACGGAAACTTCAAAGACTCACGATACTGGTTAAGAATCAGCTCTCTTTTTCAAAGAAAATGTTATTAGCTAATCCTTGAAATTTGGTTTTTGGCAGATGACACAGTATTTCCTGCAGGTGCAGAAACAAGAGGGTATTAAAAGAGTTTTGGTAATGCACAAAAAACTTTCCAACTAGACTTACAGTTCCATCTGTTCAAGCCAGCCTGAGTGAACTCCCTGATCCCTCATACATGTAATGAAATGTAGCAACATTTCAGGAGACTCTTATCTACATGAAGCTGTCTATCTCCTTTACTGAGAAAGCAAGTCTGTTAAGGTAATGTCTTTTTTTTTTTTTTTTTTTAGGAGGAAAAATAATGCCTTTATTACTGCTATTATCAGTAATATCAAGGGAACTAATGGAAAAGCCAATGTCGTGTAATGCATAGCAGAAACAACGTCTACATGAAGGGTAGCAATTGCACTAATAAAACACCATAAGCATGCAAACATCACTCTCCACAGCTTTTCTACCTACATCAGTTTGGAGATGCTTTGACATATTCTCTCTTTTAAGGTCCTCTTCACAATGTCCCCCCCATGTGTGTGTTTTTGTCTGCTTTATCCAGACTCGTTTGTTAAGCTGAGATCCTTTGGCTTTGTTTTAAAACCTGGCTGCCTCACAATGACAATTGACCACTGAGACTTTCACCTAAAATTTGGCCTAAAGATGCCCAAAGCTGTGGCTTACATGGCAACCAATCGCTAGAAGCCAAATAACCGGGCTTAAGATGCCCTTAGTAGTTAGCAACCTGAAAAGGAGCACCTGAATCAATAAGGGATGGTGGAGTAGCAGCAAAATGTGCAAGGAAACTTGTTCCTATTTTCTAGTAATCCAAACAGTTGTTCTGTTACTATTAATTTTCAGATATACTCTGAACAATGTTAATTTAAATGCAATGCAGAGATATCCAGGTGTAGGAAATTCAAGACATGGCACAACTGAAGTTCACAACTTATAGAAAAGAGACCGCAGGACCTCAGTTCATTAAGTCTGTTATTGGCAGAGCCCAGTATTTGTGTGCATTAGGAGACACAAGTGTTAGAGGGCCACAATGAAGCCTACCACTTTAATGAGTACTTTGCATCTGTCCTGGAGAAAACATTTTGAAGTGTTTTTGAGATCTTTAATATGGTACACAGGCACTTGCATTTGCTTCTAAGAGACAGCTTCTCTTATTACTTACAGGTTCATTCTCTGTAGTCTGTTTTGTCCTCACACATGGCATCAGTTATACAGTGCCGAGGCCTAGTATCAGAAAGCCTGGCAGAGTTGTAATTGTTATTAGAGCCAAAAGCATTTCTACTGCAAAAGAGCTATGAGTTAACACATCAAAGAGTTAAACATGCTTCAAAAATGAATATTTGTTTGTTTCAGGTTTAAAATTGATCTGCAATGAACAGAGAGGTGGAGAGACAAGAAAATAGTTTGACCAGGGTGACTTGTCTGTTTTAATTCAGCATGTAGAATAACTAGTTATTTTCCAATGCATATTTTTAATCGGAGTTCTTTGAACTAGCTGGGAGAGCTGGGACAGGAGGTGGAGTATGGCTGATGATACCAAATGGGATTAACGCAGCATTATTAAACAGGCATCACCAACGTTATACAACTATGTATGAAAAAAAACCCACAAAAGCTACCTAAGTCCACATTTATGCCATTGCACAAGTGTCTTCATTTTCAAAAGCTTCCCTTATATGCCTTCTCCTATATTGCTCTAATTTTACTGACATTTATGCAGATGTGTCAAAATTCCTGCTGAAAAGTTTAATCCTACATAATACTGTTCAGAGAACAAGAGGGCTCAGAAGATTTAATTTTTTGGTTAGAAGAGAGGTTTAAAACAACTTGGGTGTTAGGGAGTATTTATTGCTCAAAGAAAAATAACCCAGGAGTTAGGAAGGGAAATAAATGTTTCTGGAAATATAAAGACTATATCTCGAGTGCAGGGCATCTGAGCAGAGCTGCATAACTTACTGCAGTTCTCATAAAACCATGTTGGGTATACTGCAGGTTCCCCCCGCCCCAACATACACTCTTTGCTGTGGGCAGAAGACCTTTGAGAGCAGGTGGGGGATGGAGTGGGGAGAAAGGCTGCAGAAAAAGCATGGTTTTGGGGGTACTCTGACCCTAACATGAGTCTCTTAATTGTGATTCTAAACATGAGAAGAATATCTAGAACCACTATACTTGCTCTTCACTTAATGTTGTGGGTCAGTGAGTCGTTCATCTTACTAAGATCAGAATCACACTTTAAAAATTCATATATCTGCCCCTGGTTTATAGAGGCACTGGCTTCCTAGCTTGGACATCTCAGTTCCAAACCAACATCAAGAATCAGGTAGAATGAATCTGGGCCCCAATATCTCCCTTTTGGAGCAGGATATGCTCACAATATATCTTAACACCTTCTGTAGTAGATTAGCAATATCAGAGTTTCAAGTGAACTTCCTGGGGTCTCTTGCTCTTCTCATCTGGAAGGCGGAGAAAAAATCACCTGGAGGATTTTGAGGGAGTACAAGATATATGGGGGAATATATCAGAAAAAGAGACTGTCCACAGGGAATTAAAAAAGCCACAGTAGCTGTGAACTACCTTGCTGGCTATACCAGATCTAAGTAGATAGCAACAGTGAGTAGGTTAACCAGTTTACAGGAGCTGGTACTGAATCATCATGTATGATTTTTTCTGCATGGAAACTTTTTTTTTTAAAGGATTATTACATCTATTCATCACCCACTATGTTCAATAAGAAAACACCTCTCTGTTCAACAACTGGAATGGCAGTTCAACTGGATGCTCTACTTGTATGAATGATGTCAACACCCTTATCCCAGACCACTGTAGTTGAAGTATTGGCTGAGTTTTATGTGGATTTCTCCAGGGCTGCTGTAGTGCTTGTTATGAATTTTGGTTTCCAAATGATGTGTGCTCATTGCTATTTTAATAAAAACTTTTAGCTCAGTTAAGAATATCTTTTGCACCTATTGTGGCAGCAGCCATGTCTGTCCAGGAAAATAAAAATGTTCTCAGTATCTGAATAAGAACCAAGAGCACTCCCTCTGGCTCTTAGCAACATAGGCTGTGCTACCTACCCTGGGCTTCCTTTTGTGCTGGGGAAACAATGTCATGGTGAGGCTGTTGACTGGAAGATGTGCCAGGACACTGTTCAAATGAGCGATGACAATATGTAGGACTATACTACGTTTGGAATTGTATCTAATCTTTTATTAAAAAAAAAAAAAAAAGCGTTGGTAATCAATCAATCAAGAGGAAGCAGAAGCTTGAGGAAAGAAGTACATTTTTCAACCTTGTTCCTACAACTTTACCTATTTGTTACTATTTTAACATTTGTCACAATACTTAAAATCTTACCACGGGCAAAATGTCTCAACAATATTGTTTCTGCTTCATAACTAGACACAGAATTCCAGTCCTGTGAGTCTGCCTTGACAAGCATATAGCACTGAGCATTGTAAATTAAAATCAAATTGAAGTGGCAATTCAGAAAAATCCATGTGCAGAACACATTAAAAATTCACTGCAACATCACTGATCAAGTAAAAGGTCTTAGGTTACATGAAATGAGTTACTAAAGCACAAATTGTTCTTGAGAGCTACTTATCTCACTCTCCATAATTAATTTAATACCTTAGATAAAGAGAACAAAGGTTAAGACTTTCTCTCCAGTGGGGGTCACTGTTGAAGAATAGCCTCTAATTTTTCTTCTATGAAAGTTCAAACACATCCTAAAAACACCAGGAGTAATCCATACAGTTGATGCAAATGCATTAGAATTTGATTGGAGCAGTTCACATCAACTTTAGAAGTGGATCCTGTGCAAAGGCAAAATGTGTCGACTATAGGAAGTAAATTATCAGGTAATTAACACTGTATATCCATAACAAAGAAGTGAAACAAAAAGACAGAATGGTGGGGAGATGCGTTTGACCTCAGATGACACTTGGCCAGAATGTTCTGGTCAAGGAATAAAGAGTTACCAAGGTCAACCAGCAGCCCTCCTTCCCACCAGGATGGCATTTAGAAACCTTCAGATCATGTTGTCACATTTTATGGCTGCAGAGCCTTTTCGCCCAAACTTGCCTTTACTTTTAGTGGAAATGTGAAAGCACCTCCAGGGTGCAATCTGGAGAGGTCTCCACATGCCCCAGGCCCTCCCACAGTGGCATCCACTAAAGGGGTAATGTCCCGGGGGAAGGAGGGAAAAGTTTAGGAAACGGACTGTGCATTTGAACACATACATTCCCCCTTGTTCTCCAGCCTTCCTGGTGTTAAGGTTTTCCTGGCAAGAGCAAGAGCCTAAAGCAGCAGTGAAGTGAGAAGCGAGTGCCCACGTTTGGTTGGCATGAGCTGAGGGGTGTGTGGGGCTACATCCCTGTGTCAGTGGCACGTGGCACATCTCCCATGACTTCAGTGGCTCAGGCCCTTCATCCCAGACGATTGTCCGACGTGCCCTTATTAAACCTCTGATATTAGGAGTTGGTAGCCAGCCACTGCTGGAGGAGTGGAGGAGAAGTGCTATGCCCCTGGTGGATTAATGGATGAGATGTTTGATAATGATAAGCCATAAAATAAATTGGTACTCTTGCCTCTCCATACAACTAGGCTGCTTTTGTACCAGCTGACTGGCCCATTGACTCCGATTTGGTAACATTAGCCTGTATCTTCACAAGTGTCACTTAAACCCTGAATCAAATCCCTTAAAAGATATTTACTACTATTCACCGTTGGTATTAGATTTCTTACTGAACCTGCTCTAATGCTTCCATTCTGGACTGAAAACTCCCATAAAACTGAAAATACCCCTTTAGAGCAGCACCGCTGTTAGTGATAGTTTTTTTCTCGACAGCATGATCTTTATACCTGGTTGTATTCAGATTAAAAAGCTGTTATTACTCTTTGCTTCCAGAGGACAGCAGCAGCAGGCCTCAGACCACAGGGGACAGATATAGTTGCAGGCAGCAACATCTACTCTTAATGACATGGTTTTAAAAGAATAAAACACCCATACGTGCTGGGTCGGATCTTTTCCTCCCATAAATCGGAGTGACGTCACCGGAGCTCTGCCATTTTTAACTACTAACATCCAGCTCAGAAACTTTAGAGCTGTAAAATGGTGTGCAGGAAGGAGGAAGGAGGTATGTGAGTAGTAGTTCCAAACATGAAGATGTTAATCCCGGCCTGAAGGGATTATGAACTTTGGCTTTTTACAGTTCAAGAGGCAGCCCCTACCACTGTTAATCGTCCCGAGTAACACCTCCCTGGGAACAGGTTGAAAGGTCCGTTGGTTTCAGGGAGTACATACTCAGTGCTTCAAACAGTCCTACTGAAGTTGGACGGAGCTGGAGACATCTGGAATGCAGACATGGCATTTCCTACCTACTACAAACGTTTTGTGTATTTTTCAGCCATTAGTATTTGTCAAAGTCAGAAACTCTGTAACACAGAGGAGAAACCTGGAGAGCAGGAGAAATACAGTGCATTTGTTCTTGGGCTGGGACTCAGCTCTGCCTTCTGCACCATTCTGGTCCAGCCATGTCCACACATGGGGCATGCCTCCATCTAGTACCCGAAGAGGAGACTCTTTAATAGCTACAAGCACAAGAGAGCCTGGGATTTCAGGAAAACATTAGGAAACTGTTAAGAAATGTCATCACTCTGAGATAGTAACACTATGAAAAATCAGACATAAAACTGTTTTAGAAATGGAGTCTCTGTTTAAGAGGAAAACTGCTGGCAAAGATCTTTCAAAACCCATGTTCATGTAGCTGTAAGCCTCATGCTTTTTTTAATGCTTGCGATCTCAGCATCTTTCCAACTGCAAAATACTAGTTCTTTCACTTCTGTGCATGTCCGTGTATTTTCATGCCCTTGAACTTCTTTTCTCCATTGCACCTGACTAAGAACTGAAGTGTGTCAGCCAATGTTCACCTGTGATTAAATACCTTTGGTACAAAAGAGAACGTTAATCACAATACAAAGTATTTCACCTGGAGGTAATGTAAGGAGAAGTTGTATACGAAAAGGACAAAAGAAAATGCTCCTTCTCCTCACCTGAACAGATGTAAACGTGTGACTTCATGATGTGCTTCTGTTGCACTCTGTTATAAAATGAAAGTTGAACATTTTGTTCTGCTCCAATTTTAGCATCATCTCCACAGATAACATACAGAGCACTTCACAGACTTTTCAAGAACATTTTTTTTCCACAATGTTTATGGAAAAAGAATTTTGTCACACTACCTTGCAAAAGGCGGTTGCTTTGTTGACCAGATGCCAAACTGAAATTCAGACATGGATGGCCAGAAATAAGATTTACTTTAATCCTACTAATCCTGAGCTGTTGATTGGTACAAGGCACCATTATAGCTGGGTAAGCTTCCCAGGCTTATCATCTGATTCTGTTTGGAGTCATGAGATCACTTTGGATTCTCAGTTTTTCCCTTGTAAAGGGTAACGTTGCTGCCTCATGTTCCATTTTCTGCTATAAACAATAATGAGAAAAAGAAATCATGGACCTTTGCCAGCAAATGCAGAAAACTCAAGGCAGGTGGAGTGCTGAGCCTGATGATATTCTCTACCAGGGAGAGTAGAACGAGAAGTCATGGTTAATTATAGGACCTTCTTATGCTGACTTCAGTGAAGCTCCAAGCCATCTTCATAAGCTGAAACCATACTTCTGGCAGGAAGGCTTATCTTAGAAACTGGACTCTTGAAATATTTTCTGGTGGTTTTGAGGACCACCAGAGCCTATTGATATTTCTCTTCCATCTGGAAACAGTCAACAGACTTCCATGGGTCTGTAAATTACAAGGGCAAAGACCACTCTAGATACGAAACCTTGACCCAGTCAAGGCAGCAACTTGTGTGCCTACAGAGGGGTACTGTGCTCAAAGCCTGAATCCTCACACTACCTAGCTGAAGAATGAGTAGGACCTTTATGGTAAGGTTGTCTGTTGACTAAACAATCTGTTTCCTTTCCTTTTTTTCTTTTTTTTTTTTTTTTTTAACATACTGGTTATGTTATGTGTTGCAACTTGACAGAGCTGCCTCATAGCCCAAAACACCACATTTGGTTTACTTTGTACCTCACTGGGATATTATCTGTATATCTACTGCCTGCCTTTAAGAACCTCTGGAAAAATTCTTGCTCTTGAAGCTTATCTAGTTGAAGGATAGTTAGAAGGACACAGATCCGATGTATCCCGTGTTGCAAAGTTATCAGTGTAACACCATCACACTAACAATGCAATTTGAGTTGAAATAAAAAGATATGTATTCGGTTTTAGGCTTAACTTCATCTAGAGACTTGTAGGTAAAACTTGAAAGGATAGTAAATGAGTAACAAAAAGCTTCTGAGTTGTAGTTTCACTTAGAAAGAAAAGGGAAAAGTTTTAAAGAGGTGAGAACAGATGAGTTATGTTGATTTTTATTTAAAGATGTCTTCAAGGATTTACACCTCAGAGGGGTTTTTGAAACCGACTGTCATTTCTGTGTTCATGGCATGCCTGCGATGGAGCTCACTCTATTTCTGAGGCTTATAGGTGCTATAGTAATAGACAATAGCTGGTACTAAACAACACAACCTCCTACACACAGTACCCCTATAAGCAGATGATTGAGAACAATTCTTATGATCCCTTTTAGCAGTTGGATGCAATTAATTTGTTAACATTTCCCTGTAGTCTCACAAAGAAGCTGAACAACTTGGAAATATAAACCGGATAATAAACGTATGTTGTTGATTCATCTCAGCCCTAAGATGTTATCCATCATTTATATTAAACATCTTCATACGGCTTAAAGCAGGGTTTCTCCATTTGTGGGTGCCCAATGTTTTCCTGAGACCACAGAGTCTTTCCAAACACAGTGGTCACCCCACTGTTGCCAAGGCAGAACTTAAGAACTGCGTAACTGAGGTTAATTGCTGTAGTGGTGGGATGCATAACATTGATCAACATCTCTATTTACTGCTGTCCAGCCTACCCAGCTCTTGTCACTTTCCAGAGGAAAAGATAATGATTTATTGAGAGAAGTATTATTTACAAAAGTGTTAGCTCAGGGTTTAAAAGATGGCTGTCTGTCCTCTCCAAGTCGTACCTCCCAGGGGTAGGCTGGGATAAAGCCCACCTTTGGAAAGTGCTACCTGTCAGAAATGTCAAATGGAAGCAAACAGGTGAGGAGCAGCTGCTTCCAGCTACCCTAGAGGTTGGGATGCAGGAGCATCTGTGAGCAACTGCTTGAGGGGGAGTCAAAGAAAGTGGCATCCTGGCCCATATGTCTTAGCTCCCCAAATGTGCATAACTCCACTGCAGGGAGTAGGCTCCTCAGAGACAGGCAGCCTACACCCACTTGACTCTGTGCTGCTGAAGTCAGTGGAAATATCTCCATTGGTAACTGCAAAGTTGATTCCAGTGGTAGGAACTAGATGATTTTGAAAAGATAGAGAGCATTTTAGCTACTGTAGCTAACAGAAAACCAACAATTTTCACTATTAAAAAGCTACCCTATTATAATGGAAAAGACACCCCTAACATCCTTTGTGTCAACAGTATTGTGCTTGCAAGGAATTATTACAATGGAATCAGGGAATTGCTCCAGCAAGTTGACCAAACTTCTTTTAAAATTGGTCTCCTAACAACTTTACTGGTGAGCTCATTTTCTAGTTGGGCAGCGGACATATCTGCATCTGTTCCATCAAGGCACGGGCAGCTCAAAGATCCCTCTGATTGTCCTAACTTCTTGACTTCTGATTATATACAGCTTATGCTTCTGACGTTTCACATAAATAGCCTTACTTAAAGCAGACCTGATGATCTCTTAATGCTTTTCTAAGCTAAGGTTTCAGAAGAGTTTTCTCTTTAATTTAGTTTATGGCAGCACTGTATTTCACAGCTGGTTTTAATGTATTTTTGGAGACTATATGGAATCAGTGCTTGAGTTATAAGGTATGTATATCAGATGGAGCCATAGCCACCATTCCCTGGCAAACTGTTAGGTCAAATGAGCTGGATCTCCTCTACTTTATTGCCTAATTAATTCTTGAACGATCAGTGAATTGCAGGAATGGGAAACCTGCCAACTTTGGTCACACTCTGTATTGGGTTATGTCAGAAAGAATTGGAAAGTGGGGGTTTTCTTCTTCAATGGGTTCATAAAGGGAAACTTCTAGGTAGGTGGGCAGAGGCTTCTTTTGCCTGCTTGCACAACTGAATAGCAAAAGGAAACAACTCTTCAGCCAAGGGTCAAAATCTCCAGGGAGGAGCAGATCTCACTGGGGAGCAAGGCAATGAAAGTGTTTGCATTTTTTAGTGCCAGCTTGCTGCTAAAAAGGATGGGCTTGATGGTCTGCAGCCAAGTCTTCCTCTGATGACTAGATCTTTTATGGGTTTTGCAAGCACTACCAGAAGTGGTAGATTAGTTGGATAGGTAAGTCATGGACTGCTGAAGATGGAGTCACAGCATAGAAGAATTTGTCTGAGAACTGACCCTGAGGAATTAGAGAAATAATGTCCTTAGGAAGAACGTTGTTGCTGGCAGGGTGGTGTTAGACACAAGACCATCAGTGAGAAACAACTTGTATTTTCCTGAAGCAGCAATTTTCTGTTTTTGAGGCTTTACCCTGGTTTTGAGCATAAAGCAACTGTTTTAGGCATCTGGCTACACGACAGGTTTATTGCCTACATGCTCCCTCTGGAAAAATAAAAACTAGGTGTTTATTCTACAGCCATGGGCCTTCAGGGGCACCGGACACACAGCTGGAGGCCCCGCTTCTGTGCTGCTTTTCTGGGCCATGCTAATCTATAAGTGGTAGCCCAGAGATCTGGGCAGCCTTGGCAGTGGTTGCTCTGTCGTACAGAGCTGCAGCTAAACCACTGAAGTGCTGTGCAGGGCTGAGTAGGATTGCTTTCCTCTTTGCTCTCTGTGCAAGCCAGCCTGGGTGCCAGAAACCGTATGATGGCATGAAATTCCACCTGTGCCAATAGTGTAAGTAGCAGAGCATGTACAGCTTCAGGTACAGGAGTGATGAGTCCGTAGGTACCTTGGGTGTCTCTGCACAGGGCTGCATCACGTCTCTTAGCCACGCATCGAACATCACAGCAGGAAAAAAATAAGACCACATGCAAAAAACCAATGGGGTCAGACCAGCCATTCACCTACCCCGGTGTTATATCCAAAAGTGGTAACAGCTGATAGTGCCGGTCAGGGAGAGCATACAAACCTGCCCACTTTCCCTTCATACTCCCAGATTCCACAGCTCATGTACTTAGGATGCCTAGAGGGTACCTCCCAGCCTATTGCCTTTACCACTTGTATATATAACTGCTGTCCATGAATTTACCCAATTTGTCTAAGGCAATAGAGTGGAAACATCATTGGCAAGGAGACCGATTTATAAGATGTTGTGGATGTAGCGGCTACGCTTATCCCTGGAATGAAAGATGCATGAATGAACGTCACTGCTTCCACTTAATGTGTAAATAAACTCAGGTCAGACCTCACTGTGGGTTTAACTCAGGTCAGTGACACAACCCATTTATTCTAATGAGTGGAACAAAAAGACCAGAGGCTAATAGAAAACTCAGGACCTGAAACTTAGTGGCTGTTTTACATTTGGATGGCAGGCAATTAGCTCTGAACTGCTATCCTGGACATTAGGGAGCTCTTTTCCAGCAAACTGAAGCTCCTGGATAGGAGTCAGTTGGAGGTGTGGGAACTCAGCACTGCAGTGAAGACCACAAGCAGACCCAAGGCAAAGGCCCTGTAACAGTACTCAGGCAGATTTTGTTTTTTTCTTTGTTTGTTGAGATGCTCATTGTTCCCAAATGATCTCCCTCCAAATATCAGCATCCTTTTCCATGGCACTTGACTTTGGCTCTTTTGCCAGCATCACTCCTAAGGTATGCAACCTCTGAGGATTTAATGTGATCTCCTCAGAAATAATGTGAAGTTTCTCTATGTGCATGGAAATATTCCACGTGGAAGACTGGTACTCAGAGGGCATGCAGGCAATGCCTTCCTTCCAGTACCTTGGCTCACATCTACAGTGGTTGGGAGTCACCTTCCCTCAAAAGCTGTCTCTGATGGGACACCAAAGCAAGAAAACTTCTGCAAGTAGCAAAACTCCTGCAACAAGCCCCACTGTCTTTTCTAGAACAAAAGCCTTCATAAAAAAAACACCCTGGAATGTAACAGCACAGCATGTCTGAACACATGCTAGCAGAGTTAGGCCCCAAACAAACAAATGGGAAAGAACACAGAACACCACCACCTTATGCTGTTTGCCTGTATTGCAAAGACAAGCACCTGCAGTAGCTTTTAACTGGCCTCATCCCTACCTGACTCCCACGATTTAGGGAAGGCCATCGAGAAAAACAAGGCTGTTTCTAAGTAAATGTGTCTGTTGGCCACCTAGGGGTTTATATCTCCACTAGTCACATTACCCAGGGATCAAAAATAAAAAAAATGTTGAAAACCATGGTCCTATTTAAACCATATTAAATCTATGCAAACCAGAATCTTAGTGATGCTTTTCTATCGTGCCTCTCCAAGGGAGGCAGGAGGAGACAGAGCTCCCTGTGCAAGAGAGAGCCCACTGAAAGGTGGATTCTCTCCAAAGTATTTTTGTCTGTGAAAGTGCCACCCATGGGAGCTCATGGTGAAAGCATGAGCAAAAATTTGCTTGTTCTATCACTGTCGTCTTGGAGAAGCCCTTTGTACAGTGGGTCTAGGGAACACCTATTTTTGTCCTGTATTTAATGTACAAAATGAAGGGGAATGGTTTGTTCTTGCTGAAATATTGACTCATTAAAAAATGCCACAAGTGCAAAAAACTAACTCTTCTGGTATTTTTGAATGTAATTGTGAAGTCTTTTCTCAGAACTAATTCAGCCAAGGACAACGTTAAATTAATTCTACAAAATCACCTGTTTCTTTTCTTACCACATATATAGAAAAGTCATAGAGAAATAACAGCACTCCTTTAAAGAGAAATTAAATGAACATAGGACTATTAATATAAATAGCATAAATCATATTAATTTACAGGACTGCTTTTCATACTGAATTCATTTGTCCTTCTTTCCAGAGCACTCAAAAGCTTCTCAGTTCTTTTAACACTGCATGTACTTAGTCGTGGATAATTTGTCCTTGGAGCAACGAGTCAGAACCAGTGTCCGGAAGGTGAGGAAGAAATGGCCGGGGAGGGTGACCGAGAGCTGCAAAGTGAGATAATGCTAATATCCCCACCCCAGGTGCCAAGAGTCCCTGCTCCGCTGTGGTCTGCAGAAAGGCAGGGTAGAGGGAGGTGGACATGTTGTGCCATGGCAGAGCAAGGAGGCAACGCTGGAGCAGGTAGGGCTGCTGACCATGCAGGAGACCCCTGTCTCTGGTTCACACAAGCAACTCAAGACACCCCTCATCCTGGACAGCTACAAGCACTGGTGCAGCTGGTCTCATGCCAACATCACTGATGGAGGTTCCCAGAACATTTTGCCTCCCCAGTAAGCCCAGTCCTCCATGGTTTGTGTTGTGATAAGACTCCTTGGACAGAATCACACAAGAGCGTCATTAAGTGAGCCTGGCACACAGGGAAAGCTTTCATTCGGGGACCATTTATTTGCTTTGGCTGCAAAGCTCTCTCATATGCCTGCAACGCTATAGCCTTCATCCATAGATACAGATCAGTGTTTGTATGCTCAGCACCTTTCCTTGCATCTGAATTTTTTCCAAACCAACAAAGATACACAGATCTGGCAGATATATCTGAAGCTTACAAACTTCCTCTTTTCCGCTCCTGCCTGTAATAGCTGGCTGCCGGTGATTAGTCTGCTAATTAGCAAGGGTGGACCAAAAAGAAAAGAAAAAAAAAAGGGCCTTTAACTCCAAGACATAACCCCCAGGCACATAATTCAGGGATCACCATCTCCTAAGAGAAGATGCTTGCCCTGCAATACATGTATTTACATTTCACATGGCGTGCCATCTCCTGCACATCCTTTCTAAAGAGTTAAATGCAGCAGAAAATTATACTTAATATTTTAATAACCTTCAACTGTGAACCCCAATCCTTAATATTGTGTGAAGTAAGAGACCTAGGGAAAAAAACACTTACGGGGGAAATTAATAGCAGCTATGTAACTTGCTGGATATTACTGCAGACTTCCAGCTCTTTAATGAATACAGGCTTGGTTCCTTGGGAGCCACCTGAAGTTATAAAGGTCCAGCAGATTCACACTCAGTAACATCTTTTCTGCCTTACACAACACTGCAGTGTGACCACAGACTTCCACAGTCATGGTGGCACTGAGCTGTGTGAACTTTGTTTAGTTTGCAACTACTTTCCCCCCTGCTAATGACCAGCCTCAAGATTGAAATCAAGTGAGAGGATCATCGTACTCTGAAAAAGGTACATCCCCCTTTGTTCCCTGTGAGAAGGATCCCGGATCAGACCTGTAAGGTTCTACTCCCCTTCCTTGCATGTTCTAGCTAGCAGGAAATTCATCCAGAGCTTCATGGCCCCATGGACTCCATGATAACCATGCATCTATTTGGCGGATGAAAAGCTGGACGTAAGCTGACAATGTGTACTCACAGCCCAGAAAGCCAACTGTATCCTAGGCTGCATCAAATGCATCAAAAGAAGCGTGGCCAGCAGAACAAGGGATGTGATACTGTCCCCCTACTCTGCTCTGGTGAGACCCCACCTGGAGTACTGCATCCATCTCTGGAGCCCTCAGGCCACACATGGGCTTGTTGGGTAGGGTCCGGATAAAGTCCAAAAAAATGCCCAGAGGGATGGAACATCTCTGCAGTTTGGGGACAGGCTGAGAGAATTGGGGTTGTTCAGCCTGAAAAATACAAGGTTCCGTGGAGAACTTACTGCAGCCTTCCAGTACTTAAAGTGGGCCTACAGGAAAGATGGGGAGGGACTCTTTATAGGGAATGTACAATAGGAAAAGGGGTAACAGTTTTAAACTAAAAGAGAGTAGATTTAGGCTAGATAGAAGGAAGACATTTTTTATGCTGAGGGTGGTGAGACACTGGCACAGGTGCCCAGAGAGTTGGTAGACCTCTCATCCCTGGAAACATTCAAGGTGAGGTTGGATGAGGCTCTGAGAAACCTGATCTACCTGAAGACATCCCTGCTCATTGCAGGGGAGGTTGGACTAGATGACATTTAAAGGTCCCTTCCAACCCAAACTATTCTATGATTCTTTTCTATGATTCTAACAAGGAGGCACAAGTCACACAAGCCACCAGCCCTGGAGGACAGCTTTGGACCCTTAGTAAAAAAAGAAAATTTTTTTTCCAGGGTCCTGTGGATTCTCAGAAGGACCACCTTGCATTACCTCCTGGGTTTGGAAGTACAACAGCTGTCCATGACAACTTTCCTTAAGAGCTGTGTAGCAGGAAGAGGATCAATTTGCTTTCCCAAAAAGCCTCTCATTCCCCATCTTGGAGAAGTGGTAAAAGATGCTGTGAGAGGAGCAGGAAGCAGAAGCTGTGTGGAGCAAAGGAAGTGAGCCCTTCCCTGGTGTCACATGCGAAACCTTGGGGGTCTGCCAGGTGAGTTTCAGGACTTCAGGTGTTCTCTCTTCAGGCTCTGCTGACGGCTGTACTGAGATCACCGAGACCAGCACACTGCATCCACAGGGCTGCAGCTAATGAGCCACCCACTGAGCACAATCAGTTGTCAGCTCTGTTCTTCTCATTTATATTGATGTTTTGTGCTGCTACCAGGTCTGAGGACCCTCACAAGGAGACTGCTGGGCAAAAGTAAAAAAAAAAAAAACCACCACCAAACCCACATTTAAAAAAGCACCATCTTTTTAACAGTAACGTAACATGCAGCCTCTACAGCTCTGTGCATCTGAGAGCTGATGGTGCTCAGAAGGCACAGACCCGACTCACGTCTCTAGCTCCAGCTACTCTCCCTGCTTCAGGCAGAAAAGATGCAATAAGTACGGTTCCCATTAGTGGGGTACCCCTGGAGGACCACACAAGCACATTCCTCTCCATCCCCTCGAGTAAAAAGAGGCCTCCAGCCTTTCACTGTGTCAGCACAAAGAGTAATTCACATGCATATGAATGCATTTGGCTAATCATAGTGTAGGGATAATTCTCTGTATATAATTACATGCTGTACGAGGCAGTTAACACTGCAGGGATGTTAAGGTCTGCTTATATGTAGGCAGGGGGATGGAAGGTTATTACGCAACGTTCACAGGGCAAATGGACAGATTCAGGCCTGTTGGTTTATTTTGCATAGACATTGAGCCAAAGTATATATCTAACCCAGTACAGTCCTGATTAAAACCAAAAATAGCTGTTGCTGGTAAGATTAAATTTAAACTCTATCCCCTTATCTTTGTCAAAAACTTATGTCTTTGCCTGGGGATCTCCATCATACTGATAACCAAAACTGCCTGGTTTGCTGGATTGTTTAAAGTCTGGTCCAATCACCATGTTCACTGTCTTACTTTCAGAAGTTTTAAGTAGCTGTATATTACATATACGGCAACGGATTAGCAAGTACCTAGTATCCCTGAATATCAAAACTTTGTCTGGGGCAGGGGCTTTTCTGAAATCTGTGTGTGAAGGAGAAATATGGAGCCTTTTGAGCAGAAATAAAATACTGTAAAACTGAAAACAGAACACCCTTTTTCTTGTTTTTTATACATATCAGGAAAAACACAATCAAAAATTGAAGAACAGTTGGAAAAGTACAGCAACATCCTTGAACTAGGTATCATGTAGAGGGTGAAGAAAGTAATTCACAACACTGGGGATACAAGATGCAGGAAAACTCAGAAGTATCATCAACTCAACAGCAAGAGACTCCAAGCAGTCACAAAATACAAGGCTGGTTTCCAAAGCTTGGGAATAAGGCTAGAAAAGAATGAAGTTTGAAAAGAATAGAAACTCCTATTCCAGTTACTAAGCCTGAAGAAGATACACCAATCTTATTTTTTTTCTTTTTTTTTTTTTGTTCTAAGCTATTTTTTGCTCTGCAGTCACCACAACTAGAAGCTTAATTCATACAAGTCAAGTCTGAAATTCTTCAACAATTAGTCGGCTTTCTAAGAGACAGTAAATATTAATAGATTCATGAGAAAGTATTATGAACTGGCAAGGCTGAATCAGGAACCCCTAGTGTCACAGCAAACCCAAACAGAGACAACATGATTTGCCAGGGCAAATCTCCCTATAAATCCTGCATGAGCTAGTGATTCTCTGTGTGACCTTTGGCAAATCATTTGGTCTTGGTTTGTTCCTCTGTCTACTCAGCTGGAAAACTGGATTAAAAAAAAAAAAAGAAGAAGCAGAGAAGCAGGGGTTGACCAAAAACCAGATGCTGAGCATGAGCTAAGCCTTACCAGGTAAATAAATTATTTTTTAAATAATTACAATAATACAAGATGTTCGGCATACCTCATTTTTTACTTCATGTTTTTTAATGTTGGAGCCGAGCTCATTTATCCCAAGAGGATGAATATGACGACAATGGAGAAAAGGGATCTGGTGCCAAATCAATAGGGAGGGCCATCAATCCTTGCCGGGAATATCAGACTGCCAAAGACAACACTGTGATAACAGCAAATCCCACCCAGATTTCCAACCCAGCTCACCCGGCTCACGGCTGAGGCTGAGGCCAAATGGTCTTCTACACAGAAAGGGATGAGGAAGCTACTGGAGAACCCAGGAAAGTGCCTGAGCTGGTCTCTGTGGGGCTGGAGAAGACCTACAGGGAGCTCAAGGCAAGGTCTTCCCATGGGCTGGTTTGGATGCTAGGAACTGCTCCCATGACCTCTATTAAGCTTTCCCTAAATCCCTCCTCATCCCAAAATAACTTCAACTCAATAACCTTCCAGAGACACCTTGCAGAAGCCATTTGTTAGAGCTAATTTTGGGGAGGGGTTGGGTACATATCCAGAAGCAAGGGGGGAAAGGGCTGGTTTGTTGGGGAGGGGTTTGTTAGCTTTGATTCATTGCTGAAGTTCACTTACTAGCATGTATTTACTGCTGTTGGCAGGCTGAGCGTGCACACTGCCTAGCAGATTTATCTGTAATACTGCTGGGTGGTCACTATTCTTGTGTTGTAAGATTAATTGGAAAGACTCCTGGGGCATTTGGTACTCGGAAGTTATAGCTATTTAAGTAAAATAATAATGCGTTTTTCTCCGTGGCCCCATCCATCTACACTAGGGAAGTCAGGGCCCATGACAGGCTAGTGGGGCAACTCCTCAAGCTATGGGGAGGAGCAGCAGCTATTGCAGAGCAGAGAAGGCTTGTCTACTTTATCAGCTCATTCCCCAGCAAGCCAAGGCAGTGCTGAAAATACTGAAAACTTGCCTTTGCTGCTCCATTTGTTCCTACGGGAACGCCATGGCTGTGGGCTGTAAATATTTCACTCATAGGTTTCCAGACCTGTTGGCTCTGTTCAGCCACCAGTGAACGTGCAATAAGTGGCTGGCTTGGAAACGTACTTCTAGGTCCTCAAAAGGATCTAATTCTTCTTTTGACACCTAAATGCTATTGATTTCTCTTAGTTTGATTTGGAGGTCAGCACAGAAACCCTGCCTGGGATCTGTGCTTAAAAGCCAGTGATCAATGAGAAATATAGTTAACTCTTTAATTGCTCTGCTCTGAACCAAGCTTTTCTTCTTGCCCTGCCACTGTGGTGGCAAGTGTGGGAAATGTTCACAGGAAGCGCTGAGTCAGCGCTAATCCAGCACACGTCTCTGCTCAGGTATCCGAGGTCAGTGATTTGGGCTGGGAGGGAAATTGCTGGCTCCCGTCCCTCATGGCCATCCGGCCATCACAAACAGCCATGAAGTGGAAGCACAAGACTTTCAGTGACCCCGGCTTCTTTTCCCCTGAGCTGCAAACGCCAGCTGCAAAGCCAGCAGTGAGTATTTTCACAGAGGGATCTCTCCTGGCTCCCATCCCTCACGGCATCAGTGCCGTGGCTGTACCTGCCCAGTGGCAAGACAGAGGCTTCTGGGGATGCCATGTGTGCTCACACCCGTGTTACCGGAGGTGAGTTTCACCGGTGAGGAGGGGTTAACGGGAGTCCCGTTCCCTGGCAGGGTGTGATGGAACAAACTGAGCACATCCATACCGCAGGGTTAGAGTACCGGTAATTATTGTGTTTATTTTTTTAATAGTTCTTAGGGTGAGGAGACAACTCAGCTATAGAGAATATTTTTATATTGATACACTTTATGGATTTGCACTGAGTAAGAGTGAACTTACTTGCCAAATCAAATATCAGTTTTAATAAAGCTTTTAGGACTTTGCCAGTTTAGGAACACAGTGTGCCATTTTTCTGGGATGTATAGATTGCTGGCTGGGATTTTTTTTTTTTTTATACTTCAGTGACCCCTTTTTGGCATTAGCATCAGCTTCTCATTTCCTTACAACTGAGTGGGCAATAAGAAGATCTTAGACACACAGAGACCCCTGCTAAACTCACAGCCACACACACAAAGCAGAAGCTTCACAGTAGAGCAGCTGGACTTCAGAGAGCAAACATCCCCCTTCTGGGTTTCCAGTGAAAAGGTCAAGTGCCAGTTAAAACCTGCAGAAATGCCCCCTTTCACTTTTTCTTCCCAGTCCGACCCTGTGTTACACAGTGCTGGCAGAGCAGCCCATCGAGGAGGAGGAGGGGGAGCGTCTGCTTTGCCTCCGGTGAGTCCCTGAATCAGGGACAGCCCAGGCTCCTCCAGGAGCTGCAAGTTCTGCCCCTGCAGCTGAGAGGGAAGAGTCTCCCACCCTTGACCAAAAGCTGACAGGCCAAGACCAGGGTGATAACATGAAGGTTATCACACATACACCACCTTATTTTCTTTTCTTTTCTTTTTTTTTTTTTTTTTTTTGTTGAAATATATAAAACTTGTACTAAGTTTCAGCAGCTAGGAACTCATCCCTTGAAGGTACCTCATGGATGGGAGGGTGGGGAGACAGCAAAGCGCTAAAGTAATTGTCTTTTAAGCAGCCCTAGACAACTCTACTTTCTTTTCAGGCTGAAACAGAACTGGATTAAAAGAGCATTTTAGAGACCCCTGAGCAGGAAAGCAAGGTGAGGTCTCCAGTGGAAAGGAAGAACAGCAGCTTTATGGACTTGGTAGCTTCTGACTAGATGGTCCGTGGAAGAACTTGCCTGGTCCATTCCAGGGACCGTGGGAGCAAAACTTTCCTCACCCCCTAGAAATTGACCACACAGATTTTCTGCTGAATTACAAACATTACCTCTTAGAAGTGGGAAAGACTGTCTGAGTTCTGTGAAAACCCGGTGAGTCCACCCAGGATTAGGATGTCTTAATTAATGACCACAGACTAACTCTCTCCAGAACGTCAGAGAAATACTGTCTGAGACCGTCCCAAGGACAGCCTCTTCTTTACTACATTACCACAATCACCTGCTTTTCCTCTTCTTCCCCACAGACAGCCCAGTCAAGAAAAATGGGGTGACAAGGGACACTTTGTTCTCTCTATCTGACGGTCTGTGCAGTGGAACTCAGACCTGCAAGTCCCCTCCTTCTTTTGCAAATTGGGACATAATGGTTGAGCTGACTGTACTATATATGGGACAGGCCATGTAATTGATGGCTGAAATGCAATAAAATCTTACAGAAAGCACTACCCCTTTATTTTATATTTTCTTAATTGCAAAACTACATTATTTGATACATCTTTCATGGTTGTATTGAACATTAAGTTTAGTGGAAGTTTTGAATGAATGAGGGTTGCAGTAGCTGGCTCAAGATGACCATTGAATATATAACAACATTAATGCCATCAAAGCTGACACTTCAATGGCAAAGTTAGATGTTCTCACCAGAAAAAATAAGTAATTTTTCTGAAGTGCAATTGTTAAGTCAATGTATGGTAAAGTTTTACTTTGCTTGAGCATAGTGGTTAGTCATAAAAGCAGATCAGAAGGTGGAGAACACAGAATATGGCTCTGCAGCAGCTTCACTCCATTTTCTTTTTCTTCTTCTTCTTTTTTTTTATTTTTTTTCAGCAAAAGGGATAGATTTTTCAAAAGCAGAAAGTTGCTGTTGCCATTTTTTTTACAAAAAGGCTTTTTTGCCTCTCTCAGCAAAATTGGAGCATTCTTGTCTGTAAAAATGTCACATTTTCACCTAGGGCAACTTCATGGAAATTTACAAAGATTTACAACAAGAAGCAAAGTTTTAATTTTCATGAATATGCCCCAGGTGAAAATGTGACTTTTTACAGAGAGGAATGTACCATTCTCTTCAGCAAATGAGTATTTTCTTAACAAAATAGCAGTTCAATTTTAAAAGCTGCCTTCCATTACATTTTTTTAGAGCTACCAAAGGAAAGTTTAATGCACCCATAAAACCCACTCCTTTCCCATTTCGCCACAAACGGGAGCTTCTCATTTATATAGACAGTATTGTTTTTGTCGTTGTTGTATTTAGGATCCTTAATCATGGATCAAGACCCTGCCGTGCGAGGCACTGCATAGAGACAGAACATAAGGCTGGTTCTTGCTTCAAAGAGCCGAGTCCCCATGGCAAGAGGCAACAGCATGGGGGAGCGTATGGAAACGAGACAACGGATTATGGGCAGAAGAGGTTTAGAAGTTGATGTACCGCAACCATGTTGCCTCGTGCTGGGAGAACGGGGTCACCACCTATCAAATTGCAAAACCTTTGAATTCGAGCCGAGGATTAGGGACAGACTTGGATGGATCTTGCTCAGCTGCGGCAGCCAGAAAGAGATGAGGTGCAATGCTATTAATGCGAAATTTTCCATTTGTCCGGCGGTCAGTTGGATAACAAGTTGCTTATATTTGAAGATGAGATTGATGTAAAACACCAGGACAGAGCACCACAAAGCAGAAAAGGATCCAGGAGTGACTCTGGGACAAGGACCTAACAGAGTCCTGCTACTGCAGAAACTGCAAGCATGGTGCTGGGGTACTGCACCAAGACCACCATTTATAAGCTGTTTGACATACATTTTGGTCCATTTAGTGCTGCTAAGGCCTCGGCTGGAATATCTTTTTCAGTTTCAAGCACACCTTATTTTTTTTAAGAGAATGGAAAAAAGCGATATCCCAAATACAGTTCTTCAAAGTAGCAAAACCTACTGAGATCTACAAAACATGATTTATTAAGTAAGATTGAAGGAAATGGGACTGTTTAGTCTAGGGAAAAAAAAAGACTGAAAGGACACAATAGCAGTCTTTAAATACACTGAAGTTATCTGCAAATATTGGGGAGTAATTTTGATGATAGGATGGGAAATAATGGGCTTTGGTAGTTGCAAAAGAGATTTAGGATAAACATGAAAAAAAGATTCTAATGGTAAAGATGATTAAGCACTAGATAGATTGGCTGGGGAAGCTGTTACATCTCCATAATTTTTTGTTTGTTTTTGAATAAGAGCTTAGGCAAACATCTGTTGTGAACAGCTTAGGTACAAGCTGATCCTGCTCTTGGGCAGAGAAGGGATCAGATCTGTGGTAAGCCACGGAGGTGCTCTGAACCACGCCAATCCCTCTGCTGCAGCTGCATTTGCCTGTGGGGCACAAAAAGTCCCAGCAGGACCGAGCAGCTTCACGGGTGAGAAACTTTGAGAAATGCTGGGCAAGACCATCTCTCACAATCCTTTCAAACCTAGTTTGGATGATTTATGGCACACAAAGTGTGATGTATCCTGTGGCATGTGTTAGGGACCTTTAGCATGCACATATGTTGGAATTTAAGGAAGTCACTACTGTTTCTGAGGGCTTCAAAGTTTGGTGCAATCCTGCAGCTTTCTGAGAACATGGTGAGCACCCACCCTCTGGAAGCCAAAAAAAAAAAAAAAAGGGCCTTCAGACTTTTTAAAATTCTTGCTCCTCTTGGGCACCCAGAGTCGCTCTTCTCTGCAAATTCAAAGGCACCTCTGCTCCGCAGTCTTTTCCAAACCAATTTGAGGCAAGACATAATCAGCACTCATAAAAAGATATGATTACTCTAAGAGAGAGCAGAGAAATGGGAAGCAGGCAATGTGGTTACATACATTGATGGGAAGTACAACCAGTGAGGCTTGAGTACAACACTGAATCAAATCATAAAAGCACACAAAGAAGAGATTCTGGAGACATGCAGAACAGACAGGAGCTTGTGCTCTCCCAAAATTTGTTGTGTGGTTTGGAGCTTTGGGTCAGACCACACAGATCAGAAGGAGTTTGAAATGACAAGGCAGGGAAGCAGAGACCCTCAGCACGGCAAACGAAACCCTGGAAGTGATTTGCAGTAAGTGCCTCAGTCTTACCCGCCTAAAACCCCTTTCAAGTGGAGCCGGAGGGAGAGACGATGGCTGCCACAGCATCCTGCTGCTTCAGCAGTGGTAGGTGCTGCTGCACAGCTTTAGAAGGGGCGTGTTGGCTAGTGAAGGCAGGAGCAGATGAAAAAGATTACTCAGATACTCTGCAGCTTTCTCCTGTGACACATAGCTTATCCTGCAAGTGAGGCAGAAGCTGTTTCACCTTTATTGGGGTAGGATCACACACACGGGCAATTACCATGCTGCAAGATGTAGTCATTAAACCTTCTGACACCTTGTCTGTTCCCTATGGCCAGGCGTAGTATTTAGCTCTACAGTGCTTGGTTTTTTCTCTTTGAGCACTATGACTTGACACATGAAGACTTTGCTCCTTGGAAAGGCAAAGAGCCACCTTATGGTTGAGCACAAAGAAGGGGCTGTCTAGAGACAGGTTGTGGCACACAAACCACTTTGGTTTTTGCCCTGCTGTTACTGCTGCCAGCTGCAGCTGCAGCTTGCTGTGGAGACAGCTAAAAACAATAATTCATTGGCATCATACTTCTCCAAAAACACTACTGTCATCACAGATGCATGTGTGTCTTCACACCTTTCCTGCTAATGCTCTGGGATTTGCCCAAGACCATCTTGAAGAGTGAGAGCAATGATCTCCCATTGCCTCCATGAGGAAACAAAAGATCTGGAGAACACGCACTCAACACCTCAGCCCCTCGTGTGTAACACTGCTCCTTACCATGTGTTCCTGCCCAGAGAAACAAACCATAAGAATGAGTCATATGAAAAAAAAATAATTAAAAAGAAAATATCCTAACTCAGATCTGTCCCGCATGAGGAAGATGATGCACACAGGAGCTTTCTCTGAAGGTGCTGTCTTTCTGTCTAGCACCAGCACAGCTCTGGTGACAAACAGGACAACTGAAGAAACATGAATGGAGGCAACAGTGGGAGATTTTCAGAAAGTACACCCGCACAGAGACTAGGTTTCCAGCAACCCAAGCAAGGGCGTGCGTGCAGCGTGTGAAGCTGCACTGTGGGTGCTGTCAAGTAGATTAGAAGCGGGTAGAAGATTTATCTCTGTGTAAGCAGACCGTCTGAGTTTTCTTCCAAAATTTTCAGGGGAAGTTTAGTTCCCTGCCTCTGAGGAAAATGAATAATTTCTACAAGATGTGTGTTTTGCGCTTGAGTTCCTGAGTTCCCTTCTTTCACAAAAAGGATAATTTTTTTTTCCTTTTCCAGGAAATCATCTCCTCTTTTTTTTCTTTTTTTTTTTTTTTAATTTTTTGTTGTTATTGCTGAGATTGTGGGTCTGCAGACCAGAAGTGCCCAGGAGAAATGCTTGTCCAGTGGAGAGGAGAGGTCCCTATAAGAAATATTTTTGCTCCTAGGTGGTCTCCTGCTTCTCATTTTTGTGAAACCCCTGAAAGAGCTGGATAGGTACACATATGCACATGGGAGAGGAAGGTGAGTGGAGAGAAGTCAAAAGAAGAGAATGCTTTTTTTTTTCATTTAGAAAAAATTTGACAGGAAAACACTCTGGAAGTCAGATTGCCTACAGAGACTGATTCATTTCAGCTTGAAGCACAAATGTGGTTGCTAGCCTAATCCCCACAAAGCCACAGAGAACTTCCACTAAAGAGTTCATTAGGCTTTGACAAACTATATGCACCAGGCTGTGTGTGCTCGCTGGGCTCTCCTGAGACACTGGAAAGTATTTAATACACAGGCAAACATCTTAGAGGGGAAGGTATCCATTCCTCATATATTTCCACATAAAGCATTTTTGAAAGATTTATTCGGCGTAACCTGATTATTTCCAAGCTGCCATGTAGCTCCCAGGAACAGCTCTGACCTCAGCTAAGGGTGGGAAATCAAGGAATTCAGCTCTGAAAACAGACTTTCCAAGCTGCTTTCAAGTTTGGTGGCACAGTTCAGTGCCTATGTGAGGAGGAGGGGAAGGTAAAAAACCCCATGTTTCTGTTCAGCAGCTCAGCCCTCATGAAGTATTACTGCGTTTCCTTCCCATGGAAATGCCTAGGGAATTAAGAACTTATTTTCTCAAGGGGTACCTGTTTCAGTTGGTTCCAGTGATCTATTTTCGCCTCCCTTTTAAGCAGGCTAATTCACTTCATGCTGTCAAAGAAAAAACAACAACAATCAAATTAGATCATATTATCAGCATAAGATAAAATAGTAGAGGTTTTATTTTTTTGAGCACTTTTATCTCAATGGCACAATTTGGAGCAAGTCCAAACACTCAGAAATTCTGTAAATTTGCTTTTAAGAGCCCAGCAGGGGGTTTTCATGGAAAGCACTCCAGTATATGAAAGAATTTGTGAACAGCCAACCCCATTTACCACAAATTTAATGTGATTTTTTTGCAGTGTGATTTTCGGAAGCCTACATTTCTGGTTGCTACTTCCCACCATTATGTTTCCATAAAAAAGTGCAGGAAAGTTTTCCTTTTTTAAAAAAGGGATGATGTGAAATAACAAAACAACCGAGCCTTTAATAGGATTGCTGCTCTAACTTTAAGGACTTGAATCTTGTGAGGAGAGAAACAGACAAGTCACTGGATACACAGGCCCTGTATTCGGGTCTGAAACAACTATCATCAAAGACCAATTCTGTTTGGCCTTCAAGAACACTGCATGATAAACTTTTATTTTGATGGAAAATGTTATCATCTCAGGCCCAATCATGAGCTCCCATTAATTTATATTAGCAAGCTGTGCTCTTAGAAGTTAATGAATCCCCCTTTTTGGGGCTCTGGTACAACACAGCAAGCTTGTCCAACTTGTTGAAGTATCTTCAGCTGCTGGTGTGTCAACTTCAATTTGGAGGACACTCCCACAGCGGCATGGAAGAAGAATTTTTGCAGTGGTTGAACACCACAAAAAAAGCCATGTTGGGATACATAGGGATAGTGTAGTATCCTTGAGAACAATAGGAAAGAATTCTTTTTCGCTGTTTTTTTCCTTTGTATTCATACATTAAAAAGTATCAATCTTTACATTTGAAAGAGATGAGTTTTCTTTATTAAATTGAGAATTTGAGGATGTTTTTTAAAAAGTCCTTACTTCAAATAGTAGAATAAGATGGACTGGCTGAGGTGGGAGAGCAGGAATGATAATCTACAGGCAGTGCAGAAACATGGCAATAGGTTTGCCTCAGTCTCTAGGGTCAGGTCTCTCCAGCTGTCACCAGCCCTGGAAAGGGCAGGGGGAGAGATATAACCTGTCATTCAAAACCTGGTTTTTACTCTGAAAAATGCTTCTAAGTATTAGTATCTTCAGATACCAAAACAAAATCCATCTAAGAAGTAGCTTACCTTAAACTCATTAGTCACAAATATAAAAAAAGACCCTTAGCAAATAGCTACCTTTGCCCTCATGAGGCTTTAGCTGGATATTTTTCCCCATCATTGCACACAGCTGGGAAAAAGCTGGGCAAGCCACCCTTTTTCATGGCTGAGAATTTTGCCAAAGTGGTAATAACTTACCACTCAGAAGTTTGTAAGAAAAAGGAGATTGCCTACAACTCCCTCCCCTGTCACTGTGCAAAGAGCATCTTTCAGAAATCCTCTGGCTTTCAGGGCCAGGTCGGCAGCCCCTCAAACATATGTGCTGACAATGGATGGGCTTCAGCAGAGCCAATGCATTTGGGCTCTTTGGGGTCAAGGAGGAAGGGGTTCTTGGTCTCACCTGAGCAAGGAGAGGTTTCACAGTCCCACCAGCCAGGTCCCTTCTACCCTTTGCTGGCCTGGGCTTGCTCTGCACCTTATGGGGGTTTAGCACATGGCTGGGGAGCTTTCAGCAATGTTTTATGGGGTACTGAAGGTCCAAGAATGGCTTGGCTGCCAGGGACAATAGCCAGTTCTGCCATGCCAAGGGACAGCTTGGGCATTTGCCAGGATCATAAATGAAGCAGTTAATTTGCATCTAAATTACTTAGGATTTTAATCAGAGATTAATAAACAAAGGTTTCAGTAATTATTTATATAGATCACAGCAACAGTGCTTCGCACAACACAGCAGCCAGCATCGTTTGCTCTTGGGGCTGCAGAGAAATATGGGTGGAAAAGAAAAACCCACTGCTCCACTGGAGCCAACTTCTCCACATGTGGCTCTCTCTTCAGCAGTGGCTGGTGCCCTGCTGAGAGACTACAGGCTCTCCTTTTTTTCCTCCTCATCCTCCTCCTCCTCCTCCTCACTGGAACCACCCTGCTTCAGCATGGCCCCAGGAGTGTTGGGCTGCCAGCCAGAACCCCTGAATTGCCACACTTGGACCCCTCGGCATGAGGTGACCCTGCTAAACAGCCCTCCACCTTAGCAACATCCTTTGTTGCTTCTTCATATCACATCACTAAAGAAACCCCAAAGCATCAGTCTTCACTGGCGGAGGATCAGCTGCCTACACTGTGGCTTTGGCAGCTGGAGGGGTGCTGGTGAGGGACAGGACAGACCAGTGCCCGCTGGGAAGGGTGGAAGAGGAGAAACCATCTCTCTTCTGCAGACGCTTCACGCTGAAGTAATACAGTGGCTTGGGGAGATTTATACTTCCCCATATTAGCTTTAAATCTTGTATTTGTCAGTTGTCTCTTTGTCTGTTGATTCCTCCCTTCTACTCTTTTGGGGTTTTGTCTTCATGCATTCGTATGCTGCAGTTTGGTTAAAACAGAATTAGAGATTGGACTTCAAGTTCTCACAATCTCAACAATTTAGCTTTATGCTGCTATAGTTAGTCATATAAAAATAGAGGATTTAAAGTCAATACTGCCTAGAAACTGCTGTTGCATTCAAGAGAAAAGAAAAAGGATCTCTCTCGTTACTTAAAAGAAATGCAAGGCCAAAAAAATTCCCTGAGCACAGAGGTGCTCTGTTCTGCACAGCCCCATTGGTACATTTAGCAAAGCAAGGTCAAGAGAGACTCCATTATACAACAAAGCAGCAGTTCTCTTGTCCCTGTTTAAGGAGTCAGATCCCTAGACATTGCTAAAGAAAAAAACTGTTCTAGCAGGAAGGTACGGGAACACATCACTGGCATGAAGGACATGGGTGTTTTTCCAAGAAACTTGAATTGGTCTGGGCTTTAAGTTTCATTTCCCTCAGCAATGCTAGGCAAGAGCAGGCACAGCAAGGCTATTTTATCTTACATTTTGTTAGTGGCTTGCAAACGGATACTCAACAGCTTAACAGTTTAACACAGCTGGAGATATTCAGCTTCAATGACTAGATATGCCTGAAAGATGTCATAGCTGACTTGGAGGATTTTACATTTATTCTGCCCAAAGACTCTCCGTAACACTATTTGTCACTGCAGGTAATTGGCCCTGCTCGGTCTCTGCATTCAACAAAGAAATGCTCCAGATTTTCCTGTCCATGGGTGAAGGAGAGAGTGTTTTTCAGTCCATCTTGGTGGTGGCTTTCAAGATTCCTTTTCTAAGGAAAAGAAAGCACCTCTGTTTACAGTTGCTTCTGAGAAGGCCTTCTATGCAGGGACGGATTCACAGGGATGAACTGAGTTGGGGACAGGAGGACAGGAGCCATTACTTCTAAGAGATTTGCAACTTCTCTCTCCCATTAGCAAGTCTCTGTGCATGTCTGGCCATGCAGCACACAATTTTTCTTTCATGCCCACTTCTCCTGACCTCTTGAAGTTGTACCTGTCCTTACCTTCCACAGGCACCTGCAATTAGCACTGACTTTTACCTCTGAGACATTTCTGTCTGAACTACCAACTGTGAGCCTCCTCCTAACCTTCTCCTCTTCCTGGGGTGCTGGAGGGCTGATGGTCCTTCCCCATCAGCACTCATTGCCCCACAGCAAGCATACAACAGGTCCTGGCTCCAGCCCAGGTGAACATTGTTCCTGGTTCAGGTTATTCTGCTGAGAGAAAACCTCATGTGCTTAAGGTACCATACAAGCACACTTCAGATCCTTCCTCTAGCCAAACCTTCCCAGCCTGGTGGGGTGCTGGGTGGGGAATGAAGAAATGGGTGGATGAGATGAGTGGAAAAGAGCACCAGAACCTCTGGAGGACCTGTTATAGGGACAATTGAGTACAAGGATTGCTTTCTCACTGCTGAAGACACAGTTCAATGAAAACATCCATGTGGTCTGCTCTGTGAAGAATTTTCGAGATTGTAAATTTCCCAAAAATTCAGGTTGGAGGGGGGGCTTAGGAGATCCCCTGCTCAAAGCAAGTCTAGTTAGAAGAAGTTGCTCAGGGCCATGTCCAGTTCAGTTTTGAATGTGTCCAAGGACACAGAACTCACGTCCCTGGGCAGCCTGTTCCAGTGCTCAATCACCTTGTCTGTGATACTTTTTCCTTGTATCTGATCAAAATTTGTCTTGATGCAATCTGTTCATTGCCTCTTGTCCTTTCCCTGTGCCCCACTGAGAGGAGCGTGGCTCCATGTCCTCCCATTTGGCAGCTTCAAAAAGTAAATAGATCTTTGCAGAAGATCTTTGCAGAAACCTTTGCAGTTTCTTCTCCAGAATAAACAAATCCTGCTTCCTCAGCCTCTCCTCATACAACAAGTGCTCTTGCACCCTCTATCAGCCTTGATGGCTCTCCACTGATGTCTCTCAACTGTGTTGACACCTCACTCAGGCTGGGGATCCAACACTGGAGACACAGTTCCTATACCACAGTCTCTCCATCGGTGGCCCCAGAACTGCCAATGACTCCATTATAAGGGATCTTGCCACTCTGTGCCTGGGAAAGATTCTGGAGCAAAGAGAGAGCTCTGTTGGAGTTGATGGAGATGTTCCCAGCACAGGCTGGAAGCAGACCCCAAAGGATGGGCAGGAGGCAGGAGGGGCATACAGGTAGCAGGAGTTCTTTGAGACCAGGGTGAGAGGCCTCACCAAGTAAGGAGGGCTCGGGGACTCAAGGCAGCCCTTGCTTCATGGAGTAAACATGAGGCCTGGCTAATGCCAGAACAAGCAGTATCCAGAAAGAAGAAAGTATTCTGAGCTATATCAACAGAAACTTAGTCAGTAGACAAAAAAAGTAATTACCTCCATTTACTTTTCACCTGTTAGAATGCATCTGGAGTCCTGTGTATAATTTTGAGGCTCCCTGATTCAGGAAAGTTGTTGATGACCAAATGGAACTTTGGCAGAGGGCTACCCAGCTGAAGCACTTGCCCTGTGGGGAGATGCTGGGGGATGTGAAGGTGTTCAAACTAGAGAAAGGACAGCTTCAGGGACACCTTCCAGTACCTACAAAAAGGTTACTGAGAAGATGGAGCATGGTGGGAAAATATGAGACAGTTGTCTCATCCAGCAGAAGCAGGTGCCACCATCTCCCAGAGGATTCAATGTGCTGATTCAGCACTGCAGAGCCTGAGGGAAGGAGAACCTCCAACTTCCGTTGGGATTCCTTTTACATGTGCTGGCATCAAAAGCTGTTTCACAAAGGAACAGGGTCAATTAGGATCCCTGTGGCCAGGGAGAGGAGAGAGGTGCACCTGCCTCCCCATGCAATGGTGGTACCATGGGCACTGCAGAGTTTGGGAGCTTTGGCATCACCCTCTGCTAACCCACATCTGTGACTGCCAGCCAGCAGGACTGCCTGATGTGATGAAGATGCTTAGTACACCATGGTCTGCCTCGTCCTCAACTTCAGAGGGAGCCCTGCAACCTCATCTTTAGGGATCAGGAAGAACGTGACTCTCAGGAAGGTGGGCCCTGAAAAAGGGACAGAAGAAACAGTCTGCAGCAAGTTTCCATGCAATCCCTACAAACACTGAATGCACCACCAGCCCAGCTCCATGTGGCATCTTGCACGGCCTTTTTCAGTTCTCCTGTGCATATCCATTGTGGAAGGGATTGACACGTCAGAAAATTTCCTGCATCCTGACTGTAAAAATAGAGTCAAAGTAGGACGTTTCCTCCTCTACTTCAGGGCTCATTCTTTGTTACTGAAGCACATCATGTAACAGTTTGCAATTAAAACCATCAACAGCATGGAAGGCCATACCACAATAGCTTTGTAGTCAATTATTTGATTTATAATTAAACATGCAGAATTTCAGCTTACTGACTGGAAAGTAGGACAAGCGCTTTCTGTTTGCCTGGTTCTAAAAAAAAAAAAAAAGCCAGGGATCCAGGCTGCAGTTTCTATAGCATGGATAATTTCTCTCCTCCAGCATGGGCTGTCTAGACAACGAGCAGGTTAAAACAAGGTAAATTTCAGGATGCAAATTTTAAGCATTACCATAGCAGCAATTAGAAACCCCCAAATAAACAAACAGCTGGCTGCAATGAAAGCCCCTCAGCCATCTGGGAAGGCAAGCTGAGTAAGACACAGAGAGCACTGCAACATGTGGGTCAGGTTGGCATGCTTCCTCCATGTGGTGACATTCTCCTGGATTCAATGACGCTCCTGCAGCACAGCAATTTTGCAGAGTGAGTCAGAACTTCAAATCAACCCTGAGGACAGAAATTTGTGTTGTCCATCCCTTCCTTCCCTCCGCTTCAGACAGCAAGGAAGATTTGAAGGTGGTTCATCATCAGGTTCATCAGGTACGTCTCCTTGGTCAGGCCTTGCAGTTCTTTGCCTGGCTTTCAGGTTTTATGCACATAAAGTGATACACTGCACGGGCATCCTGTGCACAACATGCAGTGTGCTAGGGCTAACAGCAGTTTTACCCAGCTGATGAGCAGAGCAGTAGACTGGATCTAGCCAATTCGTGCTGTGTACCCTGAGAAGCAGTAAGCGTTATCTTGAAGGCTGTTACACTTTCCTAACCACTTCACACAATTAGTCTTGAGGGCCTTTTTAGAAAATTTCTGTGAAATGTACTCTCTCCACTGCTCTCTTGTATGCATTAGATTACATTTTTCTCTTCTGCAGCTTTGTAAGAGGCCACTAGAAACTCCCAGGCTCTCTGCCTTCACTGGGCATATCGAGTCTTATGAGGGCCGCCAGCTCCCAGTTCCTCTGAGATTTCCATGCTCATGTAATGAGAATGAATGTTGAGCCACAGCTCATTGTCCAAGATCCCAAACATCTGTTTGTGGGAAGAAGTTTTTTGTATCCATACAACTTATTAAAAAACTGATGTGAACACAGTGTGATTTGTCCTCAAGAGTTGGACAAGCTCCATGTGGAGGGCCTATAGCATCGCTGGAGCAGCAGAAAGACTTTAGGTTGTGAGTCACCAAACATGCTTATATCTTACCTGGAGAGTGGACTGACTTACCTACCTATGTAGACAAAACTACCATTACCTTTCCCGTACTCCAGCTTTGAACATCTGTATTACTTACCCTTGAAAAACATTCATCTTTAGGGTCACAATATGACAGTGAAATAAGACCCGAGTAGTGAACATCTGCATTTTCCACCCCTTGACAGTGGAAAGGGGGCTCTACTTAGTGATTTGTACATCAGGGTATTTGTACACCCACTTCACACTCTGCCTTCCCACCAGTAGTGGTGAACTGTTCTTCAAAGGCAAGACTACCTGCTTGGTCATCACTTACCTGCTTGCAGGTGGTATTTCAGGGTGGTGGAGCAATAATGGTGCCTACCAGGGGATTGTTTCAGAAGTCAGGTTTCAACTTGATCAATAACAAGTATGACTTACTGCAGAAGTAGCTCCTCTCTTCTCACCAGCCCAGCCCAAGTGTAGCTTCCAAAAGCTTGGATTATTTTGGTATCATAGTACTTGCACATGCAGAAGACACAGATTCCCATCCCGTCTTGGAAAGGTTGCATCAATTGTCTGTATACCTGGCAAGGACTCAGAGGAACTCATGGGTGTTCAGTCTGTGGGTCAGGTTGCAAGACTGAAAAATCAGTGACATTTAGTAAATGACAAACAAGAAATTTTTTTTTTGTGGGTTTGTTGCAATTAGCACAACAATAGAAATAGTCAGTATAGTTACCATATTCATACAGAAAAGCAAACATGTGCAGAGTAGAAATGACTGGATTAAAATGCAAGAAAATAAAACAAGGAGAAATTTCCACCTGTATAAACATACCTTTCACTTGTTGCATTCTTCTTGTTCAAGCCCCATTCCTGAGCAGACAGCCACCAGTGGATTTTTTTCCTATTTTCATGTTCACTACACAGAAATGCATGCTCTGTGACCACAAAGATCAAATAGTAGAGTTCTAAATAAGTGCTACGCCCAGTATTACTACATCCGCCAGACATCAATTGTTAAAAATAAAATTAAGACCATTTAACTATATTTTCCTTACTTTGTCATCTGGCCATTTTTCCAAAATTAACTTTTCAGCTGCACAGGGCAGCAGTTTAAGTATGAAGCAACCAACTGGGATTTCTGTATGACTAAATGTTTTCCCCCAGGGTCTGGGAAATGTTTGCAGCAGCCATTGCCAAATCATGCCTGCCTCCCAGCTAGCACATGGCCATGGCCTCTAGCTGGGGAGGGGATGATGTTTCTCTGAGCTCAGTAAATTAGACATCAGATGACTCAAGAGTGGCATGGAAAACTCCTCTTCCTCCCAAATCATTGCATGGGCCTAGTGCTGTATCAAGTGTAGTTATTTACCTCTCCACAGTAGAAAACACTGATTTTCCACACAGGCCTGACTCGGCACACAGTGAAAGGTAGCTGCGAAACGCAAGGCTGCTTTTTGAAGCAGCTCAAGGGAGATGCAGCCCGAGATGGAACCCAGATCTTCTCCCCGGGAGTCTCCCTGGTTTGTGATCCTTGGGAGACAGGAGGATCCATTTATTTTTCAGACAAATGCCTAGAGCACCAGCAGAAAACAGAAGCTCTTGGCTGGATTTCAGTCTCTGGAAGGACATGGCTGGCATATCTAAACTCTCTCTTGGGAAGGCCAGCATGCTTAGGTAGGTAGCTATTTTCAGCCAGGTAGCAAAGCTTCTGCCCAGCATGGCAATGACACATCAGTGGATTGTGGGGACCATCTTATATGCAACTATCCAAGCAGCAACCATGTGGACTTTGCCTCTATACCTTTGGTATGACAAGAAAGTCAAAGAGGTATTATAGTTCACCTCCCAGCAGTGCAAGAGTGTCCCCCGCAGTGCATCCTCCTGTGCTTCATCCAGCCACATTGAACCATAAGGTCAGTGGCATGGGACCATGTTGGCAGGACAGAGCAGAGGTTGCCCACAGGTGCTGGCTGTGGCCAGTGCTTTTGAATGCTACTAGCCACCACCATAGTACTGCCCCCACACCACTGCCATACCTCCCCCTTGCTGGCTTTAAGCTATTTTCTTTGGTAGACAGAAGTATTTTGCGCTTTTCTCCCTCATTAACGCCCCAGCCCTCCAGTGAAACGCTGAGAGGTTTCCACTCATCACACTTGCCATTTCACCAGCTGTAGCCTGAAGCCGTGACTGCTGGCAAGTACTGAATGTTTCAGTTTTGTCCACTCACTTCCCTGTGGTCCATAATTTCTCATGTGTGGATGGCAGTTGCCTATTTTGCCTCCTTTATGGGTTCCCATGCGTTTCTCTAGCAGGAGACCTGATTGCAGACTATCTCTAGCTCGGACAGCATAGGAAAACAATAAGTGATAGCCAGTTCCTCCCCAAAGCTAGCTATATATTTTCTGTGCCCAGTGCGAATCATTTTCCATAGCCAGGTGTCGGAGACTCACCCAGCATGGCCTGGCTGTCTCCCAACAAGCCCATGCTCTCATTTCAAATCTGAGGAGCAATTTGTCTCTGAAAGCGTGCAGAAAGCCCAAGTAGTTCTCATTGGTAATTGGCACCGAAAAACGGTTGTCTTTTTACCACGAAGCTTGCTAGATCTCATTACTGGAACTTCATTTCTAACAGTCCCACTGTCAAACATTGACTGGCACATTAAGAAGTATTAAAACTAATGTGTCAAGTGTCAAAATCCAGTCCATGTCACCAAGCCTCACACCTTGCTTTTTCATTATGTTCATTCAATTGCAAAATTCACTTGCTTATTTGCAGGGAGTGTGAGAGCCATTAGGGAGAATTAAAGAGGATCCACTGAAACTGAGGAAGAAAAGCTTAAGTGTTCTGCACAGGAGGGAGGGAGAGGAACTTCTGTGTGTTGGTTTAAGGCGACGTAATTAGGACTGCACATCCTCCTCGGAGAACAGAAATCGCCTGGAATACAATCCAACCTCATCCTGGAAAAGCTGGCCTCTGCTGTATGGCTCCTCAGACACGGTTAGGGTAATTAAACCTGCAGATTCACAAGCATGGCGAAAACGGGGAAGAATTTGTGGAAAGGAGAGAGCCGCTTACATTTCGTTATCGCTCGGTGGAGGCAGTGAAGGATTTCGGCTGATTACACGGGCTGCGCCTAATCTTTCATTCCCCGGCACCTGCCTCTCGCAGGGGCTCTCATCAGATAATGAGGAGTGACACACGGTGTGAAGTGCCAGCCCTATCTAATCGACGCTGTCATCGCCACTGTCACAAGGAAGCACTATGGGAGATAAATTTAAACTCGACTGGTGTTTAGGATTCGGAGGCTGTTTGTTGCTATTTTTATGCAGATGCTCTAACAAAGAGGCTGGAGGAGAACTGCTGAGTTACTGATGATGAGAAACAATTTCAGCTAATTAGTGTTTCTGACCCATATTAGAAGAGCATGTATTTTTATTTTTTTTTTTTTCCTGGGTGATTTTAAAATTTATCTCGCAGTCTTTAGTCTGATGTAGAGGACTTGCTGAAACTGTCAGACTTAGCATCTCAGTAGCTGGTGTTGGGATCTGCTTTGTGCAACTCTTTTAACTCTTTGTATGCAGTTTCCCCAAATAAACTTTGGCTTTTTGAAGGTCAGATATGAACTTACATTTCATGGCACCATCTGAGCTCACATGAACATATAATAACAAAATAAACGCATGAGTGGGCAAATTTTTCCTTAAAGGACTGAAGTTTAAGTCTGATTCTTTCAAGAGATTATTATAAATGACTGTGGGAAAATGATGAAAAAATGCATGTAGAGTCCTTTCATAATACTTGCACTGGGAAATATAATAAAAGGAAAATAATTCCCCTTTTGTCTCTATTTTCTTGCATAATCCTTGGTGTTAAAGCTGTGATTGTATCTCTAAGCCTTTTTCTTAACAATTGCTAGTTGTAATGTGCCAGACACATTTGCACAGATAATAAACTCAGACCTGGTCATGCAGAGGTTTACACCCATGTTTAAACTCCTGCACTGTGAACAACCACCTTGACTTAGAAAAACTGGTCCCTGTACAGAAAAGTACAGGGTCCTACAGGAGGACTGGAAGTCCTGAGCTCTCAAGTGGACTCATCCAGCTCAGCCCTGTATCATCTGTACAGAAACCTCCCTGATGTCTGACATTTGCAGAAGACTACCCACACAAAAACAAATAGCACAATTTTGGCCTCAATCTGAGGCAATTTAAGATAAAAAGTTGAAAATATTTTCACATTTATTTTTCCCCAGCCAATGAAAGGAGTGTTTGACTGTCTATGGTGCTAACATTCATTAGCATTTTGGAGCACACACAGCCTTTACTTTGTTTGCAATGAGTGTAGTTGTTGTTTAAAGGACTGAGAAGCAAAATCCTCAGCAGCTAAACTCTGTGGGCTAACAGCAAAATAAGCCCACAATATCGCCCCATGTGTGTCTGTAAGATGCGGTGCTGCAGCCCCTGGTGGAGGTTGCAGTGGGGTCACCCTGCAAACGACTGGGCCAGCAGCAGGGTGCTTCCATCTGTAGAACATTACATCCATCTCCACCCTATTGTGAGTGTTGTGACTTGCAAGCAAGGGCACCAAGTGAGAGACCAAAAAACCCACCTTTGAGCCATCCATGCTTTCCTATGGGAATCTACCAAGTAAACCTCAAGTCTGAACTGCAGTTTTTCCCATGAGCAAATGAAACCTGTGCAGACCACGCAGGCTGGGTACCAAATCGGCTGAGCTGCTCTGAGGCCAACAACCAAGCAGTTTTCAGCAGCAGCAAGTCTGAAAGTCTGAAGACATTTTTTTGAAAAAGGAGAAAATCAAACCAGACTCTCAGAGTGATGAAGTCTGCCAGATGACCACAGATGGGGGCTGAAGCCCTTTTCATCATCCCCACTCTCACCTGCAGCATCCAGACTATGATTCTGGGTGGTGAAGCCCTACTGAGCTAAGGTCCTGGTCTGTCTGTAACCAAGCAAATGTTTAAAGAGATGTTATCATATTTTGTGTCAGAAGAGGAAAACATAGAATGATTTTTCTTTTTGGAATGCTTGTTTTCTGTTGCTGCATAACATTTTAAAAGAAATAGTCATACAGTCATCTTTAGTAAATCTGTTCCTAAGGAAATTATGCATAGAAACGTCATGCAAGCTCTGCTCGCACCCACCCCAGTCAGTGAAGGCTATTTCACTTATTGAAGGCTAAACATTGATCACCAAGTCAAGACCAACACGTGGAATTTAATGTATATCTTTGAAGAGGTACATTACTATCAGATTACAATGCACAGACCCTGCAAGGCCCATAAACAGTTTCTCAGTCCCTCCCTTGAGTGAAAAGAAAAGCAAAGCTATTGTCAGCAGACTTAAATTCTCCTTGCAGGGATCCCTACTCCCACAGAAAAATCCTGAATTTTCCGGAAGCCAAAATACTTTGAAAAAAACAGTTTTATAATGTAGGCTCACTCTTCTCCCTTGTGTCTGGATATGATATTTAATTATTGAGAAATAATTATAATGCCATACAGGATTCTTCTGCATGCAGCACAGAGGTGGATGATGCCACATCATCTGTAGTCCCATCAGATGGGAGTCAAAAAATTGTGGCAAGTCCCATGGGGCTTATAGCTCTGCAGGAGTCACGGGACCATGTGCCATTGCTCTCCTAGGAGTCTCCCCATGTTTGAGGACATAGTTGCAGGGTATTCCAGATGACCTCACCAAACCACCACGTTTATCTCCTTCCCAGTGCCAAATTAACAGACTGAAATGGGTGTTGTACTTGTGTTGATGTCCAAGGAAGCAATTGTGACAGAAAAGCTGAGGGTGGATTTTCATTCACCTGAAATACATTTGTTATTGAGACACATTCTTCTTCTCGGGTCCCTCCCCTCGACCTCCACTCAGTAAAACATAGTAGATTAGACAAGCACAGTCAACTTCATGTGCCACACTCTTACTTCTGTGGCAGAGAAAGAAACAGGGATGCCTTGGCAAAAATTAAAACACTTCCTATCATCCCCTTCACCTTCTCATAACCCTTTTAAGACTGAGAATTTTGGCTCCCAAAGCTAGCTAGCCCTCTGCACCACATGGTGTTTGGCACATGCCACTGGGTGGGCCCTGAATCCCTGTCCACCTTTATCAACCCTGACTCCTGGGGACTTGCTGTCCCCATATGTGTCTTTTTGCAGACAATGAAAGGGCCAACAAGGTGAACAATTAACCCCTTGCATGGATGCTGTCATGCTGCTGATGCCTGTGGTGAACAAGATGATAAAAACCACCAGGCTCAATTGGAAATCAGGGCTGAACCAGACTGAATTGCAGAAGTGTTAAAATGTAAAGGACATTATGAAGCCAACTGCAGGGGTTCTTCAGCTGTAGGAAAACTGAGTATGAAAGGAGCAGAGCTACACTAATTTTGAGTCAAAGTTTAAAGACTTCCTCGCAGGGACCAAAGTTATTTCCTCTGCCAGAAAAGCTGACTCATCCCTGGGTATCGCTGGAGGGTCCTTTGAATGGAGTCAGCTATGAGATTCGTTTCTGCAGGGTGAAACAACCTACAGTGGAGACACAGTGATCTGTATGCATAATTTAAGAGGGGAGATTTATGAGAGATTAGTGCTGTCTCCTGGTTTTACACAAGGTATGCAATTAAATGTCAGATCTGTCAGTGTTTACGTCTCCATGCACAAGCAGAACATCGCTTTCCTGAGCTGCTCTTTATCACTCGTATCACACTACCATGACTAAAAACAATATCATGTGGCTGGCCAGGCAGCCTACTGGATCACAATACATCAAGGAATGGGGTCAGTCCTTTTTTTTTGATATGCCGATTGATTCCTAAGAAAGAATGTCTCGCTCTACAGGGACTAGAGTGAAAATCAATAAAGGGACATACCTCAAACCATATGTATATCCTAAAGTCCTTAAATATAACTCCACAGAAATCATTTCCTTATTCTGCAGTGAGTTCAAACCTGCATGTTCTTATGCCCACTCTTATATATCTCATCAGAACTGCACTGCTCACACCCTATTAAGACTCACGGTCTCTGTGTTCCCTTGTTGTATCTCCCAAGTAGCTCTGCCTGGTGTGCCTCAAGCAAATTTGTGGGATCTAATCTGCCCCAAAATCACAGTTTGTGCAGCTGAAAATGACAATGTTTTACACCGTAGGTGATGAATTACGGCAAAGGGTCAGTTTTGGGGGACCACTCCAAAATACTGGAGATCTGCATTCAGTTCTGTCCTCAGACAGCTTAAGGAAATCAAAATCTTTCCTATCCTGAGAGGGACCATGCAGCTCTTCTCGCTGCAGAAAATTTGAAGTTTATTTGGGCAGAGAAAAGAAGATCCAGGCCCTGCTTCGAAAATTATCAGTAGATTTCATAAAAAATATAACATCCCCATAGTGAGGGGTTTGGGTTTTTTTTCCTCACCTAGCTATTATTTATTGATTATATGCAAAGTGGAACAGATTTAAGCTTGAGAGATCTTCTCTTGGAATTACTTTCTCACTGAGTGATTCAAGAATACTATTTTGTCTAAATCTCTTCAGTACAGAAAGGAGTCCTCCACGCTTAATAAAATCATGTTTCATCACCAAACATGTGATACCAGTGATGGAAAGAATTATAAGAATGATTTCTTCTTGAATTTTGCAGAAAGATAGAGGTCCTGGTATTGGCACAAGGCTTCTTCCTGTATCAAGTCTGGCTTTAGTCTTCCTTACTTAGAGAATCAGCCCCTATACGTCCCCACAATGCAACTGGGCTCACATCCTAAAATGCTCCAGAGACATTGGAGAGGTGAAAAAAGGATCACAAGGGAAATATGGATGAACATACAAGGTACCAACCAAAGCAAATGCTGTTTTGCGTATTTACTAATTCAACAGTGACATACTCATATTCTGGACCAACTACATGCTGACAGATAACTTAGTAATATTTTCATGTTAAAAGTTTTATCTACCCTTGTTTAGTGTGCTGGCTTTTGAGAAGCTCTTTGGAAGTGTTGACCCTCCTTATATAAGTTGCAGAAAACCTAATGTCTCATGTGATGCTAACTCTTGGCCCTGGTGAACAGGTGTGACCAATAACGTAGGAACCAGCTGTGGTGGGCTATGAGATATTAACCACCCCTCACTTTCCATCCAGACTTTTTGACCCTCAGTAGCAAACATGTCAAAACCCAGAAGGACATTCAGGTAAGTCAGTGGGATCCACTGTGACCTCCTGCCGTGGTTTGTACTCCTGAATGCTCCTGTGCTCTGATTTGTGTGCTGGGCTTGGGAGGGGTGACCTGTGCCCGAGAAGTACCTGTTTCATCCATTAACTGGATGATGCCCGATGTGACTGGCTTACACTGCAGACCTAGGTCTTCATTCATCTTCTGTCAGATGGACTACATCTGTGCTAAATTAGGTATCCACTAATCTCTGCACAAAGACCAACAGAATGACCATGAACTGTTCCATGAACTCCAGCTGGAGTAACCACATACTGCAAACTAGATTGCAGAAATTGGTGCATGGCTGTCTTGGGAAGCTAAAGCAATGTGGCCTGATTTCCCAGAGAGTCTGCTGAGCCCTCAGATCTCCTATTGAATTCAAAGGAGCTGTAGGTTCTCGGCACTTCAGAAAATCAGTTTGTGCCAGATTTTTATAACAGAATGATGCCATCCTGCACTTAAAAATAAACATTTTTCCCCCTGCCCCCTCTTTGTGTCCCATTTTAACTCACTTTTTTTTCCATTGGATTTTATCCATAGCATTCTCAGCATGAGCAGAAGAAAAAACTGCATAAGTTTTAATTAGAAATTAATCTTTCAACCTACAATGTGAGGTTTTAAAAATCCATCAAAAAAAGTTGCAAAGCCTGTTATCCTTAGTTACAAAATAAATATGCAAACTATGTCACCATACTCTTCATAAATATCTTTCAGCTGTTCTTTTCAATAAAGAAAAATATGAACCCTTCTGTATTATTCTGAGTTTAAAGCAGCTCAAATGTTTGGTCTACCAACTTTGACAATGTCCCTTTAAGTTTTCTGATTCTTGTGGAAGATCTAGCCCTGGGGTTTTTTGGCTTAGACACAGTACTTGTCAAAACCCTTCAGACTCTCTTACTGAAGTGGCTGAAGCTGAGAGGTTTTTTTATTATTTTCTTTCTATTTTTTTTCTTTTCTTTTCTTTTTTTTCTTTTTTTTTTTTTTTTTGCAGAATGACCTTGTTTCCAGCTCCAATTTCATGAGAAAATGTGATCGTGTCAGAATTTTCCTTTGGAGAGAATTTTCATTTTACGGATCTGACAGATTTTCAATTTCATGCTTTGATTTGAAGTTTCTGTGATTCTTTTCCTCTTACATTTTAATCTGACAGCCTGTGAGGCTACAGGGACGTATTCTACAATGGTTAGAGCACAAAGTTTTGCATCAGGAGATCTGGGTTCTATTTCTGGTCTAATCTCCAGACTTGCTATGTAATTTCAGCAATATGAATATATGAGAGTGTGTGTCTGTGTGTATTTTGCTGTGTCTTGTCCTTTAAATATATGAATAGGCATATAAATACACAACTATATGCATAGAAGGCAGTAATACTTACCCACCCTATTTCTAGTAACGCTTTTGAGTATTTTAAGCTTCTTGTCTGACTCCCCAGCAAAAAGTGTTTGTGATATCAGTGGCCCGGTCACAGCTTGAGATGCAGTGTAGCTGTTTAAGGCTGTAAAATGACGAAAAGTGGGAAAAAATTAATACCAATGCATGTGAGCGTCATGGTATCAGTTATCATGTTCCCTTCAGCAGTTCAATTTTGACATATTTAAAACTGATGTTGCATTTGCCAAAGTTTTGCATCTCTGTACATTCATGCAATATCCCAAACAGACTATTATTTCAGTGAACAGGTAGAGAGGGCTGCAGACTGCATAGATGAAAACATGTAACTTTTGCCTGCAGCCTTGGCTTCTACTGGGGAGGTTCCTAAAATAAGTTTAGGCTCCCTGGTCAGTTGTGGACTGAGAAGCATCTCCAACAAAGGCTCCAGCCACTGCCAAATAGGTGTCTCAGAGAACAGGTGAATATTGCCAAAGTTTCCTATTCACCTAATGGGGAGAAACTCAGACACTTCTCCTTCATAGAGTGTATCTTCTTGGGAGACTTTCAAAGACATGTATTTCTCCATAGGGAAATGTGGTAGTTACTTTAAAAAGACTATTTCATTGGATGCCAAAAATGCAGATGCAAACTACATACTTATGTTGGCTAGACCACTATCATAGAGATGTGAATATTTGGCTGTAGATATTCAAGAGTCCTTCATCTGCTTTTCATATGGCCATTTATATTTTTATATTTCTGTATTCATGGGTGAGGAATTCCTCACAAAGAAGGGCTATCTGAAAATTTTAAAAAAGAGACGTGAGTCCAAACTGTTGAGCTGTGAAAATACTGCTCCATGGAAATTGACTATCAGCCCTCCCAGCCCTGCTCAGAAGTTCTCGCTTGCAGGCTGTGTCATGTATTTGTAATTGAGCCCAAGGCTTTCCTCTTCCAGCCGTCAAATAGAACTGGGAAGGGAATCTGGAAGGCAACAATTTTGGTTTTGCAGTTCAACTATTTTCTCATTCATGAGTTAGACAGGAACTATGGGACTATTTACAATTTGGCTATTACCTGAAATGTGATCTGTGTAATTGGTCGTATCATTCATATTTATTCTCTCTCAGACCAAACAATTCCAACACCATAAAAGAGGTTTCAGTCTTGTCCCACCAGCCTTGCCAGTGAGACTCCCTAGGTGATCACTATCAGATGTGTTTTCACATGATTTTCATTTTACAGATTTATTTTCTGGGGGAAAAAAAAAAGATAGAAAAATTCATCTACTTGAATGTTAGTGGAAAGCACATAAAAGGAGATCTGATAATACAAAAGAGAATTTGCTATTGTCTTCAAATACTGCTTTTTATCAGCATTTGTTCATTCAGACACGATCCGTATCCTGCTCATGCAGAGCTTATCGGATCTGATGAACGATCTGATTTGTTTTCATTCATATTCATTTGAAAGAGAATAATAAGCGTGTAAGAAGAAACATGGCTCTTCCATCTCTGGCTAAACACCCAAAAGAACAAAAGTCTGGGGACATGGGAGAGATTGGTTCAAGTGATGTCAAGACCCGAAAGCCAAAGGAGGTCATTCTCAGCCTTGTGGAGGGACAGTAAGCTCTTTTTGGTATGTTTACACTGTGTCTGCTATAAGGGGCTAAAGCATAAGGACAAATGGTGGGCTATGAGAATAATATACCTTAATGAAAGGCATCACATCTAGAATGGGATATAAGCTGAGAGGGAATTAAATGTGGGGAAGGATGTGAAAAATAACAGTTCACAGAAAAATGTATATTTTTTAAAAGCTAAAAATGCTGTGTTAAAACTAAGATAACATGCACTGTTTTAATAATACTCTTCTTTAAAAACAGCTATTACAAATGGCTGCAACACTGATAACCTATCGCTAGTACTGGTCTCTCTGTCTCCAAGGGACCCAGCAGCATCCTCAGCTCTTGAGAGGGATGCAGAGCTACGGCAGAAGGAGAGCAGTGGTGTATGCATGGCCCTTGGGAGGAACTTCTTACCCCTCTGTTAAGGTGAGGAACTTTACCTTCAGCTGGTAGGTAGTTATAGGTAGTTATTGAGAGCACATGTATCTCATGTTTTTACAGTAACTTACTGCACTTTAACTTCCTGAATAGTATGCCACATATGGTAACAGACTTAATTACCTACTTTATTTTTCTTGAAATATAGTCTCTTTCTGGTTTTGGTTGGTTTAGTAGAAGTGTGGAGAGGTAGCAAGCAGTGGGAGAGAGTTATGTATGTGGCTGGTGTTTTCAGGAATCTGTTTCATACTGCAACCTTTTTCTCAGACAGTTCTTCCTACTTCTCACTGAACTGTGTTCAGACGGCCAGGTAAGCTGCATGTGAAGAATTCCCCAAGCATCCCTTGATGTGCCCCACATGTCAAAAATCTGGGTGCCCAGTGTTCAGCACTGCTCACTACAGGGGACACCCTTCCCCTCCCATAGATGTGAATATTTCATCTCATATGGTACAGGAAACCCTTAGAAGACCTTTTCTCTTCTTGGCAATACCATTGGAGTTTATTGGTCTCTGGTAAGACCTCAGCATCACACAGAAAAATCCAGCAGCCTTTCAATGGCAGATCAACCAGTCCTCTTTTCATTTCCCCTACAGTTCCTTCCCTATGCTTCCTCATCACCCTCTAAGCCTTCATGCCTTTGCTTGTGGAAGGAGTTTATTGGGTTGGCTTCTTAAAAAACGCATGTCTTCCAGGAAGGTCTGAAATCCTAGCCCGTACTCATTCCTCTGCAGCAGGAACTTCTGCAGATGAAGCACTGGGTTTATTGCAATACCAAGGACTGACATTTTACTGGTGCTTTAGTTTCAGGGACAGAGTTATTTTAAGAATCTCAGAAATGCTGCTCCATTAAAGAGCATTGCAATGCTGCCAGTATGGCTGCCAATGGATGATTCATTATCCTTTGGGGTAGGAGTTGTTTAGTGTTTACCATCAGTAAGCAGGGTGTTTGCTCTAAGGGACCCGTGCACCCTCTCTCTATGGAAAGATGGTCATGTGAAAGAACCCTTTGGTTCTTTCCCTTTTGGTCCATGGAGGGGTGAGTGTCAGGCTGTCACACTAGACCTCTACTATGGGATGCTAAAGCTAGGTACTGTGATCCTGGGAGGTATGTGGAGGTATGTGAGAGTATTACATTTGACACAATGGGGCTGGAGGACACTCCCTGTAGATGCTGGGACAAGCTGTCTGGCCAATAGTGGCCAGCATTCCTCTTGAAACTCATTACGGGTAAGGGGGTCCCAGTATTACTTACTGTATAGGCAGTGTGGGTGACAAGGGTACTGGGCCCTGACAGCAAACTAGATGTGATTTGATAGCACATGGGCACCTCAAGTTGTTGAGATAAATCATCTTTTAGAGGCATTAGTGGCTCTAGACACAATAAAGAGAGCTGAGACAGGCAGGCAGAGCTGTACACCCCTCTTTCAGATGGCTACAGCTGGATGAGAGGAGCCCCACTGGTGTCTCAACCCTTTCCAGCCTCCACAGGTTGGATTTCTCCCCTCTTTTACTGTGTCTACTGGGAAATGAGCCAAAGCCACAAAGAGCTGGATCAGTTCCCGATGTTCCTCATGTTCCCACTGTTCATCTCCAGGGCTTTGGGTTGGCCCTTCAGAGGAGCTGAGGCCAGCAGGGAAATTTGGACCTTGATCAGCTTCCTAATGGGGGGAGTCTGTATTCAGGGGGTTGTTTCAATCTCATCCCCACCAATGTTTGCTAAAATAATAAAAACTCATTTCTTTCCATTAGCTTAACTTGCATTTGCTATGTTGGTGGTCTCTTTTTTTCCCCCTTTCTTAAAGTCTTTCCTTATAAATTTAATCAAAACAAGTTTTCTAGATTTGTTAAGGGATTCCATTACATTTCCTGACCTCTATCTTTCACGTCTGCTGTACCTGTCTGCCTCAATTCCTCACTGTCCTGTAAGGATCTTTAATGGACCCCCCTGAACCCACCCAGTCACAGCCCTTAGGTGTTTCCTTTGTAAGCGCTGTAACAAGCTGAAGTAGGTTTGATTATTTGACAGTTTAAGGCTAGAGGGTGTTCTGCTGCTCCAAGGGAAAAATCCCTTTTCCCTGACACACGGCTCTGATTTACAGCTCCCGTTCTATGTGACCAGCAGCTCCCCATCACCTCTCCTCTCTCTTTAGGTGGCTGGTCTCCAGACAGCAGCTCATCATGTCTGTCTTGAGGTACCTTACAAACTAGGAAACTCGTGGTGTCATGCTGATGGATGGCATCAGAAGTGAGAAACGATGGCTTCCCCACGGACCAAGCCCGAGCAGAGGTATGCCTGCCATTCAGAGGTTGAGGTGCAGACATCCCCCAGCACCCGGGGCTTGCTTCCCCAGAAAGGTCTGCACTGCTTCTTCTGCCTCCCTGGATAACCATGACCTACCTTTCTGCATCCTCTTACTTCTCTCTGGCTGAATGCCCTTTCTTAACCTTGCAGGAATGTGAGTGTGTACTAACCAGAGGGGATATATAAAACACATCAGCCTGTACATTATACCATGCGAAGGCACTTACCTGAGACACTGGGGCATGAAGACTACAGTATGCTGCTGGGGAGCAGGGAAATTTATAGATGGCTTTAGGCCTGACAGCCTTTGATGGCTGTCAGTGTGGCAGGGAAGAGAGGCAGAGACAAATTTGTGCTTCCTTAAGCACCAGGAATTTATTGTTCCACCATTAACTTCTTACATAGAACCTCCTTCCTCCAAAAGCTGCAGTTATTAGGGAGGAGGAAGGGAAACCTTTTCTTCCCTTTCCTTGTTTCCTTTAAAAAAACTCCAAGTTATATAACCTGTGGAGTGTTTGTTTTGTTTTAAAAGCCTCCGCAACGAGAGGGTAAAAAGTGTCAGAGACAAACCAGGGGTTGTTTTTTTAGTTTTCCTTCTTTCATTGTGTTCCAGCTGACCAGCTGCAAACTTTTTTTCTGTGCCTTCATTGTTGTTTTTACTCTCAGTGGTTTTACTGCTTGATTTCTACTCGGATGTTGCTTGCAGGTGTACCTCTAGTGGCAAATCAAGGCTGCCCTTGGCCCTTTGATCTGGGTCTTCAAATAATGAAACCGAGCGCTTATCTCTCTCTTTTATCCAGGTGACTGTGTACTTTGCCAGCGCTAATGAGTCCGGCCTTACCACACCGAGGAGACAAGCTGTAGGTAACTATTGTCCCCCTTCAAAGGGAGGTGCAGAGAGGCTCGCCCAGCACGGCGAGGGAAGGCAGTGGTGCAGCTGGAGCAGCACACCCGGCACTGACTGCCAGCACAGGATCTCTAAACTGACTCCCCCTACCTCCCTAATGACATGGGGAAAGTGGTAACAAGCCCTGGCAGGTGTCTTTGTTCCTTTGTATATAGAAAGACTGGTCATAATAATGAGAATACATCATGAAAAAGAAGTTCTATAACTTCCTAGGTACATACTTAGCCCTATAATCACTGCTCAGGCTTACTGAGGCTGCTTAGCTGCTGTGCCCTCTTACTAATTACTCCCAGAGCTCAGGACATTTTTCTCCTGGGAATTAAGGATGTGTGTAAGAGACAGTGGGAGCAAGCCAGAAAAGAGAAAGGACTACAGCACCTCCCTCTTACGAATTCACCCCCTGCGTTGTGCCTAGCCCTCTGTAGACTATATCCTGTGGACCATCCTGGTGCACAGGAGATAGCAGCTTCACAGCTGGGACACAAGAAGCCCAAAGGGGTTGACCTATTTGAAGCCACAGGACAAACCAACAGGAGAAGCAGCTGGGTTGCTGGCAAGGGGCAGATCATGTTGGTGTAGCTGTCCAAGCTCTCCCACAGAAATGTAGGCTCATGAGAGCCCTGCTGAGAAATAACAGAGAAGTCAGTTCTTGGAGGTCACACAATCTAGCAGATGCTCAAAGGCAGACGGATTCAGATCCACTGCCAACCTGTTTTTCCATACCTTCCAGAATCTGTAATTCTAATTTTAAGACATGAAAGGTCATATAATCTTTCTTGTTATGGTGCAAACTATGCCCAGCTATAGCTTAATGCACAGCTCTGCTTGTAGCTGGAGATTACAGTTTCACAAGACACCCTGAGTTGAATTAATAACTCGTGGCTCTCCTGTTTTAACAGACTGAATTGGCTTATCTTGCAATCAGACAAGTGCCCAAATGGGTGCAAGGAGAGTTGGGGCTGTAGGGAGTGTGTGGTGTGGGCTGGCATCTGGAGGAGGGCATGGAGGGGACCCAGGGATGGAGGGGAATGGGCTCTCCTCTCCTGTAGCAGCAGCTAGCTACTCATTCAGCTCATCCATAACCAAGCCCTTAGTGACCAGAGAAAGATTAGGTGGCAACAGTGTCTGGACTTCTGTGTCAGCTGAGTGACTTCTACAGCTGCAAGGGAAATCTTCTGAAGGCTCTCTTGGCAAACTTGGTGCTCCAGGCCATCATGGTGAGGTCTCAAACATCAACATCAAGAGAGGTGTCAGCTTGGGAGTCTCATTACTCAGGAGGAAACGAAGATGGCTCTGCTATCAAGCTCCTGTGGCAGTATCGGTATTAGACTAGTATTATAATCTCACAATAAGGGATGCATGTTTTAATGGGTACACTAAAAAAAAAAATTAGGAAAAACAAGGCAAAGAAAATATGCATTCATGAGCCAAGTGGTTTAATAAAATTGTAAATATTTAATTTAGGAAAATTTTGCAGGAGAAAATGCAAGTACAACACAAAATCCCTGGATAGCTGTGAAATGCCTAAACTGGGTCTGAGGAGGGGAAGGCAAGGGGAGGAGCTGGTCAGAAATTTCTACTGACTTCTGTCTCTGGAGTGTCTCATAAAAACCCACATAGCTCAAATGATTTCATTCCAAGACACACATTGTAAAGACAAACCTGTTATTAATGTGAAAATTTCCTGATATGAAAGGCAATATGGGGTTGATCTTGTTCCTGCCATATGTCTTCTGAAATCACAGCTGAAGATGGCTGAATTGCCTCCCAGTTCTAGGCAGCAGTTACTGACTAAGGAGATTTTTTTTATTGAGCAAATGATTATATTCCTTTCCATGATAATAAAATTCTTCATGGCACTCATTAAAAATGCTAAGACTTCCCAGGTAGACACTGTGCCCTGCTGGGAACACAGTGCTCTCCTGGTGTTCAGGCAAGCCCAAGAAATGCGTAGAGCTGGTTGTATATTTTCAACATCTTTGCAAGCCTCCTTTAAGAACTTGTGATTTGAATAAGCCCAGGAGTGTCCTGATGCTTCTGAGCTGATTCTTGCGCTGCTAATCTTTCCTCCACTATTTTTAGATAATTTTCCAATCTGCCTGCTTTTCAGTTGCGTATTTGCTCAAAGTGACAGCTTATTTGTGTGGTCTGGGAGCGTTTGCTATTTGTCTCCATATGTCGGTCCGAGCCCTGCCAGTGCTTTCCGACTTAAACAAGCTCCTGATCCCCTTATCGTTTGCACCCTGCTGTGGGAGAGGTCCCCACAGGGAGCAAGACCACCCACCTACAGGGTGCTGCAGGAGGAGGGAGGGCACAGCTCACCCTCTCCACATACCCCCTCTGCCCGTCGATATACTAATACTACTGAGTAAATAGTAGTCTCTATGGTTTCAAATGTTTAGAAAAGATACACACCACTACGGTAAATGTGTTAATGCACTGTCAGCATACAGCAGTGTCCCCAGGCAGGACTGCAGGAGGTCCCCATGGCACCTGCCAGAGGCCAGGGAAGGTGCCCTGGAGCAGCTACAAGCTGGGGTTTGCCACATTATCACCCAAAGATAGGCATGCAGCTGAAGCTAGTGGGGACTTGTGGGCCCAGGTCTACTCAAACCCACATTTCTACAGCTGTACAATAAACTACAGTGAGGAACAAGGCAAAAATTTTAATTTCTTTCCAAATCTGGTTTGCTCCTCTCTGCCTTAGGATAGCTGTGAAGCAAAGACACACAATAGGTGAAGCCTATTGTGAGCGCAGGAGACGGGCTGTTGCATCTTGGCCACTTGGCCCCATGGGTGATTTGTTGACTGCATGGGACTCACTTCTGCTCCCAGATGGAAAAAAAAACCTCATGGTGGTGGGCACAACCCAGGGCTGGAGGGGACATCTGTTATGCTTTTCACCACCCGAAGTGCTCCTAGACCAGGAAACGTGGCTTAATTGCATTTAAAGCTTTATTACAGCAAATAGTTGGAGGGATTCATGGCTGCCTTTTGGGTTGGAAGCAGGGGCTCCTCAGTCTGCAGCTGGGACCAGGGGCTGGGAGAGGTCAACCTTGGCAATGCCGCTCCTTGAGCTGGCACATGAGCTGCCAGTGGCAGATGACATCTGTGCTGCCACCGCAAAGCAGGACTGCTGTTCTTCTGGGGAAAAAAAAAAAAGCAACAATTCCTTATACAGGCATGTAAGTTTCACCTTGACTCTAATCTAGGACAACTCGCGTGATGTTTGCTGGAGGAAATAATACAGTGAAAACAAACCTGGAATGGCAGAGAGATGGGCTGGATGCTTTTTGGCCCTGTCTCTGAGTCTAAAAATGTGAGGAAATCTCACTTGGGGTCATATCTGAGCATCTCTGTGGGTATTCACAAATCTGTCAGATTTTGCTCAACAAACAGCACTGAGTTGTTTGGCCGAGACAGTTTAAACCCACCCTCCTCCTCCGCTGAAGGAGCCAAGAAGCAACAGAGGGCTGGGAGAAGCATATTTCAGCTACAGCACAGGGGTTTGTGTTTCACACTCTCATACAAACTGTGTGGGTTTGCACTTTTAGGAAATGGGGCTGCCCTCAAGGAAGAAACAGAGGTTTATCTGAGCTGGCGCTGTGAACAGCACTTGGCTGCTATAGCTGCCACTTTCATTTAAGGCCAACACGAGCTCACGTGCTTTACACAACTGTAGATGCTGTGGGTATTGCAAAAAAATCAACAATTGCTGACAGTATAGCTATGGATAAGCTCAGACCCAAGCTATTCTTTGAACTTTGAACACTGAACTCCGCTGAAGTGCCAAGTGTTATTATACAGGATACAGGCAGAATTTGAATTCTGAACTTTCTTACAGCTAAAGACTTGCTTAAAAATGGACCCAAAGTAGAGCCAGTTAAAACCATTCACTAATTTGTTTATTTTGGGTTTCTTACTTTCACATTTGTGACTCAATAAGCTGGCAGCAAAAGGCCTCCATTATGCAGGGCAGCATACTTAAAGAAATTGGACCCAGTTATGTTGCTTATGTTGACCTTGCTGAACTACCTCTTCCAGCAAGAAATTACATAGCCAAGATCATTTCTGGATGTTAAACGTCTCTCATTTCCTTCAAAACCACAAGTGCCTTTTGCCCAGAGAAGACTGGCTAGAGCAGCAGGATGGTGAAGTAAGTGAACCTCCATCCTCTGATGCAGCAGCCACCTGGGTCCCTTGGTGGGCTGCCCAGGGCATTTGCCCCACTGAGAGCATCCAGGCCACCCCTCACCATGAGATCATAGTGCCAGGAGGGCTCTGCAGCCAGGGCTCACCACCTGCTGAGACCTGACCTGTGCCCGACTGCAGGGCTGGGCACAGCCTCTGGGAGCCCCAGTTTCCCACTCGGTGAAGCAGAGAGGATAGAGTTTTGTTCATCTTTAGGACTTCTGGGTATTCTGGTACTACTGTGGCAGATGTCCCAGGAGCAGTTTATTTAGAAAAATGTGATTGTCTCTGGCACTTTATCACCTGTCTCTACCATATACACCCCCAGACTGAGAGCAGGAGCCAGCAAAGACATGTGAAAACCACTGAACAGTTTTTACCTTACCAGTAAAAGCCAGTGCTTTGCCAATCCGAGTCAAGCCAATGCCAGCAACCCCCTCCAATCAAACAGGACAGGTTGAATGACAAAAGAGTGTTCCTTGGTGCATCCTCAATATTTTCATGAGCATATATCAGGGCTTAACGGAGCTGCTCACTGGGAGACTATAGACCTGCAAGCAAGTTTACTGCACACTCCCTTTGTCCCAATCTCCCCTCTTTTCAACCCTTTTGGCCTCCTTGCTCTTTCCCTGGTAGCCCATTTGCCACTTAAACCTTTGCAATTTGCTCAACTGCCTGCTGAAATACCTCCTGCTGTCTGCTCCCATCAGCACAGCATGGGGTCTACCTCAAGCTTTTTCCAACAGCAGTACCTCTGTTAAGGTGTGGTGATTTGGGAAGTGGTTTACACATGGAGATGTCCACCAGGGAGCAGAATTTCTTGGCTTCAGAGCATGAACTTGCGGTCAGAGAAGCTGGGTGATGACTAACGCAATGGAGATTTGTAGAAATGGGTGTGTCTTTTTAAAGAGCATGGAAGCTGTTGGCTAGTTATTTTTGTTCCCTGATCCCATAATCCCATCCCAGGGATCATTTCTGCCTGTGGGAAAGAAGACACACTGTAGGAGAGGCTGTGAGCTATTGAGGAAGAGAGTTAGAAGACATCAGCTCAGTTTTTCCTCCCAAGAATCAAAAAAATGCAATTTCCAGAAGGTGACTAACCTGAGGAAGGTTAGTCTTCAATGGAAGAAAGAAAATAGGGCCATGAGTAATGTATCAAACAGGACACTTTGATATTACTGAGGGTCAAAGTCAAAGATATCAATGTAGAGAGCTGCAGAGGACAACTACCAGTGCCAGAGGTGCCCAAGCTAGTGGCAAAAGCAACACACCCGTGGGTGGTAAGGCACCCCATGCTGTTCCTGTGAGCTCTCTGTTGCAGGGTGGTAGGCAGCATGGTCAACCCTGGTTTGAAAGTACTGCAGGTTGGGAGCTGCTCTTGAGCTCACACATGTGTGTACATACTTGAGCTCATTGGACCATTGTGGGTCAAAACCTGCAATGCAGGTCTGTGGGGTGGTCAAAGGAGGCTGGGCAATGCAGGCATGAACTTCGTTTCTGTCCGTGGAAAACAGACAGAAGGGAGGCAGAGGAAAGGAGGAACAGGATGCAGGCTGACATTTCAAATGCTGCCAAAGTCTCAGTCTGTGGATTCAGATATAGTGCTGTCTTCGATTACTGCAAACCTTTTCCCTCTTAGTCTCGGTTCTGATGTAACTGAAAAGGACACCATCAACCATGCTTCATTGCCAAGTGGGCTTTTCTTTTCTTTTCTTTTCTTTTCTTTTCTTTTCTTTTCTTTTCTTTTCTTTTCTTTTCTTTTCTTTTCTTTTCCTTTCCTTTCCTTTCCTTTCCTCTCTTTTCCTTTCCTCGCCTCTCCTCTCCTCTCCTCTCCTCTCCTCTCCTCTCC
>BJBW01000602.1:72389-119518 GCA_004320125.1 Scolopax mira | reverse complement strand
GCTCTGCCACCCTCGAAGGAAAGAAGTTCCTCCTCATGTTTAGGTGGAACTTCTTTCATTCAAGTTTGTGACCATTTCTTCTAATCCTGTTGCAGGGCACCACTGAGAAAAGACCAACCTCATCCTCTTGACATCCACCCTGTAAGTATTTGTAAGCATTGATCAGATCCCCCCCCAGTCTTCTCTTCTCTAGACTAAAAAGACCCAAGTCCCTCAGCCTCTCCTTGCAAGAGAGATGTTCCAGGCCCCTAATCATCTTTGTAGCCCTCTGCAGTACCCTCTCCAGCAGTTGCCTGTCTGTCTTGAACTGGGGAGGCCAGAACTGGACACTGGCTAATGAGGTCCAGCACCTGTCCCCAGTAAGTAGCATCAGTAGAGGTTTTACACTTGTCTTCATACTTTTGCTGAATAAAGTCTAGGTCTCCCTATTTCTTTGTCAGCTGGTTTCAGAGAAGGGTGTCATGAGTCCCTTTAGGGGGCCAAAGAATCCAGTCCACAAGCTTAAAGGAGTGGATTTCTGGGAAGGCAGGATTTCAGACAGCTTTGTGGAGCTCTCCTTGTTGCCTACACAAGAAAATAATCTCTTTGGCTGGCTCATCCCGTATTAGCTTCCCAATTCATCCCCCAGACTCTTGAGCCAGGGCCGTCCATACTTCATTATTTCACTGAGCTCTGTTGCACCTGCCACATACATGTTATTAGGTCACTGCTGATTAAATAATTCAGCTTCTCTGAAATTACAGTCCTCAAAAAAGTGGGTTATGATGTGCTGAGGCCAAGGAAGCCAATGTTGTTGGGTTGAGAGAGATTTTTGATGGAGTAGAAGGAGTTGCAGTAACAAGCTGGCTTTAGCAGAAACATAGGCTGTGATTTCTCTTCCCCCAAAGTGTTTTCAGAACAAAGATCACTGCTCTCCTGTCTCTCCATGTCATGTAAACAAGAATTCAGTTTCATGAATTTTCCTCATAGAAATAGTCAGCTAAATAATTATGATAGACTGCTGCCTAAACTTGAAATACATGCAGGCTACAATACATAAGAAAAATATGGTAAGGAATGTCTTCTGATTTCTTTCATAAAACTGGATAAAATGGTTAATACAGATGTGATTTCCCCATATCCGATGGGACAATATTGACCTTGCTTTAATGACAGAATCCCAGATTGGTTGAGATTGGAAGGGGCCCCTAGAGATCACCTGGTCCAACCCTCCCTCTCGAAAAGGGCCACCTAGAGCTGGATGCCTAGAACCATGTCCAAGTGACTCTTTGATATCTCCAAGGATGGCAACTACACGGTTTCCCTGGTCAGCCTGTGCCAGGGCTCGGTCACCCTCAGAGTGAAAAAACGTTTGCTGATGTTCAGAGGGAACTTCAGAACATCATTGGGCAGCTAACAGACCCAAACACTCTGGAGGTCTTCTCAGAGAAGGTAAGCGTTGATGCTAGAGGAAAATACAGCTCACGTACGTTTACTCCTTTATGGTTGGTCTTTGGAAGTCACAATGACCGAACTCTTTGCTGCTAGAAGGACCTTTGGAAGAGAAGCTGGAAATAGTCCTTCTGCCTATAGCAATGGGAACTCCACATCCAGGCATGATGGTCTGTCAGCTTTCAGGCTCTGCACTTGATACCAGAGACAGGACAGGTTTCAGTAAAATATTAGCCATTTTGACACTTCAGATATTTTGATTTAGAATAAATAAATACTGTGCAACATAATTATGTACTCCCTGAAATTTTGTTGTTTTTTTTTTTTTGACAAACAGGATAATACCAAAGCTGTTGAAGTTTTTTTTTATATGGCTACTATTTACACATTAGTTACAATGCTTTGGGATGGCAGCAATGCTGTTGTGTGTGTACTGACAGCTGATCACCACTGCTGCCTATTGGCTCTCTCCGAGTACTGACTCTATTTCTTAAAGCTCCAGCTGCTGGAAGCAAGGGATTTAAAAAAACAAAAACAAACAAACAAAAAACCCAAAAACGTAAGCTTAGCTTTAATTCTGAAAAATCTGTGGTCGAGCATTAAAAAGGTGCCCTGAATAAAGATGCAGGAGCCAGAAGTCACATTAAACAAACTCCCCATTTAATTTTCAGTTCCCACTGTTTTTAAGCCCACCTTGTGATTTCGAAAGCTGGATTCGTACATTTAAATCACTGGGGCTTGTAACACCTGGGCCAAGGTGTTACAGTGACACCAAGGAAGTGAGGATCCTAATCCTTTAAAATAAAGTTGGGTTTCCTACTAATTTCTCAAGTCCCTAAAGAATTTCTAAAATTCATTTTTACCAGGTATGATGTGTATTTAGTTTTGCACTTTCCTCAACTTGCACAACGAAAACAGACCAGTGTTTCTGAGTACTGTGGCTACTGTGACCTGCAGAATTACTGCTTTGAGCCTTCAGCACCTGCCTACAGGAAACTTAGGGTGCAGCAAACAAATTCATGTTCCCCTCTATGTCACCCACTTTCCATTGTATTAAAAGATACATAATGAAACTATTGTAAAAAAATAACAGCTACTAACACATACATCTAGGTTGAGGATTAACATAAGTAACTTTTGCCCTTCTAACAGATGAGAGGATTATATGGTATCCTATTGTGTAGGCAGTAAATAATCAACCTGTTTTTCTTTTAGACAAAAGCTAAATTTGAGGCATGAATTATTACTTCTTTCCTAATGATAAAAGACAGCTGCATAAGGCAAAATATAGTGATGGCTGAGCACAAAAATGAGAGCAACTCTCAAAAGGCTTTGCAAAGTTCAATGAAGAGCAATAAATATACCTACTGAAGGAAAATAAAAATTGAGATATTTATTAATTTTATTAGAAATCATTTTGATATCTCATTCCTTTCCTGTTTTTGATCTTGCTTCTTTTTCTTGAAAATAAATAGATTAGACTGCTAATGAGACACATCAGGATGCAAAATTACCTGCAAAATTGTCCTTCTCCCTGGGACCTTTCCAAGACCAGGCTCAGAGACACCAGTAACATAAGCTGCAGAGCAACTCCTGAGCTTGGGATTTGCATTCTCAGGAGATGCACACAGCGATGCTGTTATCTGAGGGAGTAGAAATCAAAGCACATGAGGTCAGAGGACAATTTTATCTGTCTGAAGAGACAGATTTTGTTAGCAGTTTTTCAGGGAGATACAGGCTCTCATTGAGCTAAGGCCTGAGGTTTTTTATGCAGAAACATTTCCATGAAGTTCTCTGACAAACACATGGTCAGAGAGCGTACCTGCTATTGGGCAGGGTGGCTCACACCCACTGCTGGTGTTTTTTTAAAAAATCATTACTTTAAAATGATGCCTCAGGTTTGATGCAAGCATCGAGAAAAGAGAGTGCGAGACATTGCGAGATTCACACCTTCTTTTTCTGACTTGTACAGTGTTATTTACAAATTCTCAATCCACTAGGATGATCCCAGCCTTCCAGGATGCCCGTTGATGCTTGCATGGCTGCCAGATAGAGGGGGGGGGGAGGAGGGGAAAGGAAAAGAAAGAAAAAAAAGGAGTATAAACCCATGTGTGTCATGACTATTTTACAGAGTTGCTGCTTTAGAAATGAGGTGACAATGAACTGGCTTCAGTTTGGGCTACTCTATTTAAAAAAAAAAAAAAAAACACAAAACAATAAATGGAAGGAGAAAAGTCCCAGAGAGAGGCAGCAAAACCAACTAGAGACAAAGAAATGTCTGGAAAAAGACAGGCTGAACAGATGGGAATTCCTCTGTCTATACTGGAGAAAAATAACACAGGAAATGTTAAAAAACCCCCAACCATATCAAATAATGAAAGGTCAATGGAAAAGTAAAGCAGAAACTTCTGTAAATACGTTTGTATAGAGGTTATACTGCTGAGTGTGTATTACAGGTATTCCTCTGCCTTGATTTATGGAAGTAAGAAATTGCTGTGGTCAAAAGCAAAGCAGATGTTGGCCTCGAGCAGGCTGATACAGTTCGTGTTGCGGGTTCCAGAGATGCCAGAAGAAACACCAATATGTCAGCCAAAGCAGTGGTCATCCAAAGTCTCGTCACTGAACCGTTTTTGACAGCTCTGGGCTTCTTCCCTTTCCCTCCAACACTTTTTGGTACTGCCCAATGTCAGAGGGACATTCTGGATGGGTTGGGCCAACCCGGAGCAAGAGCTCCATGTGTTCTGTGGTAGAATTGCTATTAGTCTCAAATATTATTTCTGTAACTTTTTTCCCAAACTCTGTCAAGGACCCTGGGGTTTCTGGGCTCAGAGTCTGAGCTGAGTACAGGTTTCCATAGGCCGCTTCAATATCCAGTTGGCAAAGCTGTAAGCCCACAATGAGACAATCTCCACCCAGCTGATATGTCCTGAAGAGACTCCTGTGATTCGCCATCCACAACCAAAGCTGCCTCCAGAATCAACCAAAGCAAAGTCATAAACCCAACCAACCATTAGTACATGAGAACGAGAGGAGGCTGAATCCCCCAGGCTATGGGCTGAAAGCAGGACTGTCCGGTAAGCACCTGCACCCTGCCCAGTCTTTCCAGTTTGTGCAAAACCAAGCAATGGCATGGTGCAAGTCAAATTTAGTAAACAAGACAACGAGTCCAACGAGAGGGAAGAGTAAAAAAGTATGGCTGAGGGTCTAAGCCATAAAAATTGTATTAAGCTAAGTTAGCTTCATAACTACGGCGTAGGAAATCAAGCATTTTTCTTCCTCAGATTAGAGTTTACCCGTGGTGGTAAAACTCAGAGCGTGAGGAAGACACTGCTGGCCTGCCTCTGCCTCACCCCTGAGATCCAGCACTAGCCCTTCTGCCTGCCACATTTGACACAATCACCCATCACTTGTTTACTCTTGCTTTGATGTAGCTCCACGTGCACTTAATGGCCAGCTCTACCTGGAGCACGACATACTTGCAACAGAAGTTTTAAAGGCTGTGAGAATAAACATACAGGCTTAAAATATATGTTACTATTTGCATTAATGTGATTGGAGTAAATAGGTTGGGGTGAAACATGAAAGTCAGTTCCATAAAAAGACCTGGGATGCCTGGATGGACATTCTCAACTGAGGATTTTTCCAGTAATAAATTCAGAAAGCGCAGCCCTGAAGAGGCACCTTTGGATTAATAGAATCACCCAGATATTTGCAGAACAATCAAAACAACATCTTTTTTTTTTTTTTTTTTTTTCTTCCATGTGGTATGGTACTAAGCACTGGAAACAAACTTCTTCCCAAGGAGGGCTCTTCTAATCCTGGGAGGTGTTTTGGCTGTTAGCTTCAAATGACTGATGACTCTGGCAGCACTGGTTTCTTTAGCATCCAAGCTGAGACACCCAAAAGGGAGTTGCTTTTCTGTTGGCGGAGAATGGTGCCTCCCAGCACAGCTCATTAGGGCACAGCCCAAGGGCTAATTGCTTTTGGAAGTGCACACCTCCATCACCCAAGGTGATTACTCTGAAGGGAAATTGCTGTTAGAACTCATTAATGACACAGGAAGCCATTATTTCTCATATTTCTCACTGAGTATACGGTGTCCTTTAGGAACAGCACGGGGATGGGAAACAAGAAGCAGGTGAGATCATGTGCTGGCCTTTCCCTCTCAGATAAGAGCATGAAATCCGTAGAAACAATGCACACTTTGTATTGGTCTGCTGAATACTGGCTTAACACACCCGAAACCTGGGACAGACAGCATGAGCTACTGAATTCCTAAGGTGACCTTAAAGGGGAGCAGCTCACATATCAAGTGGCAGTCCTATACCCAAGCCTCCCGATAGCAAGGTATGCAGCAGAGCTTTTCTAAGAACGTTATTCTGTTGTGTGGGGGTAGAGGAAGGTGGTGGACTTCCCTGCTACCTCAGAAGCATGGTTTCTTCCCCTTTTCCAAGGTAATTTTTTCCTCTCTGACCTGGTCCCACCAGATCTGACATACTGCCTCCTTGTTCACGTTCCTCCTTGTTGGGCTCTGTATGCCATTTGCTGTCATGGGGCTGGACACGCCATCACTGCCCCACCACTGCCCACCTACACAGGGTGAGGACGTCCCAGTGGAAAACCTGTCGCAGAGAGACCTTGCCTGTGTGCCTGACAGCTCTTCTGTCCATGTTTCATTGAAGACCACAGCACAGTGATGAGGAAGTTCCCTACATAAACCAAGGACGGGAAGTAAAAAAAATGATGTTTCTTCTGGGAGCAGCCCAGCCAAGGGAAGAATCCCTCTTTTCCTCACTTCTTTCTTCCTGCAAAAACCAGACTAGATGCAATATATAACCTTGGTGTTGTCTAGCTCATCACATTTCTCATGCATAAAGCATCCTCAAAATGTCCCCAGATAAGATATTCTTCCTAGCTCGTGCTATTTAACAATCAATAAATGTAAACCAATTCAGGATTTAACTGGGAATACCAACTCAGTATTTAGTGGGAGGACTACTGGGATAACACAGCCGGGACAAAGCTAACGCGGGCACTGAGGCATCACTTGGGACTTGAAGCCTGCTGCAAACTGACCTCATGTACCCGCGCTCTCTTGCTCCAAAGGGCATTTATTCAAGGGCACACAGTGGCCGGGGGACTGGCAGGCGAGACAGAACAGGAGGAAGGATGAGACCACCAGGTGAAAGAGCTCAGAGCCAGCTATTGGCTATGGAAACCTAGGGATTTTGTTCATTTGTCATTCTCCTTTGCAGTAGAAGCCATGTGAGCATCCCATCTAAGCAGGCACGCTTGGGAGGCAGCACTACCCTAAAAACAGCAGACGGATAAAAAAGGACTTTTGAAGCTTCTTCTGTTTCTTTTCTTTCCCACTTCCACTAGGAACTACCTTTCTAGAGCAGGAAGACACATCTTTTATTTTTTAAGGAAGATTACTGGAAACATGAATTTGAATAGAGAGAGCCAATCTAGAATTGCATGAAGGCACCCCAGAGTACCATCTAATTGTAAAAACTAAGAATGGAAGAGCCATCTAAATCCATCCTGCTGCCGATGCAGAATAGCTCCCTACAGGATATTTACAAGTTTTTAACGCCTTGGCCTTGTGCCTCACGTGCACCAGAGACATACTTTTAGGCCAATAAAACATCCCTTGTCATGGCTTAATGCTGTAAGAATTAATTTATCACTAATTATTTCCTCTTTTAAAGCCCTGCTCTTTGGATAGCTGTGACATAATTCTTCAAAATCGCACTAGTTAAAAAGTGCAGATGTACACCGTCTCCTCCAGCTCCCTGCCCACAAAGGCCAGATATTCAGATATTTTTCTTTTCCCAGTTTAATTTCAGCTCTTGCAGTTGATGAGCAGCCAAAACCACTGATGATGGGGATTACAGTTCGAGTCCTCCTGCCCTCACACCAAGTGTCTGCTAGATGCTTGGAAGGGCTTTTCATTCGTGGTGGTGCTGCCCTGGTTAGAAAAGGATGAGCCTCATTTGGCCCCATCACAGAGAAAAGTCTGAATAGGGACAAAGCAAAGCTTGACAAGGTAAAGATGAAGTTCTGACTTCATTGAAGCCTAAGGAAATATGATTTCACTTTAAGTCTCTCTCTGTCTCTCTCACATGCACACAATCCCAACGTTAAGTGATTTCATCTTTCATAGTTGAAGGTCAGCCATTTCAACGCTGTATTTTTTCCACAGCAACTCACAGTTTCTGCTCTCCTGGCAGATTTGCACAGTCGACATCCCAAATAAACCACAAAAGCAAGGCAATTTGAAGTTATTGGATGCTTTTATTTTAATGTAGCACCCAGCTCCATATCACATACATTTTCCAAAATTAGATGGGCATAGTATAGAACACTATACATTTTGCAGCTTACCACGTGGACAGTCTGCAGCTGTGAAAACAAATTGCTTAAATCTGGCTATCTACTTTATAAGTTAAAATTCAAATATATAATAGCCTCAGGGTAGGTTTTTTTTTTTTAGATTAACAACGATAATGCTTGCAATACGATTTTTTTTATATCAAAAAATGAGTAACAGAGTAAAACATAACACATATGTTCATAGCACATTGTCATGAAGATAACTGAAAAAAGCTTCAAAATACATCATCTCTTCTCAAAGGTACTATATCACTTGTTGGGGTGTTTTTCTCCTTGAAAAAATACTTTCACTATTTAGTCAACAAATTGTGTGGCATCATGAGAGCCTCTTTTCCTTCTTTTATAACCCCTGTGTATATTTTTATCAAGGACTGTGTGTGCTGAAGGCTAGATGGTGCTGGGAAACGGACAGCCCTCGTTCCCTCACTAGCAATTTTTATAGGCTCTCTTTCTCCTAATTTGGAAGTTCGGATGGGAGGAAAGTGGTTTACACACCATCAAAAGGCAATTTTCGTGCCCAATCCTAAATGCTTCCTGTGAAGGCTTCCCACTCCCAACCATCCCTTTGGGGTCGTTTCACCGTGTAAGTTGCCATCACCCTGTGCTGGTTAGCCCTGGCAGTGTCAAGCTGTGACTGGGTGACAGGCAAACAAGTTCCTCCCCCCAGTGTGGATGCAGATTTCCCAGCAGCAAAACTACCGCCATACAAGTAAAAACATTTTGGAGGTAATCTTTTGAGTTAAAAAGGATATTCACCAATTTACGAGTAACAGGGCCAAATCCACTAATCACTAATGCTTTTGCTCTGTCAGCCAAACTCTCTGGAAGAGAGAGGTGAGAACATTCTGGAAAGAGGTGGTAATGTTTCCACTGCATCCTGGAATAAATCTAGTAACTAGGAGAAGGACATTTATCATTAAGGATGGACGTTTGTTCACAGGCAGTTTGTTACAAGGAATGCCTCTGAAATGGAAACTTTTTGCCTTGCTTAATTACTAGGTTATTATTTATAGTTAAAGACTCAAATAAAAATGGCTTGAGCCACAAAGTCACTACATTTAGATGGGCATTTTTGCTTTTTCACCACTCAATTACCACATATTGAAACAAATACTTCATTGGAAGGCATTGTCTGAAACGTGAACAGATGCATAAAGAAACGCACAATCTAAAGGAAGACATGAGTGCACATTTACACACACACACCCCCCCGAGGAAGATCCTTAACTGAGACATGGATGAGCCTGTTTAAGAGCCTGCTCTACCTAGTCTTGTCCTTGGACAAAAATATTTAATTGTCCAAACTGGAATAGCTACAAGAAATTGAAGACTTAAAAAGGGGCACGGGTCTCTGATGCAAGGAAGCTGTGCTCCAGCTCCTGTTCTCAGTTATCATCTCTTGGTGGGCATGTTCTGCTCTACGTAACTACCTATAGAAATCATGAACTGAGGAGAGTGAGACCCCACGAGTGGTAAGCTGCTCTCACTCCTTGGTCAGGCTGTAAGCTGGAACAGGCAGATCCTGGTTGTTATGCTGGGTCAGGTACATTCAGGGGTTTAAAGGTGATTGCTCTCCTGTAGCTCAAGAAAGTGCCCTGAACTTTGAGCAAACTGCTTGTGAGGTCTCCCTTTCTTACCTGATGGCCTCTCTTGGGTCTAGGAGCATCTCCCATCCAAAGGTTCAGAACAGAAAGGTTTCTGCAAGAAATGACGTTTTCACTGTACCCACATTTTTCTAAAGGAAAAATATTTTTGAGAAAATCTGTGATACTGGATTTAGATGTGGAATTTGACCAGCAAGGATCTGTTAATAGTAGCCACAAGTGTAGCTGCATGGAATAGGTCTGAAGGACTGTCTTATAGCTTCATGATGACTTCTCCTCTCCCTCTCAAAATGCTAAGTCCCCCAAAACCAGAGACACTTTTTCATTTCGTATGGGCTATCATGAATGCTTAAGTACTGAGACATTCAGAAGAATAACTTCCTGCATTGTATGTAAAACATGCCAACATTTCTCCTTGAATATTTCACTTTACTCTCTACATGAAGTAGTATATCATCATAGCCAAAATTTCATCAAACAGAATACAAATCAACTCGCACTCTACATCTTGATGCTCAGTGGGGCACATGATTGCATCTCTAAAAACGCAGGGATGGTTAAATTTTAAATTTATTAAGTCCTGAGCTAATCTGAGTAAATATCTCATTGTTGACCAACCAAGTATCCTAATTTCCAGTGAATGAAAAAAATCTCTGTATGTTAGAAGGGAGACAGCTGAGAAAGACATATAAACCAGACTTCCACTCTTCCTCTGAGCAACATCTATTCCGTGACTAATCCAAGTGAAATAAATGGGGGATTATTCTAGAAGAAGCTCCTATCAAATATGAGAAAGCCAGCCACTGCCTTAAAAATGCAACGTGCACATGTTTTTCTAATCATTAAAAAGCTTTCCTTAAAAGTAACCCATAAAGATAAAAAACAAAGGTGCCACATGATTATTTTCTATTGAACTGTAGGGGTTTATTAACCAAATGACAATGCAAGAACTAAAAAGCAACGAAAGAAAGAGTACTTCATCTCAGGAATGACTCGTATTATGAAATAAACAATGGTAACTTCTGAACAGTACCACCACTAGCAAGAGGGCAGTAGCTGCTTTGCAGCTTCCCAGAAAAGTTTGCAGTTCTCACATTTTGTCACTGACCAGGAGTGACCCTCTGACCCCAGCTACGCAACAGTCACACGAAAGAAGTCCCAAAGGCAGAGAAATGGTTGATGCTTGTTGACATAGTGGTATTGAGTTGAATCGAAACCCATGTGTTACAGAAGCAGACTTTCAGTAACAATTTCAGTAACAACAAACGCTTGCTTTCACATCCAGACTCCTGGATCCATGTCCCACATCCACATCCCTTTCAGCAAAGGCAGGCCATGTCCTCATCACTCCAAACATTCCTGTTGATGTCTGCCTTATCTCTCAAAAAGGTTTTTGTTTTGGGCTGCTCCAGCGTCCTCTGACACCCCGCTGCAGCCATTCCACGATAGACCCTGAAAGGAGGTTACCCAGCTGCTTCAAACCCTTCCTCTCCTTCCTCTCAGCCCCGGGGCCATCCTACAGCTACAGGGAGAAAGCATCACACAAACAATGGTAAAAAGCTGCCGCATCGTTTCTGCAAAGCAAATGCGTACAGTTAAATTAGGTCATGAAGAACAGGGTATGAAACACATGCAGCGCACGTTTAAGACGGATAAGAGGGAGGGCAACATTCCCTTGCAGAGAAAGTGCACATCATATCCATGGAGGGAGCAGGGCTGATGCCACTATGTCTGGAGTCCCCCAAGAAATAGAGCAACGTTAGTTTGCCAGCTTCCATTGTGAGAACGCAGACTGAAACCAATGATGACCTGCATCCACGGGAAAATTCCCTCTGAATTCAGTTGGCCCTAGATCACACCCAGGTAAAAAATTAATCTTTGTTTCTTCTTTGAGAAAGCAGATGGGTATTAGAAGCTTCATCCTATCAGTAGCATCTCCAGTGAGGTGTGAAGGAACCTTACAGAAAGCCTGATGTAGAAGGCAATTATACCCATCACACATTTTTATAACCTCATATATAGCACTTCTGCTGTCTTTCTGCTTTTGGAAACACAATTCTTGTACACATCCTTGAAACAAATCAACAGCTATTAAGAAAACAAAGCAGGCTAATTAATGCAAATGTACATAGAACAGATTTTATAAAAATGCCCCAAAGGCATTTTTAACCTCTTGTTAGAAATACACTGTTGGTTAAAAATAAAAAGGAAAAAAAGAAGAAGGAAAAAAAGCTATAAACCAGTGATCCCAAATATGCTACAAGTATGCACAGATATTGGCAATTGCAAGCAAGTGATCAAACACTGGTGATAGGAAGCAGTTATAGCTCAAAAACCTATTTTTTTGTAACTTCCAAAATAATTAAATTTTAGTATTTTTTTCTGTTCTCTCATATGATTTGAACTTACAAAATACAAGCTCTCTAACATTAAAATACATCAGTGCTAAGAAAATAATCATCTGACGTGATTGCGGATAAAGACTCTGTATGTCTAGTGAGTTCTATTCTTGTAGTAACGTTAAACCCACAGGTACTCTACCATGATACAATCCTACAGGAGGCAGGAACATCCAGAAGCTCATCTCAGAGTATGAGTTTTAAATTGAAGCAAGAATTCAGGAATGCTGTACCTCTTAATGACCGGGGCAGGAGGTGCTGCCAGAACGCGTATAAATCAGGAATTCTTTACATAAATAAAATACTCTCAGGTTATTCATTTCAGCGATAAACTGCATTTACACGTTAGGCTGGGAAGAGGGAGGAAAGAAGGCGAAGCATCCCTCTGCAGTCAGCTATCTGTTTTCTGTACCTTCTTTATTTGCAGAGGCAAAGGCGTGCAGCAGGGCGAAGGGAGACCCGACAAGGTGGTCCACCCCACTGCCACCACCCTCAGCAGACACCCTGCCCAGCCACGCTGCCCTTCTCTCCTCGGCAAGGCTGTCGGGACGCCGGCTCTGCTCTCGCCGCCGCACGGAGGTGCGGGAGGTCACAAGACGGTGACGGGACGTAGCTGCTCCAGCTGCGTTTCCAAGGCGATGCGTTCCTTGTGAACCTCCTGCAGGAGGGGGAGAGATGCACTGGTAACTTCTGGGATGCACCACCCCGCTGCCGGTAAAGATCAGCCAGGCAAACTGCTGGCATTGACGGGAGGCTCAGGACTCTGCTGGTTAGGAAACGCTCCTTGCAGTCTGTTCTAATGCCATGCAACCACCCTGCACATCTGTCTGCTGCCGCCTCCTGATGGTGGGGCAATATGGAAGCTCAGTCATTTGCTTGGGTGATCATGGAGAGGAGCGCTCTTCCACTGGCCAGTGCAATAGCTTGGGCCAGTTTGGCAATTGTACCAAAGAAAATAAGGTTACTTTGAAATCACAGTTCCCTCTCAGCTGCATTTTTTTTTTTAAAGACTTTTTTGGTTCATGCAACCAATCTCTTTCCTCTTAGAAAGAAATGAGACTTAGACTTTCTAAGATGACATAGGCTTTGCAATCTACCTTTTTGGTAAATGTGTCAAGAAGCTCATCAGTCTGGATCAGAAACTAACCGTGAAGGTTTGGGGATCAGCTGTTTTGGAACAGCCTCTCCTGGTCTCAAGTCTGCCCCTGAGGGGCACCCAGCTGTTGCTGACCTCCCATCAAATGGCTCCTGGTATGTCCGGGAACCAGGCTGACCTGTGACTCCTCCAGGCTTTGGTACCCGATTTGGGCAGTCCCAGCCCAGGAGTGCGTCTAAACATTCTCCACACCTCATTGGAAGCTGTGCCTGAGGGGGCACCCCTGATGTCTTCTGGTCCCCATAAAAACCTAAAGGCCTTGCTCCACCAGAAAGCTTCCAGGCGGCAATACAACTTGAGGGACAAGTTCAGTTTTCTGCTCTTGTGAGAACTTGGGCAAATCTCTGTCTTTATGTGTTGCCTTTGCCCTACAGTACAACACAGATAACAGCACTGGCCTGTTTCCTGCAGGTCAGGGAGTTTAAAGCAAACTGAAGATAGTGCATGGAAACAGATAAGACCTGAGCCAAGGAATGATGGCAATGTGTTGTCATTAAAAGCTTTCACCCCTGTGCGTATTTCAATCGCCATCCTATATTTTGCTATGATTTCAGTATAGAGCATCCAACCCGTATTCTCGTTAGATCCTTGAAAACCAGTTAAAAAATACATTAAAGTAAAGTTGAACATGCAAACTTTCACCTTGACTGAAGAGAAAATTTAACTGAGGGTTCACCTCCCTTTCCAGACAAGTGTGTTCATAATATGGAAGGAGGAAAAAGCTATAACAGATGAAAAATTAAAATCTGTATACCTTTGGACTGAGAAAACAGAAAAACCAGAACTGACGTTTATAAGAAAACAGCCCCTTGAGAACATGTTAAAAGACAAGTCAGCAGAGATTAAAGATCATTGTTAGATGTTCATATAAAGCATGGTTTAGCCAGTCCATGTATACCAAATGCCCGACTCCAGGAGACAGGTCCGTAGCACGACCAACCAAAAGACAAGAAAGTTATGAGTGAGTTGCTCTTCTGCACTAGATGACATCATCACTTTATCAAACTTTGCAAAAAGACAAAGTTCACCCCTTAGACTTTAACTGCCAGTAAAGTTGCAAGCACATGGGTAATAGTTTTTCCCAGACAGCCTCATCCTACCCACTCATGCAGTATAGTTATTCCCTTCCAGAAAGCAGGAAATAACGCAGTAGGTTTCATCTGAGAGGATGAACAAGATTCTCTGCTGGAGGTGACATCTAACTGATTGCAGGGAGCTTTACCACTGATTTTCAATGCATTCCTTACCTTCAGCTGCTGCTGGAGCTCACTGTTCAACCTGGCGAGCACAGCATTGGCTTCTTTGTTTTTTCGTATAGCTGTCTGAATAGCCCTTTTCTGCTTGGAAGACTGTCTGCTAGACAGATAAATACAAAACATTTCAATTAAGAGCTTCAACAGTGGCTGGTGCCAGAAGACCAGCCATCCATTTTGTGCATTTGTACTCTATACACACTGGACTACACTTCACAGACAAGGTACAAACTACACATTTAAGAGAAGAAAAATGTAGCACTGAAATGAGATGGCTGAATCTGGTAGACTATCTGAAAAAAAAATAGTCACACTTGTTAACCTGAATGCCAGAAACATTTTAGGCCTTCTCAATTATTTAAAAATCACTGCATTCTGACTCAGCTTAAGAATAATCCTTACATAGCTGTACTTATTGCAGCATCTCTGCTTTAGCAATTTTCAAACACTTGCAGAGTTTAAAAATTCAGGAATGGGTAACAGAAAATACAAAAATCATTCTATGTGGAAAGAAAGGACATCTGCATGAAAATAGTGTCTCGGATTTTTTAGGGCACTGATGATTCTGTTGTTACTTTACTTCAAAAATTAATCTCTTTTTCATTCAAAGCAGTAATTTCCACCAAAACCATCTGATGTCACAGAAGAAGATGGCTTATGGACTTTCCTCATCTCTTTTGCTGCTTAATTTTTTTTTTTGTTCCTATTATTATTATTACCCTATAGCCCATGGTAACTGATCTGAAAGAAACTACAGTTAGGCAGACAGGTACAAAAGGATGCAGCTATGTAGGTTGATTAACGACTAACCTACTCCAAGAAACAGAGGAACAGGAAAAAGGAAGGAAAATACAGAAAATACTGGCTTAATATCCAAGCCTTTTTCCAAATAGATTATATTAAAGTTTTAAATGAGGCATCAAGAATTTTTTAATGACAAATTTGATCTAAAAAAGATACGCTAGTTAAATAAGGTCTAGGTGTACACAGTCCCCCTCAGCTCTTCCTCTTAAAAAAGCTGATGGCACTGATCCTTGCAAAAAAATCCGTTTCACAGCACAGGCAGGTCTTTGTGCTGTTATCTTCCAGTGAACTGACAGTTCTCTGCTTCATGATTTTGCTTCCAACTACTCTCCATAGGCTATAAAGTAATAATGGTAAATAAAAATAAAAAACAGGGAGCTATACCTCCATGGTCATTTAAACATTTTAGGAAAGATATAGACATGACAGGATTAAGTCGAGATGCTAACAAATGCTGTTATCTTTCTTTGAACCACTATGGAATATGGACTCGCAAAGCACAAAATAGCACTTTAAGGGCATTCTAGGAGCCTTATTACTTATTCTAATCTCCAACTATGCAGCACAGATTCAGTCTACAGATAAACATTTTGCCAAGAACCACTCAACTGATTTGGGCAGCTTGGTTTTCTTTCAGACAAAACCAAATTTCTTTGCAAGGCTTTGGGTGAAGGCGGGCTGTAACGTTTCCACCCTGTTAGAGTGGAGGGAGATGTATAGACTCAATAGAGCTTCAAGTGCCTTTGCTTACCATTTGCACAGTCCCTTCTCCACTGCTATTAAATTAATACATAGTGAAATCCCTACAAGCCCTGCTTGCTGACAGCTTCAACAGCCATATTTATGACAGCAAACAACACACTCTAGGTTTGGCAATTATTTGATTAACACAAGTCGTCTGTGGCTCAGCTCATACCAGTGGCGAGCTCTTTTCTAACCTGCCTTGCCGTAAAGAAACATCACAAGAATATGACCAACATCAAGCGCTTCATGACTCAACTTTCCGGGCACTTATTTAGTCCTAACTAAAGATGAACAAAAAAAGATGACCTAAAGTCCACAAAGATGAGCAAAATTCCAGAAGATATGTGTAAGGCAAACCCACACACCCACAGAGCTCAAAGGAGTTGTGTTAGAGATGCTGGTTCAACAGCTAGGCTTGCTCTTCAGATGTGTCTACCAGCTACAGAGGTAGGACACCTATCTAGGCTATCCATCAAATATCATCAGCTTATACAGTCACTTCAGGCTTAGTTTGCATTTGAGAAGACAGACGTAGATTTCAGAGACCTGAATCTTGTGGAACATTCCCTAAACCAGAACTATTAAGCACAAAATTACACAAAACGGAAACCCTGACACATCAGATCTCACGGTTTGGCATGCTTGGTACAGATTTTTACTTTTGGACTGGGAGGTGAGGCTTGACTGCTGGCAGGGAAGAAGTCACATTTATAGTGGGAGAGAGCTCGGGGGTCTCCAACCCCTGTGTCTCCGTCCGGAGCTTCCTGCGGGCAGGTTTGGAGGGCGGCTGAGTAAGAACAACCTCCTGCAAGGGAGAAGCACAGCAACGTTAAGTCAGGCCATGTGTCTCCTGACACTGGGCTGGGGAATACCTGTGACACAGAAATTGCTGACAGCTGGCCTAAGATTTCATAATTTAAAGAGGTACAGAGCGTAATTCAAATTTGGTAATAGCCTCTCAGGTTTCTGACTTTGAAAAAAGGAACAATAACTCCCACAACCCTTAATGAATGAAATGATTATACTGGTGTTTTGTCTTCATCTGGATGACATGCTCTTCAGAACAGGATTGTACAGCTCTGTGCACCTTTGCCAGGGAAGTAAAGGGGGGAGTATAAATGCAAACACTGGCCCCAGTTGACCCAAAAGCATTAGAACCAAAACAAGATTTATTTTTAATTATGCTCAGTTGGTAAGAAAACAATAATCAATCATTTGCATCCCAACTTACTACCTCACCCCACCTGGCATGGAGTCTCTTCCTTCTCCTCCTCTCCTCTCTTACATAAAGCAACACTGAAAATACTTTAGAAAGGCACATGTATAAAATTCTCCATGCAAAATTAAGATGTTGGAAAAGTAGAAGGATAGTTACATCTCTTAATAAGTTACGCCAGACAAATAAGGTAAAACAAGAAGTCTTAGATTTTTATGCCTTTGATGGTAAGTGTTTTCATTATTTTAAAATAAGACATCCTTTCTTTTGCAATGAGAAGTAGTTTTAATGACTTTAAGCTGTTTAAAATCTGAAATATATCCCTTTCAGTGTATTTTATTATTAGATCTTTTATAAGATCTATTACTGCTCCATTTAATGAATGAGAAAGCTAAGACTCAAAAAGATGAAGCAACTTGACAGAAGTTACACATTTAGTGTCACAGTCAAGACCAGAGACCAGATTTTATTACCACTTCCACAGTGTGCATTTTACTAGGCCAGACTATCTTCCTTACTATGTTTTGGCCAAGTGTTTATAAAACAAGAAAAAAAAAAAGGAAGTGACCCAGCAATCATAAGAAAAAAACAAAAAACATGGTAGTAAGCAGCCTGACTCAGCAGAAGAGACAACTAATGGTGATACAGAATGAAAGCAACATAAGACCGTCAATAATTAGTATTAGAGGGATTACAATTGTTAGAGGAATTAGAATTATAAGGGAAAAAGGGGTTTCAACATTAAAATCAGAGTTTCTGCAGTAACTGAAAATAAAAGACCTAAAAATATTATGAAAGTTTTGATAAGGACGTCAGGACATCAGCACTGCACAGATCTCAGATAACACTGTGCTTTGAACTCCTGAACTTCTACAACTATAAACTGCTGGGATGACAAATGCACAATCCCAGTCTACCCTGAACTTCCCCAAACCTTCAAAACCCATAGGATAAATCCCTCTTCCATTTCAAATGCAATACTGGAAGAAACGAGTCAAGACCTAAAAGCAGAGCCCTCCACAGGGCTTTTTGGTCGGTCCTTTGGAGGATGGGTCAGCACTGTGCCAACAACCTGCTTCCCATACCCTAGAGCCTGGGGCATCTCTGTATTTTAGGGAGCCAGGTGGGATGGGGGTGAGAATGAAGTAGGTGGACTACATGGATTTCAGGACTGCAAAGCAGAGGAAGGAAGAAGCAAGGGCTAGGCTAGTAGCAGCATGCAGTAAGCACAAGTGGATGCTGCCTGGAAAGCCCCATCACACATAGCAAATGACACCAGACAAATGTCCCTCATTAGGGTAAGAAGTGTGATGATGCTCCCTGGGCAAGGTACGCACTAGGTACAGCTCCTGGTAATAGTGCTTGGATGGGTGAGCAAAGGTCTTGTAGGTGGTCCCCAGCTGCAGGAAGGGCCAGAGTGGGGAGGACTTGCATTTGCCCCCATCAAAAACCTCTTCTGGCTGGGGCTGGTGGAAGGAAGTGGTGGGAGCTTGACTAAGAGTGAGGAAAGGCTCACAGCAATTGCTAAGGCCACTCCATCCCTAGCAAGGCCCTGTGAAGACTGCCATTCCAATTTCAGCACTTACTTTATACACATGATAAGTTAATGCAGAAAACTCTCCCAACCTATGTACATTTAGTTGCAGATTCTGACCCCTAGTAAAGAGGTATGGTTACGTCAAAAATGAATCCTCAATAACTGGAAGCAAAAAGTGTAGCACAATTTGAAAGAATTACAGGGGGCCAGGGGTCAAGTACAATCAAGCCCTTTTTTGTCTTCCCTAAGGCTCCACAATCCCCTATTGATTTGAAACAAATGGCAAACTGCCTCTTTTAAAACACGTGCATCGATATGTATGTACTAAGAGCTTTCTTAATGATTTATCTGAGCTGATGTCACACGTGATCCCGGTTCTCTCTAGCGTCTTGACCTCCAGAGAAGGTAAACATGTAAAAATGTAACCCTAACCCTCCATTTAATTGCTTTAAAACTTAAATCAACCACATTTGTAGATGAAGGCAAATCACTCCACAATGGTACAGCAAGTGCAGGTCTCACCTTTTTTGCTGAACTGTTTTCTTCTGCCTGCGACGGGGGTCTATTCATCTGAGGATGTAATTCAACCTCAGATACTTGCTCTGTCTGCAACAACAAATCAATCATTGCTACACCCAGAAAACGACTAGCAGTCACATACAATGAAGTCAAGGAAAGGAAACGTTACACACAAAAGAAAAGTTACTTTAACAATTCAACAGTAGGGGAAACAGAGATCCAGCCTGACAGCTGAATGGATGACATATGTCTTTTGCAGATTTTTAATGAAACCGTTTTTGTGCACTTCATTGTGCTAGGAAAACAAGAGAAAAGTTTTTTTCTGTGAAGCATTAGGAATCATGCCTCTGAATGTAAATGCCCTAGTAGCCAGAGTTTCTTCTGGAGTTACCCTTGGGGAAGGTGGATAAAAGCTGTAAAGATCTTGGTTGCGCCCTGTCACCTTATCATCTCCTGGAACTGATGAAAATTCATCAGAGTAAGCCTCTGTCTTTGAAGTTTGCAAAGCTGGAGTGAGAAAGTCTGAATTATATCAAAAATCCCAGTGAAGTTACTGAAAACACAAGTCATAAAAGGAGCCAAATAAATCTTCTTCCCTCCTCCCTTCTCACGTTTCAACCAAAACCAAGCTGAACACTCATCACACAGGTCTACACTTGGGCTAAACAAATCACACTGCCCCCAGAATATCTGACTGAGCAGCAAGTTAAAACACAGAAGGTTAATCCCTTGCTTTGTCTCTCCTGAAATCTCCCAACATCATTCAATTTGCTTCACCAGGACAGGGTGAGGCACAGCACATCAGCTACAGAGGGGGCAGCAGGAGTTTGAGCTGCCTATCTCCGGGCATGCTGTAGCAAACATGGTATAAATACACCATAAAGATGGTATGAACACAGTGGGGCTGTTTTCTGACCAGAAGGTATGGGCTGGCTCTGCAAGACGAGGAAGGCAGGCAGGAGCAGGGAGGCTGAGGGCGCTTGGCACTGGCAGGCAACGTCTTATCTTCCCCAATTTCTGACAAGTGGAAGCCCGGCTGGAAACCAGTCCCCAGGCAGGAAAAGTGACCCACCATCAAGCTCTCTCGTCAAAAATGGTTCGTTTCTATGCAGGTGAAAGCCTGCACTTCAAACCAAGTTCAAGGCAAAGGTCAAACTTTAGAGGAGCCGGGATTTTAGCCATAAAAATAATAGTATCAACCTGATGCTAGCCATAAAAATAATAGTAACAATCTGATATATGCTGAAGAACCTAGTTTGCTGCTGTCAAGAAATTTCTGCATAGGCCCATCAAGCTCTGCAGAAGTCACAAGCTTCCCAATGCTTAACTGTAAGTTAAATAAAAATGACAGAAAGCACGGAATTTGGTGCATTTAAAAAGGAGGGACTTTTTCATACCACTTCCATTTCTTTCATAACACACACAATAAGAGCTGTACAGAAAGCTGCAGGGGAAACGTGCTTCTGTCAGGTTACTGCTGTTCTCCAACCGTACAGTGTTGAACATGTGCAGAGAGGAGGGAGATTTGTCATCTTTTTTTAAAGCGCATGTGAAATGCCTCTGGAGAGAAGGAAAAGGTATCTTGGCTGACAAGGTTTCTCTCCTCCCCCCCTCCTCTAAGCGTGCTACATCTCTCGTGCTATCTCATGGTTAAGAAAACCCACAAAACAAACTCACCCTGTAATTTTCTGGTATTATTTGAATATTAATATCTTAAATATTTTGATTTTGGTAACTATTTGATACTAACATTTCAATTCTGGAAAGCTTTTCATGGATTTAAGAGCTTCTTCTATAGTGGTAGATTTCTCGTACAAACAGGAGAGCCAAAGGAAAAATGCAATCTTTTTTTCTGTCTACAAAAACCAATGACCCTTAAAAGTGCATTTAACACAAGAGAGCATTTATCAGCAAGCTGAATAGCCCCTAACCTCCCCAATTTCTACAACCACTTCTTATATATTTGAAAGAAATGAAGACTCAAGCACTGTAACAGTAGCCTGGCTATGTCCATGAAGCCTTCATGAATGATTCCGGGATAAGTTCAAACACCCAGTCAAGCCACAAGATAAATCTGGGACCGAATCAAATCACTTTGACGAATCATTCATTTCAGGACAGCAAGAGTAAACACAGCCTTTCGGAGAGCTACGTAACACATATACTATAAACTACAGCTTTGCTGCACAACACTGAGCAATGGCAGGGCTGCACAAGAGCCAGCTCTTCATGACCTTTCTTGGACAGGGAGCACTAGATATGCCCTAACCAGGCCAGGCAGACAGTTTCTGGTGCTCACATTTTTATTGGAGTCTACATTAAATCTTCTGTCAAAAGCAAAAATACAGAATGAAAAAGAAAGGAGACCAACCCCATGATCTTTATATATAGATGAAATGCAGCTCTTCAAAAACCAATGTGTTCAAACAGTGTAGAAGTAACTAAAGAGACTGCTACTCAATTGCAAATAAGCAAGAAAACTGAAATCACAGTAAGATAAAGGACTTGAGGGAAGGGCAACAAAAAAAACCAACCCAAAGTTTTGCAGAATTTTATTTTATTTTTTAATGGTCTCATTGCAGGGGAATACTATTTTAAACTGAAGGGAACTGAAAAGGGAAAAAAGGATAAGCTTGTGGTGGAAACGCATGCAAAGTGGAGTGCTGACGTCAAAAAGGGTAAGATTTCAAAAATTTCCAAAAGTTCGGTATCACAGTTCCTCCTGATGCAAGATACGTTCTTTTACTAGCTGAGTGCTGGGATGTGGCTGTCAGCCAAACCAGCTGTGGCAACCGCTGGGCTGCAGGGCTGTGGCACCTGCTGGCTGAGATTGGGCCACTGGGCTGGCTGCTCCTCCCCACTGCCTGGGCTTGAGGATGGCAAAGAGCAGCAGCCAGCATGGCAGGGACTGGCTGGAGCAGGCAGGTGGTAAAAACAAATAAATAGTTATGTGTGACCTTAAAAAAAAAAAAAAAAAGAAGGAAAAAAAAAAAAAAAAAAGAAGAAGTTCTGGTGATGCAGCTCATACATAATGAATAAAACCAAGTGACTGCCATGTCCCTAAAGTGCCACCTAGCGGCATGTGGGACAGGTCATTTCTGAGTGTTTCCGTTAGAGGAGAGTATCAAAAAAAGTAGCTATCTGCATTATACAGAGCCTGCAGAGTGAGTGTGCCCCACAGGGAGGGCAGAGGGTAAGCCTCTCCTCTTTGGAGAGCCCCACGCAGAAGCTTGCAGCTCTGCACATTAATGATCTGCCAGCAGAGCTGCAAGTCCTCCTCCACAGAAGATCCCCATTCCTCAGAGTGATGTGCCTCCGACACAAGTGCCCAAGCATAAAAAAAAATTGGTATGCTGTTGCAGGGGATTTTGTTCAGGGACTGAACGACTGCGTTTAACCCAGGCAAAAGTCTTTTGTTTAACTGCAACGCACATCAATGCAAAGAAGATTTGCTGATTCAGCCAACCCAACAAAGTCCTCCAGGCAAGGCCTGAGAGGCTTTACAAATACGTTTTGCAAGCTGATGTCTCCCCACACTAGCGCCACATGGATTTTAAACGATAAATAACTCCTGCTTCTTCTTTTGGCAGAGGAATTCTTCACGGATTTCCTTCCCTTCGCTGATTTCTACGTGGGGTAAAAGCTAGTCCCTGTAGCCTCTGGTCATGGGCAAAGTGAGACCAGCTCCAGGACACTCCAGCGCAAGCTTGTATAAGAGTGTAAGGAGAAGGAAACCCATCAGGAGCAGATGAAGTGGGTTCCCTTTAGCTCTTTATACCATGCTTAGCATAGTCTTTGGGCAACACAGTTCTCATTCAGAAACACAACAATAAACTGCCTCCCCTCCACCACAGCAATAAATGACTTAAAGTTTTCCCACAGCTTGGAAGCTTTTCAGTGTTACATTAGGGTTTAAAAATCTTCACTGCTGGTTTATGAAAGGAAGAGACTACACATTATGCAATATGGTCTCCCAAAGGAAAATTCAGTTACAGTAATGTAAAAGTGCTTAAAAGTAAACGTCATTTGTGTTTACAGAATGGAGTAACCTACTGACATCAGATGTGCTGCTGTACCAATACTCCTGGGTCCATATCCAGGTGTACAGTAGTTGGGTAAAGAAAATCTTACTCCCGAGTAGCAGCAATGCAAAAGAGAGTTTGCAGACCAGGCCAAAGAGCATCTTGATTTTTGGGAAGAGGAGTAAGTGACCAAAGAAAAGAGCAAGACAGTGTCCTATTCCAAATCTTCTGAAGACTGGAACCAAAGTACATTTATTAACGGGCTGTATGTATATTTGTATAACCAAAATATACATATTTTCTAGGAATAATCATACCTTCCTCATTCTTCAAGGCACCAGACAAAACTGGCCAACAAAGTTTCTGTTCAGTGGCCATGGCCAGAAACCAACTTGTGGCCTACAGCCAGCATTGAGCATTAGGACAGATAATTCCTCATCATTAAGGAGAGTATTAGGAATCGCAAATGCTCATTATTTCATTGCATGATCTTTGACCAGCCATTCGTAATCTCCTTGCTGCTCCATGTGATGATACTTAAAGTACCTTTCTAAAAGAATACGTAACACTCTCTTAAGCACAAAGTGCTTTGAAAGCCTCAGATGAAAGATTTTCGTAACTCTAAGCGAACGCATTACCTTAACGACTAGTTCTTCGCTTACATTTCTAATTCTTTGCTTTGCAATGCTGGATTATATGTAGATTTCACACCCACTTTTCCAGACAATCCATCTTGCAGAACATAAGGTCTACATGGAGCTTTCATGCTTCTGTTACCTGGGAGCTTTTTTGCAAGGGGTGAAGTATATATTCAACCTTTCCCACAATTCAATCTCGCCCACACTTATGCTCCAGGCTAACTTTACACATGGAAATACTCCCATTGTAGTCAATGGCACTACTCACAGAAATGAAATTATCTCTGTGCATTCACTGGAATAGCCCATAATCATTACCTATACAGTGCCACTGCTTAGCTTTGCAAAAAAGTATTGAGAACAGCTTATCTGTAAGAAAAAGCAGGATACTAAATATGCTTAACTCTCACTATGTGCCCATTGCAATCTTCTATCATCTCTACGTAAGTTCATTTAAGAGGTATTTTGCTCCTGCCTAAACATTCATATTTTTCCGCTTAATGCCAGTTCCTAAGAAGTCAAGATGTCTCAATTCCCGTTTCTGTTGAGTCTTGTGCATCCCACACTGAATCATCAATTCTTTTTATTGCTTGTTACAGAAACTGAAAATGATAAGACAGAAAGAAAACCCGTAGGGATGCAAATGCAACAAGCTGCCAGGGTCTTAGTGTGCTGCCTGCTTTCTCAGCGCTGTGCAGCCCTGAAGTTTTGATAAGCTTTTTCTTTCCCTGAGCTATCTGAGGGCTGGTGATAAGGTTGAGGAAAAAGACAGTAAATACAAACAAATTGCTGCAATGTTCAGCCCATTCGCAAGGAAAGAATGGGACCCAGATGGAAGCATTAACAATCTGTTTTAATACCCCACTTCCACAAAACCAGATTAACGTAAACTAGAAAGGGGTATATGCATTCCACTGGAGATATAGGCACTAGATTCTCAGCGCTTTTTTGTTGTTGTTTTTACGATAAACGTGAAGCCAAATTCAAAACTTATTACAACACGTTTTAATTAAGATACTCGCCCTTATTCCACTCTCCCAGAAACCTCTTTAGAGAGGATTTTATGGCATCCATCAGCTACTCCCCAAATTCAATTTTAACTGTGCTACTTTCCACCACTTCTTAAACCGTAATTTATTTTGTCTGGCTGTTTTAGATTTAATATATAATTTTCATGAGAGGAAGATAATCCACTTGGTATTATATTAAAGTGGCAGATGGCAAAATCTTTCATGTTACGGAAGACTTTCAGTTTTATTACAGTTACAGCTTTCTTCAGTACCTATTGCACTGATTATATAACATATGTTATTCTGCAGCAAAAACCGTGGAGATTATCAAAAATCCACCCTTTTCTTCCACAGTGGTTGTAAATGCAAGCTAAAAATTTTGTTTTAATATAAAATGGTTGTCTGGGAGAATACCATCATGTATATAAATAGCATGCTGATTGTTTCTTTCTTTCTTTTTTTAATTTCTAGAATAGAAAAGGTCCTTCCCATAAAGCTCCAGGTGTCCTGCCAGCACTTTAAATTCCTCACATAATTTTACATAGTAAGGAGTTATCTCAGTTGGCTGAACATTTTCTCCGAACAGCTCTGTGATGGAGATAAGCAAACCCTACCTCATCTTCCGTGTTCTTTGGCTTTATCTAAAGATGTTGGCCATGGGAGGATTCCCCAGATCAGCTTCCAGCATAAAGCCTGCACGCGGCCATCCCACTTGTGGGAGGCTAAGTGGTGTCAGCAGGATGGACCTTTCCCCACCTCTTGGCCTTGGCACCACAGATCAGCGTGGGCACATGTAATTGATGGTTACAGACCCAGCCTGACTGCACCCCATGCTTGAGGCTCTCCATGGATTCAGCAGCACAAGGAGGCACGTTATTAGAGACAACTTATTGAACTGGGTCCCAGTTTTTACTTGCAATTCTGGATGATGAATGGCAAAAAGCTTCAAGGAATTATGCAGTATTGAGTAATATTTGCGGAGCAGAACATTCCATATGTTAAAATGAATAATACCTTCACTTTCCAACAACACCAGGTGCCTGTGACTGGGCAGGGAGACCCACCCACCATCCCTCAGCACTTTTTCCATGATTTCACCAAATCAATAACATCTAATGGTAATGATGGCCATTAAAGCGGCAGTCTAATTCTGAGTTCATAAAACACAGTGAGATTTTAATCTTCAGAGCTGCAACGTACTCAGGATACTTCAATTGATAATGTTAACAGCTGCCTACCTCCTCCACTTCACCCAAACACTTTGCCCAGAATTTTTTCAGTGCCTGTCAAAACTACTATAATGGAACTAGTGAGAAAACCAGGTCCCAAGGTCTCCAGAAATAAAACTCCAGCACAAATCTGTGAATTTACAAAACCAAGGGGCTTAAAATTTAGACTCTGGGAAAAGATACTAAGAACATCAGGTTTTTTTCAGCCAAGATATGCTGTGTTTTCTTCCAGTCCTGCTGTTTTCAAATCCCCTTATACAACACTGGCAGGATGGAAGATATGCCTTCATTACTGGACAGGAAGGCACAGAAATAGAGTAATTTAAATAAAGGAACATTGATCTAATTGGGCAATGTTGCAGATAGTGAGCTGATGTTGGATAAAGTCCTAAAGTTATATTTGTTCTTCAGTGTTCATGCGTAATTCCTATTAGCAAACTATGTTACTAAATCTCCCACAGCAAGCAGCTGTGGTAAATGAATTCCATAGGCCTAAAAGCCATCAGTAATAAAGTAATATTTTTCTTTCCATTAAAAAAAAATAACAACAGAGGCTTATATGAGATGTACATAGACATCTTTGGTTCCAGTGGAGAGTTTTTCATGAGCATCCAAAGTTCTTTCCCCTCAGGAATCTGTGCAACTGCAGATCAGCTACCTATGCTATTGCCTTCCTATTGTGATTCTTAGCAACTCCAAGTTTTCTATGTACAGCTCTAGATCCACACAGACATTTTCAGGCCACATTTATGCCATTTCTCCTTGGCAACTTAGATTTACCTTTAAGTTAGGAAAACAGGATCAGGAAAAATTACTTGATCCACCTAATACAGTCCTCTAAAAGCCCAGAAAAAAACATGGTAGGTATTTCAACAAGCTACAGGCCATCTGTTCTATATACTATCACTCCGAGTTGGGGGACGACACAAAAACCTCTAAAAACTTTAAAATTCTTAAAAACCCCCAAAAGTAAAAAAAAAAAAAAAAAAAAGAGTGGAAAAGCCGTAGCTAAAGCGTGTCATGAGAAGTGGAGCAAGAGAGGTAATGTTGTACAATAGCTTGCAGCAGATTAAATATTTATGGTCTGAAGAAACAGGGAAACAGATATAGATAAAATTTATCCTTAAATCCGAGCAGCTATTGCAGATTTGCTAAGTGTGAGATGTGCTACTAGGGATTACAGAAGGTGTCAGTGAAGTTACACACAGACATATATACAGTAGTAAAAGGAAAACACTTCAAACCAATATATTAGCCAAAACAAAACTCTAGTCTTCTATAAGCCTGATTCTATACATAATTTTTCCAAGCACCCTTTATAGAATTTAGGCAAAATTTGTATTGCTTTCTTTTTTAATAGGAAAGCAACATGAATTGAGGATTCTAATAAAGCATTTCTTACTGCATTTCACAGTGCATTTCACTGGAAACATCAATTCAAAATGGCTTGCAGCATAGAGAGATATGAGTTGGAATTTGTGTTAAAAGATCATAAATTGGAGATAATGCAGTGTCCACATTATGTAAATTTGCCTTTTGTCCATCTTCATTTATTACATTTATTTACAGTCACCATAGAGGTATCAGATCAAAGCATCACTGCATCTGAGAAACATCTAGTGAAAGCTCTGAAGAAAACTTGGGTACAGTTCCTGGACTGATACAAAGTCAATACAACACTGTTTTTGGCAATGGAGAAAACCCCTGAGAAGATGGAGCTACCATTGCCTTTTAGAGACCATCAAAAAGAAAAAAATGCAGAGTTAATCTGTTAACCATAAAACATGTTGTAGAGCTCAGAAGAGATGCGCCACCATCAGAGGTGTTGAATGGCATAGATTGGTAGCAGCAACCTAGAGCAGAGAAGCCAACCCTGCTGCTATTTCCCCATAAAATGGCCAGTAATCCCAAGACTCGAGCCTCTCACAATAAGCCCGTGCATCCACTGAGCTCTGGAGTCAAGGCCAAAGCAGTATTAGCTCTAAGTTTTACCTTGTGCTACACTCACCCAAGGATACAGTCCTTCTCCCCCATTATTCATCTGACAGCACTATGGAGGCAGAGCTGGATGTAGATGTAATTTAGTAAGTCTGTGATATGACCAGAGACATTTGGCACACTCTGAATTACTGAGCTGGGTAACTTACTGAGCTTGATTACCTTGGAGGTTCTGTCAGGAAAAATAATGTTTTCCTAAAGGTGGAAACAAATTCTACTAAAAACAACAGCAACCCTGGACCAAAGTCAAGATGACATTTCTGTAGTGCTATTGATTGAATTCACAGAGGGAATTCTGCTCCACTGCAATGTAATACCTACCCCTCGATACCTCTCTTTTCCAGGCCTTTACAACCCTTTACAAACCCTTTAATCTCACTCTAAAGAGCCAACTGGTCCAGGCTGCTTCTCAGCCATCCATAGAAAACTGTGGTCCTCAGAAGAAATTATTTCCCTCTCCTTCTCCATCAACTCATTTCCAAAGCTGAGCCAAAATAATCATACCAGGAGCATATTTAACATGGTGCACAGCCACCTGAAATATATGGGGCTCGCTTCATTTACAAGCTACATTTGTCATTTACAGTGCATAACTGCAGGCATATAGCAAAATGTTAAGGCAATAAAAAAAGGATTTTCAATAATATTGTTGAAAAATAAGTTAAAAAAGAAATTTAAGAGGAGTTCTGCAAGTCCCAAAACAGAAAAAAAGCTGAACGTGTCATTTCAGCATCATGTCTTTTCTTTGGTTCTTGACCCTGCTTTGGTTCTGAAAGCAGATCTCTCCTTCCAATTTCTTCGTGCTCTTTAAATTAAGGGCCCCACTGGACTAATGTAATCCATATGCTTATTATTGCTTACATGCTATTCGTAAGGGTCAGCTCAGTTGAATTATGACCCCACAACACATACTTCCCTACTGTCTGTTAACTTTATCACAGAAAGGCACGCACAGAGAAAAAATAAACAGAACGTGATGAGTGTGAAGTTTGTTATGTATTCAAGAATTGTTTTTATGTGCAACAAGAATAATTTGAGGAGATATTTCATTAAATATATTTTAAAATTATCAGAAATAAATTGAGTAGATATAAGTGATGCCTGTAAGCAAAGTATTGGGAATATATTAATTACTGAGTGGACAAAGAAGACACTTCTTTCAGAAAACAAACTGTTGTATTGGAGAGGACTGGATCAAGAATTTCACACAAGAATCTTCTTGTGTTTATCATTTTAGTAAGATCCTGTATTCTGCATTGCCCAGTGTAGGATGAGCAGTTGGTTCATTTTTTGCAATGTGGTAAGGAAGCTGCAGGACATGCATAAATAAATTAACATCTCTCCTCACTGCCCTGATAAGGAAATGCAAATCTATGACAGGACAAGAAAATGGACAATTAGAAAAACTTTGCTTGAAAACAATGCTTTTTTCCCTAAGAAATGGATCTGTTATATTTACTGCTTTTGCCTTTGGCAGCGAGAGAGCCTGCAGGGCATGGAGCCGGCATGCTGTGACAAGTCTGCTTGAGGTTAGGAAGGCTCTACAGAGGGATCTGGACAGGCTGGGGTCAATGAGTCAAGGCCAATAGTATGAGGTTCAGCAAGGCCAAGTGCTGGGTCCTGCACTTGGGTCAAGACAACCCCATGCAGCATTACAAGCTTGAAAGCTGCCCAGAAGAAAAGAACTTGGGGGTGTTGGTCGACAGTGAGCGGAATATGAGCCAGCAGTGTGCCCAGGTGGGCAACCTGGCTTGTATCAGGAATAGCGTGGCCAGCAGGAGTAGGGAAGTGATTGTTCTCCCATACTCAACACTAGTGAGGCCGCATATTGAATACTATGTTCAGTTTTGGGCCCCTCACTACAAGAAAGTCATTGAGCTGCTGGAGGACCTCCAAAGAAGGGCAATGAAGCTGGTGAAGGGTCTAGAGCACAAGTCTTATGAGGAGCGGCTGAGAGAACTGGGGTTGTTTAGTCTAGAGAAAAGGAGGCTGAAGGGAGTCCTTATTGCTCTCTTCAACTATCTGAAAGGAGGTTGTAGGGAGGTGGAGGTTGGTCCCTTCTCCCAAGGACAAGAGGAAATCATCATCTCAAATTGCACTGGGGGAGGTTCAGATTCAATATTAGGAAAAATTTCTTCACTGAAAGGGTTATCAAGCATTGGAACAGGCTGCCCAGGGAAGCGGCTGAGCTGCCATCCCTGGAGGTGTTTAAAAGATGTGTAGATAGAGTGTTGAGGGACATGGTTTAGTGGTAACTTGGCAGTGCTAGGTTAACAGTTGGACTTGATGATCTTTAAGGCCTCTTCCAACCTAAATGATTCTATGATTCTAAGGTTGAGCAGCAGCAGGAGGGCTGGCGTGGGTTGCAGCAGCAGCTGCACAAGGCAAGGAGCTGCGCTGTGGGATCAGGGAAAGCCAGAGGGAAACACTGCTCTCCAGGGAGTGCTAGACAAAGCAGGAATGTGATGGGCGTGCTAAGGAGCATGTGGTGTTAGGAGGATGGCTAATGCCATAATGACTCAGGGGAAGCACACAAGCTGAAACCAGAACACTCTACTGTCCTCAAGGTAGAAACTACCTGTGCTCAGATGCTAAAATGTGCTGGGGAGAGCAACGAGCTGCTGGTGGACCTGGGGACAGCAACGAGCCTTTTATTTCCATCATCAGCACTGTACAGCAGGAGATGTTCAACAGCAGACTCCTAAGAGTAGATCCAAACCTCAAGCGAGGACTGTTCCTGGTCCAGTGGGAGTGCCTGACCAGGTTTTTACATGTAATGAGCTGTTGGCACCCCTGTGAATTGTTTTCTATTACACACCTCACCTAAAGGAGTAATATATGAAGCACACTGCTGCAGAGCCAACATCATAAAAAGAGCAAGACGCTGATCCTCCGTCGTTTCCTAAAACATGAAGAAGTATCTGGATGCGTGTATGCATTACTTAGTCAATTTGCATTGTGCTGTGGCTGTGTGATGCTCTATAAACAAAAACCCATCCAGAAAGCAAAACGAAAGTGAGCTGCTAATGATTTGAAACTTAACGACATAACTGACTGGACATCTGCTTCCCTTCAGCATTATTTTTCAAACCCATGGGTGAAATACACTCTTTCATGCTGTAGCTCCCTTAGTAGATACCCTCTGAGCATTTGAAGCTTGAGAAGCAAATAGCAGGTATCAAGACTATGCCTTTCAGGCATCAAACTCTCACTCGTTCACTAGCCTTACTAACCTTTAATTTACAGTTTTGTCTAGCGGGCGCATGTCGGCTCCAGTACAAAGAGATTTAATTAGTCTTTAATTTGACATTGCAACACACCGGCTAGACAGACCAACGAAGAAGGACATGTACAGAACTGCAGAGCAAACTGCAGATTTGCATTAACTTGGAAGCAAGAACAATTGCCATGTCCAAACCAATTCGTGCTAACCACTGCAACAGCAATGTAAATAAGTGAAAAATACACAGCAAAATGTTAAACTTTTGGCCATACCTGAGACACAGAAGGTCGAGGGGGCAGTGCAGGTGGTGGTGGGGGCAGCCAGCCAGACCTCACAGCTGAACAGTGAGAAAAGAAGAAAACAAACAAACAAACAAAAAACCAACATTAATTTAATTCCAAATAAAACCAAAATTAATTTCCATGATAATTCTTAGTGAAGAGGCAGTATTCAACATTTTAATAACAGAAACCAAACTTGATCTTTATTGAGCAAACCCTGTTTGAAATAACTTCATGAGTAGTGAATGAGCAGTGATTTAATTGCTGTAAAGCCCCACAATGTTATGATAAAAAGCAACGATGGAAAACAGTCATCCACAAAAGCTGTAGCTAAAGCAATCCAACTCTAGTTGAAGAACCCCAGAAACAGGGTTTACTTGTCCTTGGGACTTTGCTCTTTGTCATGAACATTATTGCCTTTTTTAAAAGTGATGCTTTAGCATCCAGTGTAGACATTAGCATTCACTCCAGATTAAACCCACAATGTGACAGAATGCAGCCTTAAAAAGAAAACATCTGCCATGGAATTAATAGGAAAAAAAGCCTGAATGAACCAAAAAGAAATCTGTTTCATTAGCTTTTGTATTTTCATGTTATTACTTATTGGAGGTATTTCAGAGGGAAGAGGAGAAATAAGGAAAGACAAACCCAATGGTCAGTTCAGGCCCCTGTAACATAAGTTTGAGCCAGCAAAGAGGGAGGGCAACAATCAGGTAGGTCCAGCCACTCTATTTCTCAGTTTCCTTAAAATACCTAAACCCTATTGTCATGAGAATATTTGACACAGTTATGATTAAGCAGCTGTTCAAAATTTATTAACGGTTTGAGGTAGATCAAGATGTTGAATTTTAGCAGTACTTAATCATTAACCAATTTAAGGATTTACAAAGTGATTGAATAAAAGAATTAAACAGCCACTTAATTACAGATTCAAAAACGGCAAGATTCACACTAACTTACTACATGGTAGCCTAAATCAAAAAATATAAATATAAACATAAAACCACACACCATTCAATGAGCCTCACACACAAACCATCTGAGACTTCAATTGCTAGGATCAAGGTCCCTTTGCAGGGGCAACTCCAGTGAGCCAATACACACACACACAGAAATATTTGGATCCAGTAAAATATACAGACACCCATGCTCACAAAGATAATGTGTATATTCAAACACATAAATAGAGAGGTGGATGGAAAAGAGACTGGCCTATAGTTAAAATTTCCCTCTTCTCGAGTAAATGCTCACAAGGCATTGGCATTCCTCAACAGGAGACAGTTGAGCCTTGAAGGTTGACCTCGCCCTGGCCCTTTTACCCTCAAAGTCTTTGCCTGGGATCCCAACTAGGGGAGATGCTGGTCACTGCCTGCTGCAATCCAGGAGAGCTCAGTCTCGCTAGAGTTGCTATTTATAGGGTCCAAGGTAAATTATTTTTGTCAGATACTTTACCACTCCAGCCCAACTCAGACAGTGGGATATTCTGGTACTTTTCACCAGTTGGACAAGCCTAGAACTTGATACATCATGAAGTTCCGCTATCACCCCCTCACCCCCCTGCTCTTCAGGCCACAAACCAGGTATAGCTAGGGGGTGATCAATGATCAATACCACTACGAAGCAACAGGGGACATTGTAGACAGGTGTGTTAAGGGGTTGCCATAACATTATGGTCCATTACCCTTCCCAATTCTTGCCTAACTTACTTAAGGTTGCTATGTGGCCCAGGTGGGGGTGGAAATCCCACCAAGCACCGAGTGGCTTAAGAGAGGAGGGGGTTTGCACCACAACACCCATTATGGGACAGAACTACAGGACAGATGATGGCTTCCAAAGGCAGCTGCAGAAAGGAGGACTAGGCTAGCACAGAGACATCAACCAGGACTGGTGGGAGTCATTAGGTGAGTTACCCTCCCCAAGCTTTTGTCACACTGAGTGCTCAGCACTTGCACTGACAAAGACATCAGACAGTCCATCTTGCACTGGTGGTTATTTGTATAGCAAAATACCCCAACAATATTCAGCTTAGAAATGCCTTTTACCACAACAATGTTAACCAAGCAATTATTTTCATACACTTTTTTTTTCCATGCATAATTTAAAAAGCCACAAAGACCATTACAAGCCCTGTTACAGCTTAGCCATTTACATATGTTATACACTAAGTCTAGAAATGTCTACATGGTTGAAAATCCAAAGATAAAAGATATTAACCATTAAGGACAACAGTGACATGAGAGTAAAAATGTGGACGAACGCAATAGTGCAAGGAGTAATGGCTTTAAAATAAAAGAAGGTAGATTTAGACTAGATAAAAGGAAGACATTTTTTATGCTGAGGGTGGTGAAACATTGCCCAGAGAGGTAGTAGATGCCCCATCCCTGGAAACATTCAAGGTCAGGTTGGACAGGGCTCTGAGCAAGTTGAGGCTGTCCCTGCTCATTGCAGAGGGGCTGGACTAGATGATCTTTAAAGGTCCCTTCCAACCAAAACTGTTCTATGATTCTATGAAAACATTGAGACATATTGACTGTATATGGCTCCAGAGAGGCTTATAATGTATTTTTATATCTTCTGTACCATCATGTCTTGAATTAAAATGAAACCTATTATCACTGCACGAAATGCCAAGGAGAGAGGCAGAACAATTAAAACCCAACTTAGGTTAAGGAAGGTAGCCACTAAAACACCTACAGGTGTAAGACAGTTTTGAAAAAACATGATCATTAGGATCTTTTCTCTTGTGTTTAATTAGTTCTGTTCATAAGGCTGCTGAAATACCAGCATGATGTCGTCACTACATTTTCCATTTCTTTTGCACAACTGATCTTTAGAAAAGAACAGTGGAATAAGAAACCTTCCTTTCCTTCAGTCTCAACTTCATGTTACTATTTTATTTATCTGAGCACTGGCAGTGCCTTTGGCAATTACAGCTAATAACAGTACTTGAAAACATCAACTAACTCAAACACCAGCATTCTGTAGGTCCATCAGCTACACACTGATATGGACAAGTATGCATGCTCAACATGGTACATTTATCTCCAGGAAACCTTGTGGGAGCTGTGCTGGCATGCTCCATGGAAAACACCTGCGTGCACCTTACTCGCTCACCACCACCAGTGATTAGCACTGCTTCAGCAGGACCTCAAAAGCTTTTCTGCAAAAGCTGCTTACATTAAGAAACGGCCTCAACTTCAGGTCTAGAGGATACAGCACTCACTGTCCTCAGTAAGTGCTTCAAACCCAGCGATACGCCCAAGAAAGCAGAGGTGTAGTCTTTACACAGAAAGGTACTGGGCTTGCTGGAAAAGTACCTCTTGAAGTGATTATACACACTGTGAAACCCCACGCTACCTGGGATTTGGCCCACAAAATTCCAAAGAGAAAATTAATTTTTCCATAAAATTGACAAATTAAAAAAAAAAAAAAATCAAAAAACCCCACCCCCAAAAATACTTCTTCAGCTTTCAAAATACATTAATTTAGCATTAAAGAAATTAGATGCTTGCACCATGTGCATTTGACCCAGTTTCCTCTTTTTAATCCTGCAAATTCTAACTTAAGTTACTCATGAAATATTCATAAAATTCCTGCTGCTGCAGAACATCTTTGGCTTGTTGTTAGAAGGCAATCATGCTTACGTGAGCACAATTGCTAGACAAAAGTTAGTTGACTTTTGAGGACTCATGGCAACTTATAAAAAACCCTCACTTTTTTTCTCCACAGGCAATGAAAAGAAATTTAACAACAAATGATGAAGCTTTCTCTAGTGTCACTATCCTAGAAGAGGGCAATATTAAGACATACTCATAGTTTTTTATGTATTTCAGCAGGTGACTTGTAATATTAGGCTATTCTGGAATGCCTGCCTTCCTTGGAGACTGCCTCACACAGGTCAGCTCTTGCTGTTAGTGATAGAATCACTTCATTAGCTCTGAAAGCAAACTCAAATAGAGGGTCTGTTTCCAGAATGAAAGGAGGTTTCTTTCCAAAATGAAACCAAGGACCCTGGGACCGAAGGGTATGCAGAAAATTGTCCCATTTCAGGTGCACACCCCAGAGCTTGGATAAGTCACACCCCTTTGGTCTCTGAAAATACGTCCCTCTGTGTAAAAGCTGAGGGAGCTAGGGGAAGCAGGATGGGACTTGCACAGGCTGCCTTGTTTCCGAGTGGCTTGGTGGCATTCACACCAGGGTGAGTCACGTAAAGCAAATCTCAAGGACAGCACTGTGGAAAGGCCATACAAGTACCAGTAAAATAGATTTCAGTATATCCAGTGTCCATATCACATGTATTCCTGTAAATGATAGCATTTTCATGCTCTAGTTACTCCCCCAAAGACAGCGATAAGGCTTTTGGTTCCAAAATCATGGCTCTCTACTTAGCATGTTCATACTTTAAGGCAGATTATCTGCATGGAAAGTTTCCAGGACCATTTTTTCTGCCCTAGTTTGGCAATCACGAAGGTCTGATAGCTCTAACAGGACACCACACTAGATAAGGTTTTCCAAACTGAAGCTAGATTAATATTTTAAAACAAACACCAGGCTGTAATGCTACACTCTGAGAACAGACCATGCCATCCTGCCTCCAGCTTCCCTATCAGGCAACAAAAAACCTCAACACTTTTGTTACCCATGGTAGTGAGAAATATCAACCATGGTGACCATCAAAGTAGCTCCTTTATTTGTTACATATTTGACCTAGGAAGAGGAGACCAAGGGAAAACATAAGATTATCATAGTTCGGTGAAACCAATGGGAAGTAGGTCTTTACCCCACCAGGCACAGCAGCTGTGCTAGATGCCAAAATTAGAGTGGAACAAATTTGGCCCCTTGGGGTCCCCCAGCGTAACCTGTAAGAGCAATGTGCTGCACCTCTCCCACCCCAAGGCAGCCACTTGTACACGTGTTTCTTAGCACTGATAGAAACTGCCATGATACGCTGAGCTGCTGGATGCATTCTATTTTATAAAATTAATTAATTCTAGAACAGCAGCATGTAAAGCTACACTTCCTGAAACATTTCCATGTCAGGTATTTCTTTCATTTCCGTTCTCGGCAGCTATCTTCCTTCTTGGTTTTACATGTCTATCACCTTACCCTGGGTATCACCTCAGACAAGTTAAAGCTATGGCTGAAAAAAATCATATTCCTTTTTCTCATCTGAATTGAATATGCACAAAAGTGTTATCCTGAAGGAAGGGTGGGAGGGCCATTTTGTACATTTCTAGCCACAGTGAAACTAAGAACTGCCTGCCAAAGGAGGCTGATGTCATCTCATGTCAAAGCCCTACACACTTTTCATCCCATGACCAAGAGGGCACCCAGAGCTTGGCTGCTCCAAGTAATTTCAATCACCATTCCCAAAGGGAGAAAGGATCTTGTGTTTTTCTGATCACACAGAGGGTGCAGTCCTAACCAAACTCAGCCTACATCCAGCCTGCCCAGGATCTAGATGGCCTAACTGCAGGTTCTTGCTTCTGTTCTGCTTCACCACCACCACCACTTCTGCAATTAAAATGTCAGAAAACTCTGATAGGGTTCCTCAGTAGAGTCTGAGCAGATGATACGTTTGGTATTTTTCAAGTGGACACTACAGGCCAGCCCACAGCAGGTCCACCACTGCTGGATGAAGGGAGAGGCCGGTTGCAGGGCAGACTCACATGAGTTTACATTGCTTTAGAGTGCTGGGCTCCCAGATCAAACACAACACAAAATTTTATCATGAAGCAAAGAATCTGCAATACTGAAAACAGTTTGAAAAAGACAAGCCAACAGAAAGAATTATTCTTCAGTTCCTCAAACTACTTAAGGCTTTGGTGCCTTAGGTAGTTTGGGAAGTTGGCATTTTCACCCTCCCACTCTGATGGTTTTTTTGAGAGATTCTTTTGAGATACTTTTTCCTGCTTCTGCTGCCAAAAGCAGACCACAGAAAAGTTCTGTGTATAAGCTGGTTTCTAGTTACCTCTGTCTTACAAAACTTCCCTTCTTGTGCACTGAAATTGGTACTCAGATATCCCATAATACTGACACCATTCTTTGCACGCCTTAATTTATTTACATTCCTGACAACAGCATTAGTAAGGTGATTGTGAAATAACTGTTTTTCAAGAGATTTGATTTATTAATTGTCATTATTATGTCTGCAAAAAGTTGCTACAAGAAAAAAAAAATTAAAGCTGTAGCCAGGAATGTAAATTTAATGAAGGATTCTAGTAAGGTGGTTGTGAAATACCTATTCATTCAAGGATCTGTTTCAATAATTCTTACTAATAGAAGTTCCATTTACACAAATTGTCAAGAAACAGTTACACTTGAAAGGCTGGTAAGACTTACCCCATTTTATATACAAGTACTCTCTAGACCCAGCCCTTAGAGACAGACATAAAAATTTAAACATCTAAAAATGCAGAAAGAAGTTACCCCATCAGATTCCTATCACGTAATAACCATTAGTCCATTTAAGTCCACACCATTTTCTCCAGCCCATTCAACCTTAATTATATCCTTGTCCAGCTGGGCAAAGAAGTTACATAGTTGTAAACATATAAATCCATCATAAAAAAAATTCTAAAAGGCTGAGAGGCATAAAATTCTTCCATTCAAATCAGAGAGAAGACATTCATATTTTATTCAGAATAACTCAGTTCAGTGATCACATATATTCTGAAGGGGAACAGGACTAGAAGGACAAAGCAGCTCCAGCAACAAATTAGAAGCTGAGTCCCAAGAGAAGAAAATTTTTTTCTCTGCTTCAACAAAATGGTTTCACCACATTTATGTTAAGAAAGCATTTTACAGTATTTTCATTGCAGTGATACAGTGCCAGAGAACAGTATGAATAGTAGCTCAATTTTGTGTCTTCTTTGGTTTATGTGTAAAAGATACTTTTAATTTAAACTGTAATTGTTTTCACAACCAAAGATGTTAACCTGACTCTACACTCTCAACTCGATGAAGGTGGCAACATTAGAGCTCTTGTATACTGTGCAAACAATATTCAATGAAATGGTACATTTTGCTGATGGTATTTGGTATTATCAGTCACCTAAAATAAAGGTCTTTCATAACCGGCATCTTCCTAATTTAATGTTTTGGTCTGATTAAGAAACACAACACAGTAACATGTATAGTACTACAGCATGAGAAAAATACAGCCCTATTACCCAAGAAAGTTGCTGGATTTTACCAAATTGAGACCAATACAAGAGCAATGAGAGGAAGGGGTCCTGAAAATTAATTACTTAATTAAATTCACTGTGATCTGAATTCAGCATAAAAAAGGACATTACTATTCTAGGTTCCCCTCATCACTTCGTCTTTGAACCAAAAAGTTACTTGAGAAATATGTATTTATGGTACCACAAACAATGTAAACCCCTGCAAAACCCCTTAATAGCTTGCCTTCGGTAACTAAGACTTGCAGACACCTAACTTCAATAGATATAGATATTTTCCAGCAAATACAATTAAGCACAAAAGAATACAGAAGATAATGCAGTAATCATACTTATGTAGGTCAAGTTTGGCAGGTCTTTTAGTCCCCAGTTCCATGTGCCCAAAAGGGAAAGTCATCTGCATTTGGCTCACTAAGCTAAAAATATGATGTAGTTGAGAACAGATTGCTGAAAACAGCTGGAAACAGCATTAGGGGAACTAGGTGGACTAATTTGTATTAAAATGTGTATGACAATGGTGCAACAATCATTTTAATTCTCAAAATCTTCTTTTCTACACAATTACAGAACTGTTTTCTTTGACACATGGACCAAAAACACTCAGAAATACATAACATTTGGCTGTGGTTGGGCAAATATGATAAACCAAAGACATTTCAACACACACTTACTATTCAGAAATCTTCACAATTGGCAAATAAAACCCACCAAGCCTGTACATTCAGGTAAAGGTTGTGCTAATTGAGTGAAGTAATGAAGGTTTGATGAAGTAAAGGAAGTAATGAAGAGCCTTTCTCTTCAAAGGTATGAAAAAGAGGATAAGCTGTGATGCTGAACACCAGCCTTCTTTTAGCACTAATGAAAATGAAAGGGTACAGAAAAGTTTGCACGGACTGAGTCTTATGACAGAAGCATCACTTAAAACTGCTTGGGAAATGTATATATGGAAGAATACAGAAGTGATGTGGGGACGCATTTATGTCAGGTATGGGAATGCTGATCTACAGCAATAAACCTGTTCCCCTGTTCTTTTTCTATGAACACCACACTGAGTGCAGAGGGGATGTTTTCTTCTTTGGCAGCCACCACTAGCCCAGCAGAGATAAGTGGAGGTTACAGATCTGACTGTAGTTAGGAAAACATCATCCATAACAGAAAAAACTGCACTTAGAATAAAATGCTAGCGTGTCTCCCCCTGACCGAGCACAGTACATAACATTTCGCATTTTAAAAGAGAGAAAGAAACTAAAAAGCACTAGCCCCACATTGCTGGCTAAAACCAGCACCCCTGTAGGAGTGAATGTAGGTTACAGTAAGTATTTCCTTGCAAACCCAGAGAAGAAATGGTGCCCACATTCCACGCGTTCTCCACCGCAGGGATAGCCACAGCAGGAGGCAAGTTTCAAAAGCAAATGAACACTGAAAACCTTCAGTCAAAAATTCATTTGTAAATAGTTATATGGCTGTTTTGATGAATTACACAGAGACATTCAATCTTTCTTCCGTATCAGCGTGAAACTACACTGTTTATGACAATTAGGTTGTTTCATCAAAGCAAATTCTCTTTTCCAAATAAGTATCCTCTGTTCTACAGAACTGTTAATTAAAAGTTATGCAATTCAGAAAAGAAACTAAATGAGAAATGTATTTCAGAGGCATCTGTATCAGTCTCACAAGACCCAGACTGCTGTCATTATCAGTAATTCCCCAGAAGTAAAGTCTTTATTAGTTGTCACAGGCAGAAAACATAACCAAGCAAAAGGCCAGAAGACAGTGGGTGCATTTTTGGATTTTAATAGTTAAACTGAAACTTGCCCCGTTCTCAGAGTTATCCCAAGGTGGACCCTTGTCTACTGCTGCTGTCAAGGGTAAAAGGTATCTGGGGGCCTTGCTGCAGGACTGCTGAGCTCCAAGCTGCAGCAATACCTGCTCCCTCACCCAGACTCTAGGACAGACAGAAGAGAGCAGGAGGAGTCCAAAAGAGCAGCTGATTCTGGAAATGGTCTTTGTGAAAAGGGCAGGAAAACTTTGCCAACCCCCTGCTCCCACAAGATCTGGGAGCTCTTGTCTTGTATCTGACTAGACAGTGGGCTAGAGAGGAAATGAAGATCTAAACCAGGTCATGTATGCATCTAAATTGACATTTTTGTTGTATTTAAGAATTGCTGTTGTCTTTCCAGGAATGCATAAAACCCAGCCAAGTATTTTCTTAATATGTACACAGGCCAAATGCCAGAGATTATATATTCAACAAAAAGAAATACACTGAGAATCTAGCAGTACTAAATTTCTCTCAGATGCCAACACAAAGACTACATGATTAAAAAAAAAAAAAAAAGATATTTCTGTCCCTTAACGTCTCTTAACAGAAATTCACATATGGACTCACAGGATGACCTGGTATGCAATCGTTTTTCTTTAGTTAAATTCACTATCAGCCCTGTATAATGACATGGTGGGAAAAACTCTTCAGGGATTAGTGGGGTTTTGAAAACACTCTGCATCAAAGCAACAAAACTTTCACTGCAGCATCTTGTTTGTGCAAGGCTTGAGAAAACATGCATCCTTCAAAGCTAAGCAAAAACCAGGGGCATCTATGACAGTTTTAGGAGAAGAAAAACAGTTCTGGCAACAGGCACGATGCTTCACTGATGCCGCTATTTAATAACTCCAAAGTTGAACTTCCTGAGGTTTGCTTAGCAATAATTAAGGCCATTCTACCATAGATGTTTTCCCATGACATATTCTTGGGGTCACAGCTGAGAAAAATAGGTCACTACGCAATAAAATACATCCCTATAGCTTGCCACATCTCCAGTGTCCTCCAAAACTAGAGTCACCTCAAATCATGGCCTCAATGAACAGAAATGAAAGGTGGTGGTGGTTTGGTGGTTTGTTTTTTTTTTAATACATCTACATATACACACAGAGAGATATAAATAGAGCTATAATCCTCTTGTGTATATTATATTATTAAAATGCCTGTCTAGAGCAGTTTCATAATTATGGTAGAACTGAGGAAAATGGAGCCTTTCAATAAGTTCTCTTGTCTTTGTATGTTTTTCCTGGGTAATCCCAATTACAGTGTCCCAGAGGAGTGCAGCTATGGAGTATGAATGAAGATGCCTCCTTCAAGTGCAGTCATGTCCCAGTTCAACAATTTTAAAGCACAGTTTCCATGGCCAGTGCATCGCTGGACACCCCAGTCAACAGGGATAAATGTCATCCGTGTGTACTTGCCAAGAGAGGGGCATAAAGTTGCCATAAAATGAATGGCAAACATAATATAGGAGCAGTAAATGAAAAACACACAAGAACAGCCCCCAATAAACCAGTTCCCACAACAAAGATATGCCACATCTTTGCCTGAATTTACCCAAATAAAAGAGATATTTTTTTTCTGCACTTGAAAAACAAACACAAAAAATGCTCCAAACCACTGATGGCTTTACAATTAAAGAAGTAATACCTGTGGATCAACATGACCAATGAAGAACTGAAAATAAAACCCAATACTATTGAGGACCCTTTTGCTGGTTATCCAGCAAATTATCCACCAAACTCAAAAAAGTTTTTGATTTTGGTTTATTTCTGAAGAAGAACTAGTAGGACAAAAACTAATGTGCCAAAATGGGATTATTCTAATGAAATAAAATACACGCTGAAAGCTATTAAAATTGTCAATTTTAGAGCCTGATTTTCTCTACTGACACTAGGTAAATCCAGTGGTGTGTGAAGGGATGGTCATTTCAGCTAATTTTTGTGGCTCAGCTACAATGATGAGGCTATTTTTGAAAACCTATGGAGGAAGGAAGGCAGGCAGGGAGAAAACATAAAATAAAAATTCAGTTGAGAGTAGATTAGATCAGAAAGCAATCAAGTAACTTGTGGATAGAAACACATTGAGTTCGATATTTATGCCAGGCTGTATTATCCCAATAGGCAAGAAACCTAAATAGCACATTGCCACTACATCATCTATATTGTAAATCTGTAACTGTATCTTCTGATGGCAGATGGAAGCTATTCTAACTTCATTTTTAGACTGTCAGCAGAAATAGCAATACAGCTTGTTATTATACAACTGTGTGCAATTTACTTCACACAAACACACACACAGAGACTTCCTTTTCAGAGAGGCTCTTTGGTTTAAGGCAAGGGTGCTCAATCCTCTCTGCTCTCCTACAAACTGCCTTTCTCAAAAGTGCTAAGTGCACCTCAGTGAAGAGTTTGGCCCCGAAACAATGACCTCTCCCTGAGGAAGAACTGTCTCTGGATGAAAAAGGGTATCCGAAAATGATGAGACTGGAGCTTCTACCAACCCATAGGGAAAAAGGATGAAAAAAAGAGTGAGGTGATCAAAACAAGAGATGTGGAAATAAAGAAAGCAGCTGTATAAAACCACATTACCAATAGGATGTTGCAGAATAATGAATATTCAGGGCTTAATGATAGGAAAGAGCATGCACATGTCTCTTCATAGGGTGAAGAACTGAAAATACGACTCCCAGTGCAGGCATTTGACTTTGAAATAGAGCAAGGTAAATGCACCATGGTATTTGGGTGCGCTGGGGTGGGTTGATTTAATCCCTTCCTTCTGATGGTGCAGATTTATTTGAACTGGAAGCCTTCTTCAAGGTGGGCTACAAATTGTTTAACAAGTTCTTTCTTAAATCCTCCAAGAGTACAAATTCCTCCTTACTATTTCACAGTGAGTATTTAAATTTTTGACAGAAAATAGAACATTTCTCCATTTCTCCGTTAGAGAAAGATGACCACCACAAATATTTACCATTGCTACCAAGGGACATTCAAGACAACAAAAAATTACAATCCAACACCCTGTAAGTACAGGAAGAAGCTGAGCCTCTGGGTGACCTTCCACATTTCTGCACACTATACTTCAGGTTTTGTCAACCTAGAGCCAATTTTCCTTCCAACTATTAATAGCCATAAATTTGAACTGAATATGATGAACAGTTTTAGGATGTCCAAAGCACTCTCTTTTTTTTTGCAAGCAATCGACTGCCTCACCTTACTTAGTTGCCTCATTTCCAGCGAGGAAACTCTCTAAAAAGTATTGATAGGACAAGTTATCCTTTCCTGTACTTGCTGTAACTTTCAGTTTGTTAAGTTGCCCAGAAGAAATTATTATGTTTCTTCAAAAGTAATGGTGACTTTCAAAATGATCCATTCCAAAAGCAAGATGTTATTTTTCATTCACAGAATGACTTCTTTGAGAATTTACATTCTCCTTTCATTTGTGTTCCAAGAGAAACTTAAATCCAAGTTTATTTTCTTCCAGTAATACTTTTTTATCTGGATTCTGAGAGGATTTGCTGTCTTAGAAAATCTGTACTTGGCTCTGTTTGGAGGTTTATTTTGATGTATAACGAAATCAAAATTTGAGGCAACAGATCCCTAAACAGGAACCTCAGTCAAAGATGAGGAATTGCTTCCCCGTGTAAGGCAGAAAAAAAAATATGTTTATTCCTAATGAGTTTCAGGGTTCAGCACACATAGCAGAACTCTTGAATTCTGTCTGGTGTTTGCACAAAAAAAAAAAAAGTCCCACACAGCAAGAGGTGAAACTCTTTCTTTTCTACTCCAACAGCCACATTAGAGAGCCCAGTTAAAACATTCTTTGACACAGTCAAACCTTGGCTTTCTTGTGAAGCACAAACATGACCATGTTTAACCTAGTCCTTGAATCAGATGATTGGTGTGCTCTGCATAAGGCTCTGCTCTGGTTCAAGGATGCTGCTAAAGCACAGGGATGCTGGGTGACCGCTGCCCTGAGCAAACAGCTCTGCTTTCCACCTCTCCCTCTGCGAGCCAAAAGGAATGCTCAAACACTAAGGCGCTGGAGAGACGTTTCCTTTCAGTTCACTCTAGCCACTGTTCTACCTTTTCTTTCTCTCCCCCTCAATATGTATCCCTGTCGAAAGAAATTACCTTTTCTCTGTACTCAAAGAATGGTTTCTAATTGTCCCCCACGCATACGGAAGACTTTAACATCAAAAATGTTTGTACACAAGAAATTTTACTTTCTCACAGTTTAAACATTAAGGGTTTTCTTCCTGCTTCTGAACTAAAAAAAAAAAAAGTAATAAAAGTCAAATATATTGCAGTTACTGACAAGAACTGCTTAAATAGCCAGACTAGTTATAAACAGTCAGTGATGACAGACTACCATATGTTAAGCTTCCCATTATCGTGCCAGAAAACATTATAATCACCTTAATTACAGCAATGGTGATTTTTCCCCCTCAGTGCCAATGTAATGCAAGAAAGTGCAACTTCTTCTGTACTGTGGGGTATTGCTGTCTATAGCAAAGGCGACCATAAGCACATACTGTCAAGCATTTGTGCAAACAGATCAAGTTGACAAGTATGCAGCTAACCTAACTGGTCTCAAAAGAGGGAAAGAAAGCAAACTTCACCTTGTGTGTTTTGTTGAAATATTTTGTTCAGATCCAAAGAGGAAGCTCTGGAATGTGATTTCTGTGGCCTTGGAGGTGGAGTAGGGGGCTCTTCTCCCTTTTTCATAGCATCTTCTATGGATGTGCTAGAGTAAGACCTAAGGAAAAAGGCGGGAGGAGAAAGCAGAAAATATTTCAAAACTTCATTTTAAAGAACTACAGCGAATAGTACCTGAAAATACACTGACCAGAACCAGGGTTCATGGTGGAAATTCCTTGCTCTAATGACTAAAAGTTCCCCCTTATAATAAAACAAATTTCTTTGGCAACAGTGGGACTTAACATGCCGGGGTAAAGGAACACGTCATGCATTTTTTAAGGCCTTTTATATCACAGCTTCAGGCCTCCTTTCATAACAGTCAACAGCAACAGTTTTGAATAAACCTGAGTAAAAAACATTTCCCCCCCTTACAGTTCCTATTGCCTTTCCCAATTGTGAGGGTAGTGTCTATACAGGTACAGCCTCAACCCACCTCTTGCAAGTACACATTTAGTAATTTATAATATTCTATCATCAGAATACTTTTTTCATAGTGAACAGTCACCAAATTCTGCAAAATCCAGAAATACTGAATGGCTCCAAAGTGACCAACACTGGTCAAATACATATCTCAGTACATCTTTCTAGGCCCTTCCACAACCCATTAATCCCAATGCAGGGCATTTGCTCAGAAATTTGATTTTGCTGAATAGCGTTCAATATTTTTCAGCTGTTGTAGTTACCAGTTTTCCTGCAAGACTGAGAGCTTTGTTCGAAATGAGCACTGACAATGTGAGATGTTACACTTACTATAACACATTACACATGACAGGCAAGACTAAAAACACATTCGGGTAGAACAGAAATATCTCCCACTAATGGGAAAAGGGTCCGTTTTTTGCCAAACAGGCTGTTGTTAGAAAACAGCTCTTGAGCAGGACAGACATTTGGCAGTGCAGATCCTGTGTTTCTGATGTAAACTAAAATAAATACAGGAGTGAAAGCCACAATTGCTACAAAATTTACATGTGACACAAAAACCTCTGTTGATGCTGATTTTTTTTGACTTGGTGGAGTTTTCAATTCCATAACCTTACCATATCGGACCTAACGTAACCACCCTGAAATAAATAGGAAAGCTTTGAACCAGGATCTTAAGGTTTCATAATTTTGCTTTCCATGTTATGTGGCGTATATTTTTCTTGCATTGAAATTGCTCAACCTAACACTTTGAGATTTTTAAACTTTTTTTTAAAAAGATAGAGTAAGATAGCAGCTACCAGGCCAAAAATATGCCTGCCCCAACAGTAGCAACACGGAGCCCTGTGACGGTGAATCGTTGCTTGCAGCAGGCAGACCTGGCAACCTAAAGTCAAGTAGGAGTCAGCATGTGAACGTCCTAAGAATCTGTACACCTTAGGCTAGAAGCCAGGCTCCAGAGCTGAGCTGGAACAGGTTCAAAACATAGGCTCTGGTGGTCAGTTACACCTGAAGACAGAGACCCTTGAGGTTACAGAGCCCTCTGGGCTACACAGGTCAAAGCACAGCAGAAGGGCTGAGTTCAAGGATGTGCTCAGGAATCTTGAGTCTCAACTTCTGCACTGAAGGAGTGGCATAGAGTCAGATGTGAGACAGTCAGATGGGGCAGAGTGGTCCTATCCAAGTGATTTTTTTTTCAAACTTGTTTCTGCATTTGCTATTTTATGCATTTTTTGCATAAAATGCTTTTCACACATCTTTCGTATATTTTCAATTTATGATTCAGTAACACAGCAAGAAAATCTAAAACAGTATGAAAAGAAAAGCTTTGGCTAGCAGCAGAAAAGCAGCACACAAGCCAGTTCAGCCTTCCTGGATGTAGGTCCTAAGAATAGAGGGTTTCAATCTTCATTCATCAAGCTTCTAGCCGATCCTCTCTCATTACAAGGCTTTGACAAGCTTGTAAGGAGGGAGCTCCTGATTATATTCATATTTACCTAAGCAAAAGAAATGAAGCCCTCTAACTAGCACCAAAAAAAAAAAA
>BJBW01000602.1:27930-72315 GCA_004320125.1 Scolopax mira | reverse complement strand
CACAATGGTGTATATCTGTAAGTCCTTCCATCACACACCACCAGCCATTGTCAAGTACAGGCACACCAAGGAAAGGATTCACTCACCCACATCTGAGAGATGAGCTACATTTGCCGTTTCCGCGGGAGCGTGCAGTGTCTCCCTCCATATGCAACCCCTGTGCAGGTTTCAACAGCACAAAATCGCTGAGAATTTTCTCCTGCAAATGGGGTGGTTCCCGCTGTCCCACCACGACACCTCTGGGGCAGGGCTGGAGGGAAGTCACCACCCCTATGAGGCTGCGGGACTGGACAGACAGGCAAAAAGTCCCAGTGCCTTAATGACCAGAGACCGCAGGGCTATAGGCAGTACTTACATAGGGTCTATAGCTTACAGATCTCTCCTAGTGAATCTGTCTTTTATCTGAGCTGGACTTCCAGCACAATACCAATTTTTAAAAAAAATTAAAAATGTAGCAGGGGTTCTTGCACCTTGCGTCTAACACCAGAGGAAGTTCTGAAACAGAAATGAAAGCAGTACCTGGATCGTGGTCTGGCTTTAAGTGCATTAGATTCCTGAGCAGCTGAAACAGAAAAGAAAAAAAGAACCACTAAGCCACCACATTTTAAATAAACGCCTTTAGCTGAAGGACCAGGATTCATTAAAAATGTGATTGCTGCAAATGTGGATGTGAGAGCATGCTCATCTCATATGAGCAATGGGGACTGATTTTCACTTCTCCTTCCCTTTTGTTTTTGCAGTGTTTGAATGTCCTAAGAATTCAAAAGCCCACAAGTAGCCAGACCTTCACCTTTTAATCTGGTTACCACAACACAGGAAAAGCAATAGGTCTGACAGCTCTGACCTGTGCTCCTGGATGTAGCTCTGACATGAATACCATAAACTTTACACAGAAAGCATCTGAATCCTAATTCATTCATTGCCCAGCTTCCCAAAGCATGAAGGTTTATGTCCTTCCTAAATACTTTAATCAGTATGAACATACATTTTCTTACTACCACACTTTAAAAAAAAAAAAAACACATCAGGTTGAAACTACTTTGACACTGGGAAGGAAAGGTATTCAACGGTAAAAGCTTTAAAGGCTAAGTGTTGATCAAACACATTTCTGCCAATGTAGAAGTCAGTTTCTTTTATTTGGATGAATCCCAAATATCCTGCCACATGCAGGTTTCATGTGATAGGAAAAGAACAGCGCTGACTTACCTTCCCTGGGTAATTCCTCAAGGCTGTTCCTTGGTTTACATAGTCTTTTTGTGACTTTTCTGCTACTCTCCTTACAAAATTCAGATAATTTTGAGAAAGCATATCTGTGTGACTGCTTTCAAATTCAGCCCACTGAGACATCCTCAAGGTACTGCACCAGCATCAATGATCCCAATGCACACACAAAGTGAATCCTCCCACTTTTCCCATTACTTTGCTAATCAAGGTACAATACTTCAGAGAAGCAAGTAGGTCGGGGAAAAATTAAAAAACAATTCTTAGAGTTTCTAGCTTCCTCCAGATATATTTGCCAACTCCGAAGTCAGACATTTACCACCAGCTACCTGTGGTAGCAGCTGGCAAATACTGACTGTTTAATGGCTTGTATTGTACTACTATATGCCTATACCCTCCATAGGAAGGTTGAAGGCTTACAGAAGACAAACAGCAGCATATGGCACTTGTATAGCCACACACTATTTCTTCATAGAGGAAACTGCTTTAAAGGTCATGCAGTGCTAGTTGGTGCTTTGGATGGAATAAACCCAAACGTAGCTGGCAGCAACACAAAAACCCACTTATAAAGCAAGCTCCAGTAGATTATTGTCACCACCAAACTGGCTCACAGTCATTCCACATTTCTGTGCAACAAACTCTTCCTAGCAACTACGGGGGAGAGAGAGAATTATTATTAAAATATGCAGTGGTGATAATCCTCCTCTCTCTCTCTCTCTGTGTCAAACTCCCAGAGAATATAACTTTAGAAACTGCTTCCCCACAGCCATATGACCCAATTTTTCCAATGCTGAAATTGCCGATTATTAAATTACATGCACAATTATTAAATACATGCCACTTAGAAATGGGAAGTATAATGGGAAGCTTTTCTAAGCTCAGCCATGGTTAAGGACCTTCAAATTTTCCTTCTTTTATGGAGACCACAATTCTGTTCATACCTCTTCTATAAAGCTTTTCTTCTAAAAAACTACAGGTAAAACTGTCACTCAAACTCTCTGAGGATATCTTGTTGAGGTAAACAGGAAAGCACACAAGGAAGAGAGAATCCCGAAATGACTACTAATAACAAATGATAGCAATAGAATACTATTATCATGGATTTTCTTTTAAGCTTTTGAAAAATCAAGAAATTCAAGGCTACAATTACACAATACCCAGACATAACTTTACCTTTCAAAAACATATAAAGATATTATAAAGCAGGTAGCTTGTTATTACAACATACAGATAACTGTGACAGGATTTTCACATAATGTGCATGTAAATTGTGCACTTATTTTGGTACACTCAGTCCGTATGTACTTCGTGTTTGAGGGGCAGATTTATACACACATACCACATAATCATTCGAGATGACAGAAAACCATCCAGTTCATGAACTTTCCCTATTTCTGTTGCTGTGGATATGTAAGCCTAACTTATATGAAGCTGATATAAAACTAAAGCTGTTCAGTAAATTGATTAAATTTATTATTTAGAAGTGTGTACAATTCCTAGAGTAGCACAACCTGATGAACTGAACAGCTTGGTCTGCACTATCCAAAAACTCTTTATTTATTCATTCTCATCACAGGAGAACGTGAAAGTTCCCATTTTGGGTGTTTAACTGCCCCCACTCCCCTCTGCCAATACAACTTCATTTAAACATTTCTAATGATGCAGGCTAAGTAAATTTTGGCTGTAGCCTGATGGCTTACACTCAGCTGGTGCCTTCTTGCTTTACAGGCTGATTATCAGGTGGAAAATTGAACCATAACGGGTGCAAGTACACTACACTGCTAAGGAAAAACCAAAGAACTCCCCAACAGTTTAAATCACTCGCGCTGACTCATCTATTACTTCTTATTGGAGGCCTAGCCAGAAATGAACAATTTAAATGCTCACAAATTTGGCTTTTAAACAATGATCTCGCACTTAGGAGTCTAAATAAACTGGCCAGACATTCGGAGATGCTGAGCATGTAAATTTTTTACTGACTTCAAATTTCTAGTCCTCCTGATGGCAAAGAAAACTTTCCCATAATGAACCACGGCAGTATCATCTTTCCTGAATTTCCATAAATAGCTCAAATGGATAACTGAAGAAGGATGTAAAATTCCTCCCGCTTCATCCCAACAGAGCGTTCATCCTGAAGGTTAATGATTATAATGACCTTTCAAGAATGATGACCAGCTCCAAAATAACCACTCAATTACTGGGCTGTATCTAGCCCACTGCACAGATAAACGTTTTCACTTCTAACATCAATTGTATCCTGCAACCTAAGAATGTGCTGCTCAAACCCTCAATGGGCAGCAGAGCCAGGGTGAGACCCCTGCAGTAACAGGAGTCACAACAATGGAGTGAAACTCTGCCATTGTCCCCCCTTGGTATACAAACTCAGCAATGCTGCTAGAGGAGCACAGCAACACCCAGAAGACCTCCCTGACTTGGAGATGAAGGACATGGGGGAAAGAGGACAGTGTCACAGGAGAGGCGCAGGTGACAATAGTTTTTTGTTTTTTTTCCTAAGCGTACCAAAGACTGAAGTGCTGAAATGAAAATAAAACTGCCTGGGGCGCAGCGTTGGGGAAGAGAACAGAACTGAAAATCTCACAACCACCCTCCTCTTCCCCAGAGAGGGAAGTGTAAGAGTGTGTGTGTGTGTGTGTGTGTGTGAGAGAGAGAGAGAGAGAGAAGGAGAAGCAGCAATCATTTCAGAATCGGGGCTGAAGATAGGAAATCTGGCAGCTGCCAAGTGTTTGGGAAGAAGCCAGGAAAGAAAAAGAGTTGGGAAATGAGGCATGCAGCTGTTGAGCAGCCATGAATAAATCGAGATATAAGACAAAACTGCTGTGACAGACATGTGGGGTCAGTTTTCTTAATCAAGGATATCTTCACGAGTAAAAACATTTACGCAAAAGGAAATGAAAGTAAGTCCAAATTCGAGCTTGACTGGGACCAGGGAGGGCTTGCAAACACTCCTACCACTCTAGGAGGGAGATTAACAGAGAGGAAGGCAAGGGAGGTCTGATGAACTGAACTGAACGCATGGGAAGTTTCTGGAGCATTTAAGCAATTTTGAGACATGCCGTTCCAGAAATAACATTTTCCAGTATGATAGGAACAAGGAGTGTATGCTGGAGCTGCAGAGAGAAAAATCAGGGGTGGTTTCAACAAAGAAACACCCCTCAAATCAAAAAGTTACTTTAGTGCTGTTAAGTGCCACAGGGTCCGTGTTTCCAAAAGGCTATTGACCCTTAAACTCCTTGACAGAAAATATGAAAGCTCACTTTTCACAAAGAAACAAGCCATTTCAGAATAGTTACTGAATAGTTATTTAATACTTGAGAAGAGCTTTTATCACGAGGTACAATATTCATGCTCTGACATCTTGTTTGTAGTACAAAAAAACCCCAAAATTCAGACTCCTTATAAAATGCTAGATTAAAAACATTTCCCACATATGAAGAATGCACATCCACTACGAACAAGGGAAAGAAAGCAAGAAAAATCTTTTGACAACCTGAAGTACTAGTTAAGATTAATCTTGCAAGTAATAGTCATTATAGGTAAAAGCTAGTTTTAGCCATAAAACAGTATGAGAGCAAAAGGATTTTAAGAAAAATAATCAAATTACAATAATGTAGGTTCCTGTGATACAAAGAGTATTTGATCAAAATTCCAATGGAAATAACACACCGATTTTTTTCTTCTTACCTGTTTTCACAGTCAAGTGCTGGAATTCCTTTGGTATTGTTTTGAGAGCAGTGCTTACTTTAAGAGCTTAATAAAACAAACAAACAAAAAAAAAAACACTGAAAGTTACTTTAAGTATAGGCAGGTAAAACTAAAAGTATCAGCTCTGAGACAGGAGCATTTACACTGGTATTACTCAGAATGTTTAATAATGCTAAACATACTCGAAAAGACAACAGAAATAGCCAAATATCCTCAAGACACCTAAGAACTCACAAAAGTAACAATTTTTAAGAGGACAAGAGTCAAGAACAGAAAGGCCTGTGCCCAAAACATCAAATAATCACAAATTTTGAGAAAGGGAGGGTGTGTGTGTCTTAGTGCCTAAATCCATGGACTCGTGGATACTCAAGAGATGTAGCTTGTTCTCTCTCACAGAGGCAGCAGCTGGTGACACCCGGCAGAGCTGGGACGCATCTCCCCCCAAGCTATAAACCTGGGAAGCCAGGATGTATGAGAGACTGGCTGCTTCTGACCACTGCACCCTCACCAGCCTCCCCCAGGGAGCATCATAAGGCACCGACACAGCCAGGGTTAAAATTTTGGAAATCTCAACCTTTGTGTTCATTCCCCCCTTCCACTGATGCCAGTGCATCCTTTATTAATGAGTTTCTTGAGGCATTCTTAATGCATTGTGGCCTATTTTAATGCACTGTAAACCACAGGATTACAAATGACCACTTGGAATGAAGTTTTTCATCTCCACCTGCCTTTATCAAACGAAAATGTGGGAAAAGTCTGGTTTTAGTGATCCAGCTCTATTTACATTATCTTCTGCATTTAACTATATTATAACCTGAAAAAGTGGAGCCAATTTATTTGTATAGTTTTGAAAATGCAGGAAAATTTTCTTCTACAGTCCTGAACTACAGGTTCTTGACTTCTGGGGAGATGTCCTCAATCAGGAGAGCAATCTGCTCTTTCATCTGTCAGAACACCAATAAATGGTAGAACAAAGGCATTTGTTCTTTGGCTGAAAAGGTAGGAATCTGTGTCATAAATATAGCAAATCTTCAGCCCTGAAGGACTGCATGTACCAAAGCAGCTCCCCGTCTAATATAACATTTCAGCTACCAAGAGCAAAGAACAAGTTTTTCACCTATGCAGGGAATAAAAAAAACATTCCCCAAGTAAGAAGTAAATCTGCCCTAGACACATGAAAGCAATAACCTTCAAGGTTCAAGTCCTGTTCTTGCCCATTATGAATTTTACAACAAAACAAACCTTGTCAACATAACATGATTTCTCGGATTACACTGACTTGTCAAAATGTTTTACAAACACCCATCAAATCTGACAACTATTTTTGAACCAGGGATGCTGGGAATCTGCCAAACTCAGTCAAACCTGAGTGTGGAAGGGGCTTCAGGAATGTGGACTACTTTCTTTGTCTCATAGCTCTGATGCAACCTCAGCATCAGAGGTTCAAAGATTAATCTTTTTTTTTTTTTTTTAAGAAATGTGTAATCCACAGCTCTGAGAATAAGGCAACAAAACCCACAACTATTTTGTTTCCACAGCTGAGGGACAGCAAGCAAGAACCTGAAAGGTCAAGGAAAGGGCATATCACAGGGAGTGACTGTGTGATGATCCAGTGCCCATTCTGGAAGCCCTAGTAGCTGCTGAATGGAAAAAGAAAAACATCACTTCAATTTCACACGGCTTGCTGTTGACAGATTTCAAGTGAAATAAATGAATATTTTCAACCCGGTTTGTCCAAAACTTTTGTTATGCAAGAAAATATTAGCACTTCTTTTTTTTTTTTTTAAATAGGAATAAAAACTAATTTTGAAGTGTTGCTATTTCCTGCAAAAAAGGGAAATCCAACGTTTGGCACAATCTAGTCTTTACTGTTACAAAATTCCTGACAACAACAATTTCAACTTTGTTAAAATAAGAAGCTTTAACAAATTATTTTAGGACTAGACATATTTTAGAAGGTGCATTTCATACCATTCACATAAGATAGAACTGACTCTGAAGCAAATACATCCAATATTTGTTGTCATCTCAGCTTCAACAAAAGCAATGTCTTCCTTTTAAATCTATAGCAACACATAGTCAGCTTAGAAATTAAAAATACCATTGCTTCTGTCCACAAAAATATGGAATTATTAATAACACACAGAACTTAACCCATAAGAGGGGGGAGATAGGAGGCAGTGGGGAGGAGTGATTTATTTGAATACCTTGTTTGTCCTCTTTCTTTGCATCTTGTAACAGGACAGAGTTATCAGGTACCTCTTCAGCTGATGCCTTCTTAAAGAAAGAAGATGTATTTATTATACTGACTGGCACAACACCCACATTTCCACAGTCATATTTAAGAATGCAGACCAACACAAATAAAGGCGATATTCTCTCTTACACCACGATTTGGTTTGCAAAATAAAGAAGCATAGAGGACCTTCAGAAAGACAACTGTAACTGTGCTTTTCAAGGTACCAGCAGTTCCACACCTAAAATCGTTTTGAGAAGCGCTTCAACACTGATTCACAAGGAACTAAGAACTGCATGTAAGGAGAGACTCCTTGCAACAGAGCAATGTCATTGTTTTCTTTTCTTTTTGGGTGTAACACCTGAGTGAAGGTTGAGACCTTCCTCAGCCCCTTCATAGGAGTCAGTCCTCATCAGAACAGCCTCTCTAGCCAAAACTCAAGCCATACAGCAGAGCCCAGTAGTTCTGCACCTGAAGTCATCCAGATGAGGTGGGTGACCCTTGGACTACTTTTTTTCACATTATCACAGAATGATATGGGGTTGGAAGGGACCTCTAGAGATTGTCTAGTCCAACACCCCCCCTGCCAAAGCAGGTCCACCTGAAGGAGGTTGCACAGGAATGTGTCCAGGCAGGTTTTGAATGTCTTCAGAGACAGAGACTCCACCACATCTCTGGGCAGCCTACTCCAGTGCTCTGCAACCCTCAAAGTGAAGAAGTTCCTCCTCATGTTTCTTTCAACAGGCAGTCACTGAGATGGGAAAAACAAATTTCATCAGCATGTGTCTGCTGGAGGCCCATTCAGGCTTCTGATGAGAAAACAGGGAGCTGCTCCCCAGTCATATGCCTTAGCTTTTCTATATTTCAGCAGCAACTTTTAATACAGGCATGTCTTGTCCCTGTAACTTCTGATGAATAGCTCATGACAAAGAACCAGGAAAAAATTCTACTCTGCAGCCAAAACAACAATAAAGCAAATGTCAGAAACCCCAAGCTTCCCTAAATATTAGGTGATACTGGTTTTTTTCCAGTGAGCATGGAAGATGTTACAATCCGTTGGGTCTAACAAAAAATAAAAATAAAAATGCAGAAACATGGATTTTACAGACATTTTTTTTAAAAAAGTACCCAATTTTTCAAGTCAGTAACTCAAGAAAGCCAAGTCCAGAGTAAAGGGCAACGAGACATATTTTATAAAGTTGCATATGGAATTCCCTAACACTTCTGGGGAAGTAACATAGCAAAAATACAGCTTGAGGACTCTGAAATTGTTTAAACAAAACACTCCACACCCCTAACTAGCCCTGACACTCGAAAGAACATCAGACTAAAGGCCTCATTCAGTGCACACTTGAATCTATGGAATGACTCACAAATTTCAATGAACTGCCAGCATGACACTTATGAGGGAGTTTAGAGCAGCCCCAGCCAGTCATTTTATGTATATAGTGTGAAATCTTGTGTCTTATCTTTAAGCTTTTGGCAGTGAGAAAGCTTGTGGAAAAGAGCCAGAGGAATTGAAACAAGAAAAAAAAAAAAAAAAAGAAAAAGAAAAAAAAAAGGAAAAGACAGACCAGAGTGGGAGACAAAAGCTCAAGAAAAGATATGGGAAGACAAAATCCCCTCAGTTAATGAAAGCAGTCACCCATGTCATTCTTGAGCATAACATTAGCAGTCTCTGTGCGTTTTATAAGTTTAGCAAAGCCTAGCATTCAGGTGACCTGTCTCCTTCCATTATTTTCTTTATGGATGCGTTCAAGACCAGTTTCCATTGTGTTGCAGCACTGTAATTCAGCAGTCACAGTAAAAATGGTCTTCTGAAATTAAATTAAGCAGCCTGAATGGATGATTGGTGAAAAGAGATAAAGACATGGAGATAATGCATAACTGATTGCACCGATAATATAATATTTTTTATGTAGTGATCAAGTATCTAAACTATATTTCCTCAAGTAGCCAAGCCACAAATTAAATTGCAACAGTGAATTACTGCATTTCCCAGAGAGGGACATGAATGGGAGATGAATTACTGACCTTCCAAACGATACTCATTTAATGTATTAATTCTGAACATAAAAACATCAGTTGAACAAAAAAAAAAATCAAGTCAAAATAATTCTCAAATCAGTTTTAAGAAGATAATTTCTAGTCCATTAATCTTGGATAACACAGGACCAGAATAACAGCACCCTGAAAAAAACTAATTGAGAGCTATGCCCTGCATGTCTAGGACCCAGAGAGTGAAGAAATGGAGCAAAACCAGTCCAACAATTGTGACACAGTCAGGTAACACTATCTGTGCTTACCCAGTGGGCATTCATGCTACAGGTTCTCCTTCGTTTTCAACCTAGGCATAAAAAAAATCCTGATTTTGCAGAACATCCTGCCACCTTGCAAGAACCTAGGAATGGAGCAGAAGATCCAGCTGTTCCCCCAAGAACATTATAAGACTACAAAGGCAGCACAGTAATCTGCAAATTATTGGCAGTTTTGGTAAGAATACCTCAAGGAGGAAAGCGCAGAGATAAGGCAGAAGAGGTCTGAAAGCTTAAGTGATGAAAATCTAATTAAAAATTAAAAATAAAATGGCGGACTTGTTGCTTTTTTTTATTTTTTTTACATTTTGTGCTGTATACCCTCTACATGTTTATACCTATTTAATTACTATTATAATATTCCTACTGTTATCATCTCCAATGCAGCAGAAAAATCTAAAAAGCAAAAAAACACATTATAATTGCTTAGGAAATAATCTCCTCCTAGATTTGTCCTTACTCTGCACATACATTCAAGGACCACAAACAAGAAGGGCCTAAAAATCAGACATTTAATAAGATTATAAAATTGTATTGGTTAGGTTACTGAAATGACATTTTATTTCTAAGAAACACAAGATGACTCTGAAAGCAAGATTTCTGAGCTTTCTGAAATATAAAGAACATTGCATTCTCACAGTCAAAAGCTTGAGCAAACATCCTCACTACTCTGCAACCAAAGACAACTTCATATTTGGGTAGTCACGTGCAAAGCCAGTATCCTAACAAAACCAAGAGCTCCCTAAGCCACAGAGATAGCAGAGTAGATCCTGAAGTCAAGAAGTTATATAAACTGAAGCTTTCTAGTTATGTGCATAAAAGCTACAGAATCATGTATTTATTTATATTTTAATACAATTTAAATTTATATTATATTTTTATCTTTTTTTTAATATATGCATGTATACTTGTATATCAACATGAAAATGCAAGTAAAAGAGAAAAGCTGACACTCAAAAGGTCTGACAAAAAATTCATCCCAGCAGGGATGTGACAATTTTTAAGCAGAATACAAATAATTATCTCTGAAAACAAGTATCTTAAACTGATGCAGTGAGTTAACTCAAATACTGAGTTGACTCTTACTGCAGGCTGGAAATGGAGTTATGTATATAAGTACTTACCCATGCTGACATCAGTGAATGAGTTTTGAACACAAATTGTCTCGAATTTTGCCTCTTATGCTTGTTTAAATTGCAAAGCAATATGCATGTTTGCTAACGAGGCACACTCTCAAGGGGCTGTAGAGCTTTGCCACAGGACCGCACAGTGAAGACGTGATAGCACAGCGTGGCCCGTGGCACAATCTCACAGCCCCCTGCGAACCAACCTCCCAAAATAAGGTGATATGCAAGGAGGGACCAGGCTGCTGGGCCACGGTCTGGACCTGCTTGTGATGCCAATACGCCAGCAGCCCATGCGACCACACCACCAGGGCTGCTTTCACCACCCTGTATGGCTGCTGTGCTTTGACCAAGCTGCTGTCCAAAGAGCACCACCTCCCAGGGAGAGCACTGGGGAGACTGCATCTATTTTAACAGCTCTGGACGATAACTCTGGATGGTTGAAGCGTTGGCTGCAGCACTGCCCACAGTGAACGCTGTGCTCCGTAGCAGTCTTAGGAGAGTCTGCTTGGTGGTGCTGTTTGAGGAGGGTATGGCTGGGTTCTGACCCAGGACCTCCCCAGAGCAAGAGGTACAGGCAGGAAATAACTGGAGCAAAGCCTTGACGACCTGGCTTTTTAACTTGGAAGCAGCATCAGAAGGGCCCAGTCTTGCAGTCAGTCTGCCATTTGATTCACTACCTTAAATACTAAACCCTTAAATCCCGCAGCATATACACTCAGAGTTGCAATATCCAGGCACAAATCACTGACCACGGTTGGTTTAGCTTTATAGGATCTTTTAAAATTTCAATCTTTAACCTCAGTGATAAACTCTACTCCTTAATTTAGTTTTGCTTGCAAGAGTCTTTCATCACAAGGCTGGTATCTGTCGTGATGCCTCTACAACGGAGCTCCATTCTTCCCTCAAAATGTTCTTCCCGACTCCTTACAATCACCATCTAGACCCTTAGATGGTAGTTCCTTAGACTACATAAGGGCTGGATGTTAAAACAGAGATACCTGCAGCAGAACTATGCATACCAAGTCTGAGATCAATTCAGTCTCCAAAGAAGCAAAGTACAAGGAATCAGAACAAGCCAAGACATTTCTCAGCATCAAAACTAGGGGGGGAGGATGTGGAAATGGAGCTCTTGTAAATGGAAGAAACACTCAAGCCAGATGGTTAGGACTCCCTGACTAGAACAAGGTCTGCATCTGAAGCCTGACATTTTTGGCCCATTCAGATTCAGGAGATATTTCACCTGAGCACTGTCCTTGTGCCCCTCCATTCCTGGCTCCCAGCACAGGAGGGGCGAACGCAGCCCAGCTGAGGGCATTTCTCTGCCCAGACTCCAACATGGCGCCCAGCCGGAGACCCTCCATGCCTACAGCGAACTCCATTTTGCGGGAATGCCTTTGGAAAAGCCTGTCCACCCTTTTCCACAGGCTGAAAAAAAAAACACTGAGGAGAAGGGGTCAAGATGGCTTGATGGTCAACTCAGAGATTCCTCAAGTCCTCTCAAAGACTTGCAGTCCTGCCTCTTCACATACCGCCATCATCGTGAAGCTGGGCTCTTCCTCTGCGCTTGGCAAGGGAACTACCCCACGAACACCTCCTTACCTCCGTCCGACCGAAGTCCCGAGTCTGCGGGCCGCCCGGCAACGTCTCAGAATAAGAATCAAATAGTGTGCAGTCGCGGATGGGCTTCAGCGAAGCTGCAGGGGGAAGAAAAGATACACGTCAACTCTTTGGTTAATACACACTTCTTAAAAACCTGCTCTAGCATCGGTTTGCCCTCCATTTCTACATATCAGAACTGATCTATAAGCCACAAATGACAAAAAAAGAAAAAAAAAGATTCTATTTTGAATAACTCAATGTCATGAAAGGGATAGCATCTATAATTTCTGTTGTAGAAATACCTGTGAAGTTTAGAAGAGGTGATTCTTAGTAAATATTAACTGCCAAACAACAACCATTTGTTTGCATTTTTCCTCCTCACAGTCTATTATCCAATTAGTTGTCCTTACAGTTTATACTTTGCTGGCTCAGGAATGTTAAAGGTACTTATTAAACTTTCAACTCTAATTTTTAACATCTTGAATACTGAAAAGTACATCAGAATGTACCTTATACACAAAAATTGAAGGCCAGTAAAAAGCAAAGACTCCAAGCATGGTAGTGGCTGCAGTACCATATTTGATATTCATTAATTAAATAGCATTGAGAGCAGGGGGGGAGGCGGGGGGGAGGGGAAAGAGAGAAAAAAAATCAACTTTAACTCCTCAGAGCAATATTCACAAGAACCTCATTTCTATTCCAGAATCGGAGGTCCTTCAGCTGATATCACTCTGGGATTAGTGAGATAATTTATCTGAGATAAATCTGTCTTAACAACTGGAAAACAGTTCTTCTTTAAGATCAATGTATTGAAAGGCAGAATAACCAGTTCTCAGGTCAAATTTCTAGTTTCTATCTGGCATACATTTTATCTGAATAAATTAAGGTCTTGCAAATCTGTCTTAATTTACCATACAGTGGGTTACATACAGGTCTTCTATTAAATTTTGTACATTTAATAGAAACTCTCAGAAAAGAAGGTGAAGAGTCAAATTGTCACTGGAGCTGCGCCAAGGTAGTATATGGCCCTGCACTTGTAGTTTATAGAACAAGCCATAAAACTAGCAGGATTAATTTTTCTTCCTCTCCCAGCCACTTTATTTGAAGCTTTAAGACTCTTATCAGACACAAATATTTCACTTGAACCAAATTCTGCCTCATTCTGAAAGTAATACAACAACCTCATTCAAAATGAGTTTCCACTAGTCTTTATCAGGTTCCTAATAACCCAAAAGAATAGTAATGAAAATAAAATTTTCAGAAATCAAACAGAAGTCAAATTACAAAAGCATGAAAATAAAAACTTTTGAAAAAATTTTTGACATTTTAGGTAAGTATATGAGGCACTTGCTTATCAGTGTTTTCATTTCAGAAGTTGATACAACCAGGGCTCTGTGCTTTCTTGTGATTCACGGAACTACAGTGTATTGAGATGTTCTGCTTTTTATTCATGCAAGTCTTTGAAAAGACAGATTTCTGAATCTTGACTAGGCAGCAGAACGAGTGCAAGACATTTTCAGACCCTCAAGCTAACCAGAATTAGCATATTAGCTGAGGTAGGTATAACGTCCACAACAAACAATTAGTCCTTTCACCTCTTCCATGTACTTCAGCTTAAAATGCTTGGTTGTGTGCCACACAGGAAACTATAATCATCTAAGAAAATAGTAAAGACCCCAGAGCTGAAAGGGACAAATTAGGGAGAAGGAGGACCCCCAAGGAACGATCACAGCTTACCACTGCTCTTCTTCCCATTGACATTATGATTCCTTATGACTAGAAATAGCTAGTTCCATTACAGTCCCCAAAAAGGCTTGCTGTGAAGACAGGCCAACAAGAACCTGCATGGAGGTGCTTACGAGCTAATTTATGACAAGAACAGGCATGACAGTAGTGAACAAAGTGCTGGTCCTGAAGGGAAAGGGGTACTTTTAATTATGACAAGAGAATGTAATTAGAGAGACTAAAAGTGATGAAGACTTGGAAGTGCGGGTTTTACAGGAGCTTCTCCCCTTGGATATGAAGATAGTGGATTATAAGAAACATGACTCCACCAGAAATTACTTGACAAATCTGATACAGGGTGAACATTTAATTTTCCTAACTACAGCTTGATTTGCTCTTTTCCTGTCTTTTAATATATTTAGTGTCACCAAATTTAATGGAGATTTTATTAGGTCTTAAATATTATCCCTTAGCACTGTAATTATCATCTGTGATTAATCCTCCTTGCCCTAGAAAGTCATGCACATTTTTTAGATGGAACAGTATATATTTCGATGTTCGTTTATAATTAAAAGAGACATAACCAAAGAGAACAAATGAAAGGGCAGGTCACTCACTGCACATTGTTACTGAGGTATGTTATATTTCGGATTAATCTATCCTTGTGCTACACAAACTGTTGTAATCCTCCTGTCATTTATAGAAGAATCTGTGGATTACGTAAAATGAATTACCAAAAAAATTCAACCTTTGATACAGCCAGTAACTGTATCTAACAAAATATATTAGCATAGTAAGCTCTAAAGCAGTCCAGTATCGTTTTCATCACATCTTCAAGAGGGAAAAATCATCAAAGGAGTTAAGGGCCATATGAATCTTGTTAGATTACCTTTGCTGTAGACAATCACCTGCCTCTTCAGGTGGAATGAGGCCTGAGGCACACTGGAGCAGAGGGGCAGGTAACCTCTCTGCTCGGCACTGCTGTTTTGTGCGTTTTCAGCACAGATTCCTTCTTCAGCCATCGCCTCGCAAGCACAATTAAAAACGTACGTGGCAAAAAGCAACCCGAGAGCCATTGCTCAGCGTAGAACACCGCGTCCTACTGCAAGGATGGGGAGCGAAACCAAACATACCCGCTTGCGGGGTCTCCCAGATGGCTACAGGAACTCGGTCCTGTGTCTGGGACATCGTTACCTGCTTGAAGGTACTCGGGCTGCAGCGTCTCCGGCAGCTTCTCCGGCAGCTGGTAACCATTCTTCCTCGCAACCACCAGGTGGAAAGCGGCACAAAACTCCGGGAGTGTCAGCGCCCCGTCGCAATCCACGTCGCTCAGCTCCCTGCGGGGAACGACAGGCACCTGTTTTCCAAGCAATTACCTCAGGGAAACACACAATGTGTGCAATCACGGGGAGACAGAAATATACCTCTAAGAAGGGACATTTTAATACAAGTCAAGCATCTCTGTCATTTGCATTGATTCTACAATGTACATTTGTCTTGGGGAAGAAGCAGCAAGCTAATTTTCTAATGCTGACTTGTCGTTTTTTGTTTTTCAATGAAGTACATTTTTGTTACATCGTACCATACAATATCACGGTCCTTATACATTAAAACATGAAATATATATCCTGTACTTCCAAGGGTGAAATTAATTTCCCAATGGTTAGAAAGCACTTTGGCCAATCTCTGCAGGATCTTAAACCAGTTCAAGTAGAAAAAGTAAAAAATGGAATTTGGCGGCGGTTCTTTCTTTTGTCTCAAGAAAAGAACTAAATTAATGCTCTTGATAAATTTAAATGTTAACTTCTCACTAAAGCAGTTCTCTCTAATTCTAGGATTTTCTCAAACACTAAAACTGGACTTCAGAAATTCAAGAATTTAAGTTTATAAGTTACCTCTTTGCAAAATCTGAGTAATACTTTATCATGAGCATATGGACTAAAACAAATAAACATATAACTTCCTACTTTTTGAAAGTAAAGAGCATTTTTCAAGCTGTTAAGGTTACAGTGACAAAGACTGAAGCATCCCACGTGTTTTACCTGATAAATCACATCATGACAAAATTATAATTGTCTGCTAGAAAGGAATAAGGTTTTATTAAATTTTGCACAGAGAACTACTTGTGTCAGCAACAGAAATAAAATGTGTTTTGGGTTAATCCAGTCTTCTTAAGTAATTTTAAATTTAAATTCAAATATTGACTTCCCCCAATACCATGTTTCTTCAGTTGTTTTTTTTTATTTTCACAAATGACAATCCGCTTTGAAAAGATTCCAGACCTATTCTTTGACCCTGACAGATGTTTAGGCTCTTGCAAGCTTTTCTTCTCATCTCTCTTCATAAAAGCATGTATCAAAAATCTATCAGCATTTCTGATCAACGTTTAAAACTGTTTGTTCTTCCTGAGATACAAGGATGACACTGAATTACAAAGCACCATGTTGTTTATGAAAATATAATGGAACCCTTGTCAAATTCTATCATGTACAGTTCCATCCGCCACCGTTTCTAAATAAGCTCATTAGAAGTAAGTGTGCTGGTTCATTAGAAAAACACTGATGAATTATGTAGTTATACTTACTAAAAATTAGGCATTAATTAGGCCTCCTCTAGCGAAACACAGCCGGAAACAAAACCAACACCACATCTAAAACATTCCAGAGGTGCTTCTCCTCTGTGTTGTTTCATGAAAAATGTCAGTTCATTGAGCTAATGATGCTGCTTACAATATACTTAAGAACAGCTCTCAGTTTTATCGCTGTTCAAACCCTCCCAGTCCTGCTGAGTAGGCGAACATCTCTACAGAAACAAGCGTGTCAGGAAGATCAATGAGCACCCTGCTGCTTGGGCCTGAAAGTGATTCTGGAGATAAGAGCAATAATTATAATTGAAGACACTTTTCAAAATTTAACAAGAACTCTTGAATTAAGCATGTTTAAAAAAAAAAACCAAAAAACCAGGATACACATCCCCAACACTTTTACAGTACTTACCAGATGTGAGAAAGCTCTGGGATGGGCAGCTTTGATTTTGTGAAGAAATTCTTTGCCACAGAACCTGGTGGGAAACCGTAGCTTATCAGGCATTGGAAATTAATCCTCCATTTATTTACCTTTGGCCAAGGCTGCCATGCTAGAAGCAGCTGGTTACACCAGAAGCAGCTGGTTACTTTACATCCAAGAGATGCTCAGATTAACTGGATGTTAACATAGCTGTTGGACCATTTGTCTCTTGGTGACTAAGTGAGAGAGAAAGCCAGACAGAGCTGTTGACCTCATTTCCCCACTCCCTCCATATGGGAAAAATAAATAAATGGAAAACACGCTTCAGCACTTGTGATTCCAACCAGCATTATCAGTATGTCACCAATGATGAAATAACAGACACAAAGGGCTCTGCTTCACCCAGAAGCCATGTGTGTGGCTGGACAGTGCTGTAGCATCTGCTCTCCCAAGACTCTGCTTTAACCATGACTTTTCCATGCAGTGTTTCAAATATTATAAAAAAAGGAAAAAACACAGGAGATTCAGGTAACACGTAGCTGCTGTCCTGCTGCAGGCATCCTCACGCATACAGACTGTAAAGGCAGCATAAGATCCCTGTACCCTAAATCTCTTCTTGGATATAGGCTTAGGAAATGCAAGGCAGCGTAATGGAGAGACTTCCAAGGGCTACACCACTCTTCCATTTGCGCATCCAGGTCACATCACCCACTGTAGGCCATAAGACAAGCTGTTACTGGGGCAGGTCCAAGACTCACTTAGGCCAGCATGTCCTCCCCTACACAGGATGCCAAGGGAAGACTATGAGGACAAGAGGTAACAGGCACAAACTTGAACACAGGAAGTTCCACCTAAACACGAGGAGGAACTTCTTTCCTTTGAGGGTGGCAAAGCACTGATGCCCAGGGAAGTGGTGAAGTCTCCATCTCTGGAGATATTCAAAACCCACCTCGACACGTTCCTGTGCAACTAGCATCTAGGTTGGACTAGATGATCTCCACAGGTCCCTTCCAACCCCATATCATTCTGTCATTCTGTGATTCTCTGTGACCATGACAAAGCCATGTGATATTAACGTGGCTCCAAAATATCCAACAACCTCTGACCACCTAAGATTCAGGAATCTTCTCAACCAAGGATAGCACTTAAATATTCAATAACTTCTGACATGATTTTCAGTCATGGATTTCTCAAATAAATTCTTAAACCTGGACAAACCTCTAGCTTTTCTATTACCCTGCAGCAAGGATTTCTATCATTTAATTATTTTAGGATGCTGTGGAAGCTCAAATTTATCATTTATAAACAGTAATTTTGGATGTGCAAGGACTGCTTAAGAACCTTGCTCAACAGAAAGGAAAATGCAGAGCTACCCAAGATGCTGTATATGCCTGCATGCATACATACATTACAGACATATATATGTCTATGAGGAAATACAGTGTTGCTGTTCAACAATCGTTTTCTCTTTTTTTGAGCAAATTATATTAAGAAAACCCAACTGAGGCAAAGAACTGGTGAAGCACTAATTTTTGTCAGCAGCAGGCAATTTAAACTTTTGGGTAATACAGCAGGGCTCAGTAAAAATATCTCACTTCAAAACCTGTGACACCTTCCTTGCCAGACCAAATGTCTGTACCACAGTGACTCCTCCCATGAGCAGCCTGACCCTCTTAGTCAGGATGGAAATGCAATCTCAGTACAACATTAGCAACACTTTCTTTCATAGGTGTGCTCTCCGTGATTTGCTTTTAATCACTTAAGGGTCAAAATCTCAGTCCCTCAGAGCCATAAACACTCAGGCTTGACCACACAGGACAGGTAACTGCATGCTTCACTTTCATCATGTAGACGCTGCCACATTTCTGCTGGGAAAGCAAGTGCAACCCTAAGGTTGCAGCTCAATATACACTGCAGGTGGGATCCACAAATACAGTCCCTCAGAGTGAGAGGTCATTTTAATTTTTAACTAAATCACAACACGTCTCTCTTAGATGTAATCATTTTCCTAAAATCAGGAGATTTAAGGGAAAACATAATGCCCACAGTGTACGTTTGTTCTTTGAATTGTCTGCCCTTGAAAAGAAACTGCGATCAACTGTTCCTGACAAACTCACCACAGAGAGGAAAACAAGAACTAATTTACCTACTTAGCACTTCACACCTCTCAATCTGTGCCCTCGACTTGACATGGGTGGTGTTTGGTAAAAATTACCTGAAATAAAGGAGTTCAGGTTGGGCTGCAGGGACCTGAACTGGTTGATGTAGTAGTCTCGCTGCTCCTCCGTTATCCTCCAAGGGTCATCCGAGTAGTGGGCACTGCTCTCCGGCTGCTCCTGCTCCACTGAAAGAGACTGAAGGGAGGGAGACTGGCACCGACCGCAGGCAGGGGGCCAGAAGGACCAAGTGGGACGCTGGCAACCTCAAGAAACCAGATTCACTCTCTTCTATTAGCAGGCACGTACTTTAAAAAGATGAGAAGCAGAAATGGCCACGCTCGTTGCCATCCCACTACTGACCCATTAAAGCCAAAGCTAATATTAGTTATCTTTACCCAGGCAATTAAAAGAAATTTTATATGACCAAAGCTAAAAAAAAAAAAGAAAATCTTACTAGTGCTGATCACAAATAGGAAAAGTCCAAGTTGTACCTTATTACCCCTGGATTAATTTTGGGGGTTCATTTTGGCTGCCGTGCATTACAGCCCTGAACCGCACACTGTATACCTGCAATGGATGGAACAGTGAAGGACCTAAAGAGGTACTTTCATGCAACACAGTGCATGTAGATTTTGCTTTTCTAAGAAATTAGGTTTTTAGTCTAGGAGTGGTGCTGTAATTATGGAGCTTTGCTGTTTCTAAACCCTCAGCTCACACAGGTAACTCGGCACTGGCATTACAAGAAGCCAGGGAGTTGCTCAAATCCCTAAAGACCTCCCTGATCTTTTGTCACTTCTCACAGTACAAGTAAAAATTCTCATGCAGGAAAGAATTTTCGAGGAGAACAATATTTTATTCATTCATGTCTCTGCTTTCTGATTGACTTGTTTAAGGGAGGTCTGTATGTTTGGGTAGGTGGGTGGTGGTGTTTAGAAGAGGGCTGCTGGGACAAACAGTGTCTTCATTAAACTGGAATGACTTAGTATTTCAGATGCTTTAGTCCTGGACGACAACATCCTTAAAGAGGAAGGGCAAGAATGAACAATAACCAGCCTCCAAGCAGCTCCGCAACCCTTTCACTGACATACCTGCCCATTTTCCAAGAATCAAATACAAAACACATGTTCTGAAATACATCAAAAAATCCCCAAAACAGGTAACATCATAAAGCTGTAAAATAATTTTCATTTCGAAGTGCTGCACAAATGCACCCCATTTCATTTCAAGTCAACACAAATTATGTGATGTTACCCGCAGATCTTTTCCTGAGGCTCAGGAGACATTGTATTATGGGTGTGGGGTGCTAAGCACTAGGGAAAAGGAACAGAGTCTCCAGGTCTTTCTTACTTAGGAAAAGCTCCCCCTTCAGAGAAATTTGTCCTTCCTTAGGGCAAACTACCTGTTTGCATAATAAGCACACAGCAGGCATACTGGAACATCGGAAAGATCTGCTTTTGTAACCAGCAGGAAAACATACGACTCATCTCATAAAAGCAAACAAATGTCCAGAAATTCATTTATTCTGTTTGATATGTTATTTAACCATATGTTAATAACCATATGTGATTCAACTGGGGTGAAAAACAGAATATACAGAATATTAGGCCATAAATTCTGTGCATGCATTACAGATGGCATTCTAAATCAAGCAGGAATCTCTATAAAACCTCATGTATTTTAAATGAAAATGTTTTATTTTTGCTAGGATAACATTTTTTTTAGTAGTAGTATTTTTAATTTTTTTACTTTTGAACTAAAGAGTCTCAGTCTAGTTTTCCTGTCTATGCTGTTTGGTGCTTCTCATTCTATTTAGCTTCAGCAATTTAACTGGATTGTTTATTTTAATTTCTCCTTCCCATCACCTCTGTTTTCTTCTTTTCTGTATATTAAAAAAAGCACACTTCAGCCTCTAGACTACAAACACCATGGAGAATGCTTCTGAAGTGAGAGTTTTTCTGCCTTTTTTTTTTTAAATTTCTCTATTGTTTTGTTAGTAGTATTACTAATTAAAAACATGCAATTCATTACCCGATTAAGAGTTGAAGAGCTGAGTGCAGGTTTGGCTCCATAATTCCCTGATGATGGTCCATCTTGCTGGTGAGTAGAGTGTCTGACTTCATAAGGAGCTACAGACAATTAAAATAAAGTATATAAACACAAGAATAAGCAAAAAAAATCTGCTTGGCTAAAGATCAAGAATCTAGTTTGTGAACCTAGCATTTTGTCCTCTGCAACAAAATTCCAGCCACATACTTGTCTTTAACATTACATCATTCTTCTTCAGACATTAGTGATAGAAACTGTCAGTTATGTATTACTAGATAACAGAAATCATTGTTCATCATGTTGAAATACATATTTACATAGCATTTTTACACATTTGCATGCTTTATATACATAGTCTTATGTAACAGCGGAATGCATTACAAATAAGAAGAAATAATAATTACAAATAAGAAGTTCTGCAACTGAATTGCAAAAAAGCATGCTTTGACAATGCTACCAAACAGTAAATCACTAATTTTTCCATATACTTTTCTTTCCCCTTCCATAATTTCTGTTGAAAAATCAAAATATGTGACTCGCCACTTCGCATTATTTGGAGTAAAGTTAGTAAAGAAAAGTAACAATTACTTATTCTTTTGTTAAATAAGTCACTTATGTTCCACTGCAGCAAATATAGTAAGTGGTGACACAACAGCATGTTTAAGCACAATGTTTTAAAAATAGATCATGTATGCAAACAGACAGGCAACTCACTTGCAAACCCTTACAGAGCTGAGAACTTCTGCTGCCAGGCTTTTCAAAATGTATGGCTACAAAGACTGTCTTAACAGACCTCTGTCTTCAGACAGAACTTGAAAAGCTCTTGATGAAAAGTGAGACCAAGAAATCTTAAAAATTTTCAGTTCAGGAAGACCTTAAAAATTATACCCCTAACCCCCTCGCTTTCCTGAGTGGTCTTATCCTGTACGGGTATCTATTTTTATGCCCATAAACATAACTTCTAACATCAGGAAAAAAAACACAGGAAGGAAGTTGGGAAAGGTACAGATGCCCTTGGAAAGGAGATTGAGGCCCAAGGCCACACTCCTGTGTGTTTGCTAGCAAGAAAAAGTTCCAAAACTATCACAAAAAGAGTATATAAGTCATGCTTGCAGTGTAGAGGGCTGCCCTTGAAGACATGCTGTCCAGTTTCAGGGTCGGTACAGGAACAGCCCACCCAGCTCAGCGCTGTGATGGTGGCACCTCCTGCACCACCTACAATAAAGTGGTGGCTTTCAGACCCGCTCTTCCAAGTGGTCTCCAGAAAACTGGAAGTGTCCTAATCTTAATGGCCAAGAAGAACCAGTAGGTCAGCAAGCCCGGCACTTGAAACCGCATGGGCCATAAAATGTTACCCACTTACGGCCACCGAGAACACATTTGTCTGAAGTATCTCTGGTGGGATTAAAATCAGAGAAATTCCCTTTCTAGAAAATAACCAGAGGGTTATACATCTCTAGAATTTTATCACAGTAAAAATTCAAGTGGTTGAATAATTAAATTTAGAAGAAGATGAACAGCTGGTTTGGATGCTACTGCCTCTACTCTGCTCAGCCGCTGACACCATGAGAAATTTCACCAAAGTTATGATTGCAACCAAATTCAAAGGGAAAAAAACCAAAACCCAGCACACGAAGTACCCCCTTCCTCCATAGCACTGACAGATCTGTCCCAGAAAACAGCAGAGTGCATGATATGTAACACAGTCAGCGGCTCCCAATGGCCACCTCCAGCCCAGCTCTTCAGGGTGTGACTATCTGCCACGTGCCTTCTCCACTGGAGCAGAACATGCATGAACACCACATGCAGAACACAGCAGAAGACAACCTCACCAGTGTTACTTATTTCAGCACTGTTTTGATCAGTTATGCCAAGGGTGGTCTGGGGAAAAATCCCTTCTCTGAACAAACAGCAGTTTACCTAACCACATAACCACTTTTTTTCTGTTTGTTTTGCCTAAGATACATTGTGGGACTGTTTTTATATTCATGTCCTATTGTCATTTCCATTAAGAAACCAGAGAGATTATTATCCTTTCCTGCAAAGGAAAGTTCATTGCCGATCTGAAAACTAATAGAGCAGCTTCTGAAATCAGGAGCAGGCTTTTCTTTCCCTCCAATGAAATAAAACACTGAACTGAAAATACTGAAAATACTCAAACTCTCTGTCGCTGGGCTATATTGTAGATAGTCTTGTCAGAGATCAGGTATTAGCATTTATCTGTGAGCAGTGACACATAAATCTAACTAATTTAGCAGAAAGCGAATGGGATCAAACAACCAAAATAAAATTAAGATGATTGAACTGTTTTCCAAAATACAGGTCTAATTAAATGTTAAAATCATTAGGCTGATTGTCAGTTGCAGTTGAAATCTGGAATCTTCTGAAAAGAAAAAGAAAAATTAATACAATGTGCACATCCCAATTTTTATCCTACCTCCAAGCTGCTGCTCCAGGCCACTTCTTGATTTACCATATCCATAACTTAAAGGTATTCTCTGATAAGTAGAGGGAGAAGCAGGAGGTGAGCAGATTGGAGACATTGGTGGAGACTTGGGTTCCTGTTTCAAAAACACACCAATACAAAATGGAATTCTGAGACAACAGCAAAAGAGCCAAGTAATCCTGCACAGCAATCTGAATGCATAGCACATAATGGACAACAAAAAAAAAAGGCCAAATGTTGTTGTTCCCTTTATTTCCAAGAAAAGGCTCCTTAATAAGCAAAAGTTGATAAAAACAGAATGCGGTGTTGAGCCTTCTAGGGGTAAAGTGTGGCAATGCCATAGCAAAGCTTTACAATGAACAGCTTAAGGTATTTTACTTCCAAAGATGCCTGAAGAAGTATATTCAGGTTTAATGTGAGTGGGTACCTTTGAATTTACATAACACATTTAGTTAGGGTGATTGCATTCTCTGTGGGAGAGCACTTTTCACATAGAACACAAAAAATGAAAATAAATCTCTGAGCTGATATTTTAAGTGCTCTGTGGGTTTGCAGGTGTTACTGGCTATCTATCCTACAGCATTCTCTTTACCTTAACTTGCAGACTGTTTAGGAAGAGGATGGGATCCTGAAACAGTTTACTGCATAAAAAGGAAAATATAACACAGATAACTTAGATGGAGCTAGGTGTTTGAAGGCAGCGTTCTGCTTCAGTGTCAGTACACGCAGGCAGATAGGCATATATGCTCTTCTTCCTCAACCTGTTATTCCACCCATGCATCTTGTCATCAGCTCCATTCCTGCTGGCTGACCTCAAGCTGGGAATGCCGTGATTCACGCCAACGCACTGTGCTGAAAGCGTGTGCACGTTACAGGATGATAAAGCACCTGCCATCAGGCATTTAGGGGAGGATAAAGCACCTGCCATCAGGCATTTAGGGGAGGATAAAGCACCTGCCATCAGGCATTTACAACATGACCTGATACGGCACCAGAAGAAAAGGTGCCAGGCGTGGGGAAAATCATGAAAATCACGGTTGCACTGTGAAGCTGCTGGTATCCAAATAAGCGCTCGCAACTCTTCTAAGTACAGGTAATACACATCTCCCTTAGACAGCTTTATTGAATTGGCAACTTGGAACAACAGATGCTGGGACAACGTTCTACTGAGGACAAAAGAAAGGCAGATTTCTTCTGAACTACTCCTGGGGGAGATCAAAACAGAAAGAAAACACGGTGGCCTTATCTCCATCTAGAAATAGCAGCTCATGATTCAACACCTCTTCTCCAGCTGAACATTTATGGAGTGACTAAGGATCATACTGGCCATGAGAAATCACTCACTTTCCTGTTCTGTTTCATAGACAATTTCTACTTTCTGCTTCTCCCCTAATCCTCTCCAAGAAAGAGTCACAGAATCACAGAGCATTGGACTAAGTAGGAGGACAACAATGAAAGAAATTATACAGAATATTACAGGGCTGACAGCTTTATACAAGCTCATATAAAGAAATTCTCTTCAGGGATGCAACTGGGATGCATCAAAATCAGAGCACAGCCCTGATAGGGATTATGTGCATGTCAGGCGTTCATCTCCTGTCTAGTACTGCAAAACTGAGTAAGCCCATATGAGCATAATCATTTACAGGACTGGACCTAAAGGGAGGATGGACAACGTATCAGCCTGAAGCAGTGGCATGGTTTTGGCCTGTTACCTGTTTGTCCCCTTCGTCTGTTCTTTTGTAGGAATTTTTTTCCAAAGTTGCATGTGGAACCTGAAATTTAGCTCCATGGAGTTCTGCTGGAGTCCCGTAACATACTTCATTGTCATTTTTCAGCGCCATAAACCGTGGCAGAGGCAATTCTTCATTAAAAGAGAGACAAATTCAATTGAGACTATACAACATTAAAAACACTTTATGCAGTATCATCTTGTAAAACTAATTAAAAGTTTATCTACAAAAGAGTAGTATTTATATTTTGTAGCGCTTGTAAGTGTGGAACTCCTGTGATTATTTTATGTCTTAATAAAAATGTGAATGTTATACAAAGCTACATTCACTAGCTTAATACATAATCTCTCCATGCAAAGAGAAAGAAATAAGCCTTGTGCACGTTATTAAAGCAGGCGGCAAACTCATTTCCTGCCTTGAGAACACTGTCTGTAATGAAAAGAAGAGTTTCCCACAGAAACTGTGGGACTGATGAATTAATCAGTCAGGATCACAGTACCCTCAATGCTGCCATCATAAAAGGAACAAATTAGAAATGGTAGGGTTCAGAGATCACACCAAGGCCTGGCGAGACAACCATCTCAAAAGGTCTCATGTCGCGTCTGCTCTGCAGAGCAGAAGAGTGACACTTTGTCACTCTTTAAGACAATTCAAAATTATTTTGAACACCATTTATTTTTGTGCACAGTCACCCTGAAAAAATCAATACAATTAAAAGTAATAGAAGGCTCGAAACCGAGCAGAGCCATACACCACCTCTGTAATTATTTACACCTAACAGCTGCTACCAGGAAGAAAAAGAAAGCAATCGGGACTTTGGTGCACGTTCCTCACCCCGCTCTAAAGGCATTCACAGAATTCAAGAGAAAACATAATTAACCCTGGAAGCATTTCAGTGAGTAAGCAGGATATCAATGCAAGGACTGCAAGTACCCTTCTTCACTCAAATTCGTGGATAATTTGCAGATGCTGGACTCATAAAACATACACCGTAAGTCTTCCTTAGTCCAGGTTTCTCATTTAGTGCCAGCTGTACCCAATCCCCTCCACTTGGTCAGGAGCTCTGCACCACAGCAGCTCAGACCGGGTCTCCATGTGCTTTCCATTTCTCCCCCTGGGATGGGGCAGACCTGGGAGCCCCCTCCCTGTGCCTTGTAACGTGGGTGAATTTTACATTTCGACACATTTCGCCAGGGCTGGAAGGAGCAGAAACTGTGCTGGGAGCAGTGACCTGGCTGCGAGGCTGTGGGTAGGTCCTGCCTTTCCCACCTCCTCTCTGGTCTCCTGGCTGGTCACACTGCTGTCTCCAGCGGGATGGTGACAAGCACTCCAACCCAGCGCATGGCCTCGGGGCACAGTTCCAAAGCCCAGCAGGGATGTGGGAGCAAAGGGATCAAACCGGTTCTGGCTCAAGCCCAAGTGAAAAGCCCATGTGTTGTGAAGCCTGAGACCTGCTGAACATGCATCACCCAGGCAAGAACACTGAATGCCTTCCATGTAGTCACTATCAAGGTTTTGCAGCTAGAAGGGACCTGCTTTCTCTCTTCATCGCTTGAGTTTGACGAGCCTCTTTTAAGAAGTGTTTTTTCTCCATCAAAAATGGTACACTTAATATTAATGCCAATTCATTGAGAAGAACAAAGCTCTTTTAAGTTACATCTAATATGAGTTTTCATACCTGATGATAAGGAAGCATCATGATTTTGTCACCGTTACCTATCTACTTCAGCAGGGTTATTTGCCAAAACAGGTGTATGCTGCAAGCTGCCTGGCTTGCACCCCGGGGCACCCCCACCTGCCCACTCCTCCACCGCTATCAGCTCCCACCCTGGACAACTGTCAAGATAAGAAGCTGAAGGTGAGAGAGAAGGGCATCCCCAGCACCCATCAGCTGTCGTTCATCCCATTCCTTTGGTAATGCCCTTTCCAGAAGGGGAATGCCATCTCAGCTTTGCCATACATCTAATTCACCCCAATTTCCTACCAGTCACTTAAGAGAACGTAATGTTACCTTCTACTCTTTCTCTGCTCTTCAAAATACAACTGTTTCACAGACATGTCAGAAGAAAAAGTTTCCCACCACAGAGAGCTGACAAGCATTACAGAAAGTGAGAAACAAGGAGAATTTGCTACTTACCATTCTTAATGCTCTCAATCCGTACTGGGAACCCTGACTGCGCTGCTGCAATTAACTTCAAAGCAATATAAAACTGAGCGGGACCAAAATAACCCACGCGCTTGGCTCCACAAACTTCTGTAATCTAAAAGAGAAGAGACGCATTGTTGGTTAAATGCATTTTACACTTGCAGGGAATGCAAACACCTCTCCGTAAACAAAGAAAAAACATCTTTAAAAATGCAAAATGCCTGTTGCATTTGAAGTTTTCTGTTAAGTATATTTTTTCAATTCAGGACATTGATGTCCGATCATATTCTCCTTAGTGTATCAGAGAAGATAATTAGCTGTTAAGTTTTCAGAAGCATTAATGGGTAACACTGTTACCCTGAAACAACTTGTGGGTTTTCATACTACATAGGAGTATAAGAGCAGGTTAAATTAATAACTTAAGTACACAGTCCAGAAAAACATTTCCATCGCAGAAGCTACAGTATTCACAGAAAATAGTACTTAATGTTAGCCCTCACAGCAACATTTAAGACAGTTACTCTAAGTGGAACATAAATACAAAATGAGAAATATCCCAACTGCATCATGTGAGCAGAACACTTTTCTTTGTGAAAAATTAACACGGTCTTCGCACTGAAGTTTGATTTCTCTATGTACTACACTGTTTGCTTCACTCGGCCACCTCTGTGCCACAAACAGCTCCACATTCACGTGCTCAGACAACAGCTAAACACACAACAGCTATCAGCAGGTTAAGCTGCAGGTACCAATTCCCCCACACCTGGAGCACCCAGATGTTCACCAACCAACCTCAGCTAGGTGCTAAGGTTAGAACAAAACCCCATCCACCTAGATGTAAAGGGAAACCCTGATTAGTTCTCCTCAAAATACACCTGGGTTAGCAATGGCTCCTGGCTGGCGAGGTGCAGGACGACAGTGGAGCTCTGCCAGTTCTTCATGGGTAAGTGCTGCTCTCCAGAAAACCCCATCCTTTAATTGCTCCCAAGCTACAACAGCGTGACAGAAACTATTCCCATGTCACATGCATAAACAAATTGCACAAATGAAGAGCCTGTTTTTTCTGATTTACTTTTATGTGTGTACACATGCACATATACACATGCACAATGGCAAAACTGTCAGGTGGAACAGTTACTGAAAAAAAAAATATTTTAGAATGGTAATTCTTACTGAACAAAGAAAACTATCTTCAAGCAAATGCTTTCCTCTCTAGACATGGCTTCTGCTTTGACTGAATGAGCTCTGGCTTCCTTCTTTTCCTGCAAGTTTCAGAGATGCATGGCTTAATTCCTTGATCACAAGATGTATCAAGCAGCTTTCTTTTCTCTTACTGCTTGATGAAAAGGGAAATTGATTCTCTGTACGAGGACGGATTAAATTAACCAGAGGCATTTGCCATTCCCTTTCTTCTACATATCTTTTTTTTGAAGTCATTCTGGCTTTTTTTTTTTTTTAACATCCCCCCTCCTCTGTTGCCGGCCTTACTTCCTTCATTTTCTCGTGGGAACAAAGGGTACTTGCCTGATACGGATGGTGCCGAAGCATGATTAGCAATAGAAGAGTGCAGAGAACGGAGGAGCAGGTGGAGGGGAACTCCTCAGAGGAGAGCTGCACCCCAGCCAAGGTATGGGAAGGAGCCAAGGACATTGCATCCACCCAGTGGATGACAAGATGCAGACCCCAGTGTTGCAGAGGGCTCCCTGCTGCCATAGGCAGCAACACTGTCCAGTCTAGTGTCCCACTTCACCAATAGGTCCCTTGACAGTAGCCTACTGAGCTCCTCTGGCAAAGGCTGACCCCAGAGGTGGATGCCCGCTGTGCTGCGGGAGCAGCTCTTGCCTGTGGTGTGGGCATGCTGCCAGGACAGCCCATCACCATACCAGCACTGGTTTGGGAGGGCTGGGCAGAGCATCAGTACCACTTCTGAACTCCAAAGCAGGTACTGGTTTCACAGAATCACAGAATGATAAGAGGTTGGAAGGGACCTTAGGAGATCATTTAGTCCAACCCTCCTGCCAAAGCAGGTTCACCTACATCAGGTTGCACAGGAACACATCCAGGTGGGTTTTGAGAATCTCCAGAGAAGGAGACTCCACAACCTCTCTGGGCAGCCTGTTCCAGTGCTCTGTCACCCTCAAAGTAAAGAATTTTCTCCTCACGTGGAGAAAGAATTTCCTGTGTTCCAGTTTGTGCTCATTGCCCCTTGTCCTGTCACTTAGCACCACTGAAAAGAATCTGGCCCCATCCTCTTGACACCCACCCTTTAGACATTTATAAGCATTGATGAGATCCCTTCTTAGTCTTCTCTTCTCCAGACAAAACAGATACAGGTCTCTCAGCATTCCCTCATAAGAGAGATGCTCCAGTCCCTTGGTCATCTTTGGCTCCTTCCCCTTGTCCCTGATGTTCCTCATTCACCCAGTTCTGCTGCCCAAATCTCCCACTCCTGCATGGTCCTTCCCCGCCAGTGCCCCCAGCTTTGCCAGCTTTGCCTGGTGCAGCAGTGTGAAGAGCCCATCAGGTTTGACCCAGGATGGACACACAGCCTGCACCCTGGCCACAATCTAGCCAGCTCCCAATGGGCACACCAGACCCCAACACCTCTGGGGACAATGCCACCACAAGCAGGTATACAGGAAGCCACCAGCTGGGGGCTTGCTGCAAGTCCCGGGTGCACAAATTCAACAACCTGGGGAGAAGCAGTTGGAGAAGGACAGTCAAACACTAGAACAAGCCACCTAGAGAGGTGGTGAATGTCCCAAGCCTGTCAGTGCTTAAGAGGCATTTGGATGATGCCTTTAACAATATGCTTTAACTTTTGGTTAGCCCTGAAGCAGTCAGGCAGCTGGACTCCATGACCCTTGTAGGTCCCCTCCAACTGAGGCAGGTCAATTCTATTCTAACAAAGCTGAAATTCAATCAGGGGCCATGGCCCTTGTTTGTTAGGGGAGAGGGTTGTTAAACAAAGGCCAGTTGGCAAAAGCCGGGCACCCACCTGCACCCTGGTCCTCCTGGGGGGTATAGGTGCTCCTCTCTGATGTGACCCATGGATGGTGCCCAGGATGGCAGCCACTGTGGTGCAAACATGGCACACAAAATCCCTGGTGCACAAAGAGGGGTACCCTCGAGGGAATTTTCTCCCCTTGGGCTCCCTCCCCACCATGGCATCCTGCATTTGCTGGCACGGACCAGCAGCATCACTGTGGTCTGCATGATCAGCTGCTGGCAAGAGGAAACACTGAGCAACCGGGACTTTCACACAGGGATGTGTGATGCTATCACCTTCCTGAACAGATCCTGAGAGTTAATTTTCTGTAGCTTTTTTTCTGCTTTGAAACATTAAGGTCACCAAGTGCCATAAATGCTCAGCTTGCTCCTGACATGGAAACATGAACATTTTATTCTGATCAAGCAGACTCCAAGTTTTTATCAAGGATACACTGTCTCTCCAAAACACAGTGTTGTTTCTCAAGCACACTTAACAGCCAGCCAACCTGAAACTCTGTGTAGTTTCGCCTCTTTACTGGTAACAACAGAAAAACATCTTGTAGGCACCAGCTCGTCCATATTACTTTTGCAACTAAATCCTGATCTGTTGTTAATGGCCCAGGGCAAGAGATGCAAGCTGATGGAGTAGCCAAACCTATTACACAATTAATTTTAGGTACCCACATAGATTAATTGCAGGTAGGGAGCAGCCCCTCTTTTCCAGCAGCCACAGAGGTAGGTGGCAGATTAGCCTTTATCCAAAATAAATTCCTCGGAACATGCTGCCTGCTTAAATTTGCCCAGCAGCTTAATCGGAAGGCTGTGTTATTTTTTTGTTTCCTGGTTTTACCTTTTGCAGGGTCAGTGCACATAGCCTCTTGATGGGCAGATTACACTTAGTGACACGCAATGCTGAAGTTAATAGTATGTTGCACAAACTGGCTTAAGAGCCTCCAAGATCCACCTGAATTAAAGGCACTCTACAGGAATGCAATGCAATACTTTTTTCATACTGTAACTAGACTCTCTTTAATAAAACAGAGAGTACTTTGGAAGTAAGATATATAAAAATAACCCCCGAAAGACAGGGGATACATCAGTTCTGCTTTGATTCAACTGATGTTTAAAACCAAATTTTTTCTATCCTTTCCTGTTGTCAGTTTGAGTTGCATACTTTTCAGCAAGCTAGCAAGGAAAGAATTGATATTTTCTACTCATGCACTGCTAAACAGACACACATGTAAATCAAAATAACTTGCACACCTTGATACTTCAAGGGATTTTAATACAGAACTATTGACAGTCAATTTTCTTTTTTTAAATTCTTCAGCAGAAAACTGTAATCCTCCAGTTATAGCCAAATCTGAAGAAAAGTTTAATGAAGAACATGTTGGAAATAATTTTTCATGGTGGCAGGTTACAGATGTTGCTTGCCAAACCAAACCTCAGGATGATAAACAGAATATGTCAAAAATTGAGCTATTCAATGGTTTGAAAGACAGGAACATAACACTGAGTGGACTGAGTTCAAATTTACTGCAAGGGGTAACAGTTTGAATGAAACAATTTCACAGGTCATTTCTCAATTAAGGAAAAAAGTTCATTTCACATGCATAAGAAAACATTTCTTGGAGAAGGATGGAAAGGTCTAGTGTATAACCTCCTGTTTGTTCTCGGTCAGTCCTGGAACAGCACCTCTCAGCTCAATGGGATTTCAGCAGGCAGCCTTAAAACACACGCTCCGTACACGAACCGCATCACTTTCCCTACCAAGCAGCCATAACAAGGGGAGAAAGAGAAAGCCTTAGATGCCTGCCCACGCTTCTGATAGGCCAGAAGTTTTTCTCTGGTTGTAAAAATACATACTTTTTTTAAAAAAAATAAAATAAATCTCCACCTAATCAACATTAAAATTTAAAACATAGCCATGAGCTGTTCCCAAGAGTGGCTGTTTTAAATTACTGTTCTCCATACAAACTTCTAATAGAAAAGCTTTACATCTTGAAATGCTGGAACACAAAGCAGATTTTTGTATTTATTATCTACTCACTGCTCTGCTCTATCGGCTGACAGCAAGTGTTATTTTTGTAATTGCTCCTTGAAGACATCCCACATGAAGCAGCTTTTCCCAGCACAATCTGACATTGTTCCAGCTCTCCCCAGTTCACTCCAAACAAGTTTCCACTGCAGTCTCCAAGAGCACTGACCTCCCCAACACCCTGGGCAGGTCTAATTTAGATTGCAAGAGCTAAACTTCATGAACTGAACATGAGCCCAGAGCTGAATTTTGTTTTCCACAAGTAGAAAAAGAGGTAAAATCAGAAAAAAATACTCCACAATCCTGTGGACTGGCTGAGATGATCATCCTGCAAGCCTCAAGGAAAAAGTTTTCAGCTGTAAGGCAAAGGGAGAGCTAGGATTTTCTCTTTTTCCTTTAGCTATTAATGCTGCTACAGCATTCTCTTTACCTAGCTGGTACAGTTTTGGTCTGTAGATGTAAATGGTCTGCATGTAGGTGGTCACTGCCTGCCATCTGTGGGCAAACCCAGCCCAAAGAGGCTCGGATCTCTGCGTGGGCTGTGAGACTCTTTGAGGAACACATGTGAGCCGAAAGCATATTCAACTCATTTGGGAAGAAAAACAAAATGAGCATCACTGGTTCTTACACTAAAGGAAATTTTCTCGCTGCATCTTCCATCTCAGCCCAACTCCAGAAATATTTTTTTTATTTTTTTTTTTTAACTTGTCCTTGCTCATGCTGTAATGGCGTAGAAAGATTTTTCAGTTCATCAACTGCCTCTGCATTTTAAGGAATATGTTGAAAAGCTTCTGCCATTCCCCAATGCACACCCAGCCCAGTGCTTGCAGGAGGACGACCGGCCGGGACACCTCAGCTCAGACCTCAGCCCCGCAGCAAGCCCGGGCTCCCCTCTGCATCAACCACCCTTTTATAGCTGTTTGATTATCAAATATTTGCAGCAGTGGCTTATCAACAGCTTATCTCAAAATTGTGTCAGGCAGCTGACCCGCTTTACTCTTTTCTCTTTTTTTCCTCTCTCTCTTTTTTTTTTTTTTTTTTTAAATTTGTGCTTACAGAGTCTTTGATCTGCTTGTTCTAGACAAGTTTTGCTACATTCTTAAACAGGTATTTCGGAATGGATGGTTGTTCAGATATCAGTAACACTACCTGGAGCCCAGGGCTACATATCTACCTCTTCATTATTTAAAGCTAAGTAAGAAACACCACATCCTGGATCCAGGAGGATTAGTCTGGGAAGGCAACAGGAGGAGGAAGAATGTGGTGGAGCAGTTACATAGAGGAATAAACTCTGCTATAAGTTAGATTCTCCAGCTCTGCTCCTATTGTATCAGTGGTATTTCTATAACTGTTTATTTTACTCTGTCATCTTGTCTTTCAAAGACAAGTGTTTTATCTGTTTTAGACTTTTTTTAAACATCACTTAATGCTTACTTAAAAAACTATCATGGTTCCATCATCCCAAACAAAAGGAATTAGATTTAGTTTATGATACATGAGACAACACATAACAGTTTGAGCTTCACATGATCATCGCTTTACCTCAAACAACCCCATAATTTTAAAGTTGCAAGGCAAGCTACCGATAAACAGCCAAATTTTAGCAACTTCACAGAATTCTAGGATGGTTTGGGTTGGAAGAGACCTTAAAGATTGTCTAGCTCCAACCCCCCTGCCACAGGCAAGGTCAACTCCCACTAGAGCAGGTTGCTCAAAGCTCCATCCAGCCTGGCCTTGAACATCTCCAGGGATGAGGCATCCACAGCTTCTCTGGGCAACCTGTTCCAGTGTCTCACCGCCTCACAGGAAAGAATTTCTTCCTGATATCTAACCTAAATTTCCCCTCTTTCAGTTTAAAACTGCTACCCCTTATCCTATGACTAGACTCCCAGATAGAGTCCCTCTTCGTCTTCCTTCCCGTAGGCCCTCTTCATGTACTGGAAGGCTGCTATAAGGCCTCCCTTCCCTCTCTCTTCTCCAGGCTGAACAACCCCAACTCTCAGCCTGTCTTCACAGGAGAGGTGCTCCAGCCCTCTGATCATCCTCGGTTAACTTCAGTTAACACAGGGGTAAAAGCAGTAGAGAGCAACCACATTTTTTCAGCAAAAACCTGCTGACAGCATGGTCAGGGCTTCCCCAAACTCCCTCCTCCTGGCATGACCCAGAACCATCCATATCTCTCTGCATCGGTACCCCATGTGCCATCGCACCTTGGCACATCTAAAGGGAAAACACTGCACTTCAGGGACAGGGAAATGTTTTACTAGCAGCTTCAAGAAGAACATTTTATCCAAAATGGAGAAGATCTATGAGGCTTACGATTCAGCACACGTACACACATGCAGCCATGGACAGAATCACATGGAACAAACACTAAAACCATTTTCAAACTACTCTCTGTTCTCACATGTAAGCCTAACAGCAGAAGTATTTTATATACTAGGAAGCGATGGTTCCTGAGCAGGGGTTAAACAAAATAAAGAAACCCAAACACAAGTGCTTTCAATCAGTAAATAGTCTTGTGAGCTGGCAGGGCAGGAGCAGGGCACTCATACTTGGTCAGCTCAAGGGTCGCTCGAGCCCTCTCTCTTCTACCTGACCACAGTCAGCTGCAGATGCCTACAGACACCCAAGAATGTGAATCACGCAGTACTTCTCTTCAAGTAGGAAGGCCTGGCAATGCCAGCATACCGCAAGCTACAAAAAATATTGATCTGGATCGTGCAGCTACCAGGACATGTGAGTCAGAACTGTTAATCAAAAGATTGCTATTATTAAGGAGTGTTGGTTAGAAAAGCTCCACCAGGAAATAAAGGCTGCTGATGCACGCTAGTATTTTTAAGTGTTGAAGTGTACCTGAAAGAAATCCCATGTCCTGTGATCAACCTTTTGTCTTAAAAATGCAAATACCAATGAACCCTTTACCTGCATGTGATGTGGAAAGAGTGGACACTTTCATCTAACATCAATCGTACTGGGAGGTTTAAGAATCACCATTCCTGAGAAATATCTGGAAGTCTCCAATGCCAAGTGAAATGTTTTCACAACAGCAGTGCCTACAGAACTAGGTCAGAGGTTGTTATGTACATTTGCTGATACTTCATTCCATCTTTCCTTTGGAAGAAAAACCTAGCATCATCTTCACTAAACACACACTTTTAGGAGTGTATAAAATCCTGCAGGGGTAAAAGAGATGAAGCAAATCCTTTCAAAACCTCCTTGCCTTTTTTTTTTTCCTTACTATTTGGAAAATGAATGCTCAGAGAACAGCATTCATCTACCTAATATTATTCTAGCTGTGTTTCATATTTACTAGTTTTTATCAAATTCATACAAAAACTACCCAGGTCAATAAATAAAGCTTGTGCAATAAATTTGTATAGCGTTATGAGTGAAATTTTAATAAAGCTCATTACACTTGGAACACAAAAATAAAAAGCCTGAAAACAAGTTATTCCAGATTTAATAACTCAGCATAGGGATACCAGCAAGCAGTATGGATTTTTGTAAAAGTGTGAGTCTACTTATCCACCGAACTGCTTCACGATCTTTGTAAGTAATCAGTTCCTCAGCATCTGGTTATGGGACCACAGATATTCAGCAGGTCACCCTCTGAAATGCTGCACACACAGCCTTGCCAAAAATCACTATGAAGACCTGAATTCCCATGGAAATCTGGAGAGTACACAAAATTGGGTTATGGATGTTTCATCTGCTTTTCAAATCTTACTGTAGAAGCAAGGGAGTAAGCGTAAGTGAAATGGCAAGTACAGAGCTGTCCCACTGCCCCATCCAAACAAGTAGATTGCAGGAAACTTCGACAGGGCTCATCCAAATTTCTTCTGATACAAGTCACTGTCAAGAGCATTTTATCCTTTTGGACATGAAACATAACTTCATAAAGCCCATCCTACAGACGGTTGATACTATACATTCTATACATTCCAAATATGCTTCCTTAAAGGCATTAGTCATTCCAAGGATTTCTGTTCATTTTCCTGCTCACCTCTTCTCTTCCAACAATGTACCTAGAGACATTACACAGAGAAGGTCCAGGACGTGACAGAAGAGAACCCAACCCCTCCAACTCTTGCCCACTCAGCAGAGACATCATCCTGAACCCCCTTAACCACAAGCAACTGACACTGCAGGAGGAGCTTGATGGAGGCAGGATATAACTATCCACGCTGGAATTTGGCCAGAGCTGGCACTGGGCCAACCAAAATACGCATCCATTCCTAGAACTTTCATTTTCTGGAGGTTGAACCGAAAACAATATCTAAACTTTACTACTAGTGAGAGTGAATGGAGAATGGAGAGAGAACTCTTACGCTCCAGTGAAAAAGCTCTGCTTTGCCCAGGAGCTGCACCAGCACCCTGTGGGACTGAAAATGCAGGATGATCACAGGAACATCACTACTTTTATTAAGGACAGATTTTAGGGAAAAGTAGCATATTCTTGTGGTTTTTAGCATTAGATCAGCAACCAAACTGTTAATTATTTCCAGAAATACTTTACATGGGCAGCATTTCCATTAGCATATTTTCATCTTGAGAGTACATTTTCACTGACTTAAAACACGACACTCACTTATAAACAAACTCAGGTTCATTATTTGGAATTACATTTATTATGCACTCCAATATATTTCAATATGCCTGCTTTTAAAAATCCATTCAACATACCGCATATATATATATATATATAAAAACTGAAATTAAATGTAACTTGAAGCTCAGTTTTAACAATCAAACCTTTGTAGGAAAGGCTCCTGTAGTCTCTCCAAGCCTTTTTTATAAAAGGAAGAATGGTCTTTCCATTGCTGTAGTTCAGATACAGATTAAAACATGTAGGATTTTTAAAAAAATAGTAATTTGAAAAGACTGAAATTTTATAACAGAGAGTGAACCTATTTATAATGCAGGACACCTCAAGCCTGCATTTCACTGAATCTTGCAGTTTGTTCTTCATACAGAGAATCCTTATCGTGACTTTTGTCACATTTCAGTCTCTCAACAGCATTCCACAGACATGAGAAATCAATGATTTTTTTGGAACAAAAAAAACCCCACTGGTTTGGGTTAAAGTAATTTTGTTTGTTGAAGTCAAAATTCAGTATGAGTACTATTTATAAAAAACTAATATGTATGACAGAAAAATCCATTTCATTTTTATACATCATGAAGTGTTGTTAGAAAGGCTTTACCTCGCCCTCTGAAGAAGCTAACATCAATGCTTTGTTGTGACTCACTCTTCAATTAATGAGCTAACTTACAAAGCTCAGCAATACAAATCCGCTTTGTTCTCATGTTAAAATATCACCATAAAAAGCTTTGGTGTAAGTAAAACAGATTGTGAAAACAACTCCCTGTCACCAATAAAGGACCTTCCCAATCTCACCTAAGTCACAAAAAGTAACTTGAAACAGCTGAAAAAGTGACAGCCTTTGAGATGACATCTCCTGTGGACACACCATAATGTTTTATGACTAGACAATCAAAACAGCTTCTCAAATTCAGAGACTCTTTCAGCACCTAAAGAAAAGCAATTGGAAACAACTGCCAGATAAATGCTGAAGTCAAAGTACAAGGAGGAAACGGGCAAAAAGACCATTCCGCAATCTCCTTTGGGAATTTATAAAAATTAACTGCTGTCACAACTTTCTTTTGATACTGCCACTGACACGCTCAAGCCAAGGCTACTCAAAATACGGACATTTTCACTTAAATCTTTCCGTTCTCGTTTGATGGCAATGTTTAAAGACTCCGTTCTGTCCGAGTACACTGCATCGCTAAGGGTGAATCCCAGAAGCCATTTTAACTTGCCATCACCACCCAGAGGTCCATGGGACTGCCCGCAGAGGGTACCACAGCATGCTCCCACTGCCCCTGCAACAGCTGCCTTATTATTTCCACATTTCTCCGCAACTACGACAAGGAAATACTTCAGGAGTTTCACTCTCAGATGCCGTGCCAGGATAACTTTACGATCTGTTCCCTCTGTAGGCGTTCTCACAGCTGAAAGCACACCAAGAGCAACTGACAGTAAAAACCTCGTGGCAATTAGTATTATCTTTATATATCCAGGCAAAAACATTTCTCTACTTATTCTGGAAGGCGAACAGCCTTTTCCTCTCAGCGAGTGCACTTCTACTTGTTGACGGGATGCAACCCCTCCAGCCACCATTGCAGTCCTGATACACCCAGTCACACATCTCAATCAAATTAAATGTAAATAAAGTCTTCATCTTGAACCAGAATCATCTTGAACCGGAAGGCACCTTCGCCTTCCCTCTGCACGGGGCCAAAACCACTCAGATGCTGAGCCCCATGGGCTATGGTTTATCTCCTCATGCCCCTGTGGGATCTAATAAGTTGCAGATGAGACCAAATACAGAGAATACCTAAAGCTGACCAGGAAGGTTACAGAAAAACATCTAACATTTCCATGTTTACATTTCAGTGATGGCTCAAATCATCACGGTCCAAGGCCTGTCAGGCAATTCAGAATCTTTTGGCTTTGAGGTTTCTGCATAAACATGAATTTCTCCTGTTTCACATCTAGTACATAGGATTTTACCCCAAATAATGAGGTCGTCTGGGAAACTAAAAAGCCATAGGCAGAGTTGGTTCGGAGGCATTCACTCCAGTGACTGGGAGAGGCAGTAAGCAAAACCCTCCTCTTGGCCATCATCGGTATTTTACCCCCTTTTGGCCAAGCCCTTTCAGCTGCAAGCAATATTAGCAGCTCTGACTGGCTCCCGTGCACTGAGCCATCCTTCAGGGTTCCTCCTACACAGACTTACAAAATCTTTTGTCCAAAGTTCATGAGATGCTCGTTTCTTCTTGTCCCCAAGCTCTTCCTTCCACACTGCCCAGGACCATGGGCATATCATTCACCTTTCATCACCATATTTTTTTAACCCAGGCCAGTGCAATACAGATGAGTGCTTAAATATTGAGTTCAGAGACACCTTTATGCTTGTTTCCATTAGCCTTTCCTCCCTAATCTTTAATTGCTTAAAACAACTGTAAGACCCAAACATAATGATATGCAAAAATAAATAACACATCACTTAAGAATCACAGCTCTCTTGCAAAATCTTCTATAGCACTACACAAAAATATCATCCAGCATTATCTTTTAGTAACATAGGTTTAAAGATTCATCAAACTATTTAGCAAAACTACTCCCACTTTTTTTTTTAATCCAAAACCACTTACAAAATTAAATTCTGTGTGCTAAAAAATAAAGAGAACAAAAGTCATACAGAGTACTTTAAATTATGTCTTTTCCAAAGTCCCAGAGGGAGCTATTGACGAAGCTTGTTTTCCAAGCCTTGGTAGCAGTGTAAAGATTTGTGCAATTTAAAATTAATTGGCATGTTATTAGGAGCATTGCACTCAATTGAAACGGGCATAATTCACTGACAGAGAGTTAAGTCTGGAGTGAAATTGTGTAAATGGATTTTCTAACCACCAGATGTGTGGCAATTTGTGCGGAACAGCTGAGGCTGGTTCACTCTGGAATGACAAAATTCACTAATGGCACAGCCCATTTCTCTTCTATCCCAGATACCGCATCATCCATCACATGTCACTGTCACAGAGATTTCTGCTCAACCTCCCTCTCTCCCAGCCTTAGATAAAGATGATGCCAGCGTAATCGGCACTTGTGAGAGAGACTGTCAAAATGTGCTTTGGAACTTCTAAGACTTAATCAAATACAGAAAGTATCCTTAAAACATCCTTTCCCCCCCACATGAGGTACCTGCTGCGCCACGCCAGGGAACTGCACAGCTGAGCTGAGGGGTTCAACTCGATGGCTGAGATTTGCAATAGGTGTGCAAACCCCCACTTATGTCCTTGGCACAACGTTCAACAAACATTTATGGCTCAAAACAGCAAATTTAAAAAGAAGAACTTAACACATTGGGCAGAGAAAAGACTGCTGATTTATTTGACTCTGAAGAGATGGGTAAAATGGAGGGTGATCCATGCATGCACGGTATTGCATGCTGATTTTTAGATCTCCAAAGGCACTAATGATCACTGCAGGAGACATATACCATTACCTGCAAAGCAAGAAGGAAACATCCAATAAAATCTCAGTGATTTTCTTCTAGTAGAGGAAACCCTACACACCAATTTTAAGATTTTCACTGTTTTCTACACAAAACACTACCACTCTTTCAAAAATAATTCCTATGTCTGTGCTCTCTTACGCATTCACAAATAACATTTTGCCATTTTCGCACTAAGCAAGTGAAGCTTCTGTCCCTGACTTTCATTTGCACAGGCACATTTTTTTAAGGATATGAGCACAGATGTTTGTGATCTAGGTCCCATTTCACAAAAGGTACACGAGCTAAAGTTTATCTTTAAACCTGCAAGAAACCCTGCTGCAATCAAATGGGACAATTCACAAACCAAGCATCACCTCTATTTTGGATAATGTCCTAAAACAGGGCCATAAATCTGTGCTCGCCTCGGGAAGACAGCTTCACACTTTTCTTCACATAGCCTGTTGTGTTGCATACTTAGTATTTACAATCTCTAATAGCTCTAATAATGGCTATATTAAGCAATTATTCTGCATTGGTCTGGCATTCAAGGAAAGGAAGCTTGGCAGAGGTGTACTGGGAAAGAGCAGGATAGACTGGGAAAGAGTGGTCTGACATCAGTTCCACCCACAGCTGCCACTGAAGCTCTGGGCACCACGGCGCCTGCAGAAGCTCACAGCATATTTGAAAGGCTAAATTATTCAGAGTTTGTTGTTTCTTAATGCACAACTGACAATGTGCTTATTTTAATATACCTCCACACTTAGGACAAAACACAGCAACAGGCAAGGCATTTAAAAAATATATATATATATATAGATCAGCTGCAAGGCTTTTATGACTCTTTCACAGGACTTTCTGGAGTTAATCTAGAAAAACAAAAAGACATCTGTACACATTACTACATATTAGAATAAAAGGGATTTGCAAAAGCTTGTCACATGCAGCTTTTCGAAATATCTGTTCATTTTTAGCATGACTTTGCTTCAGTACTGAAAATCAAGCCTGTGCACCAGGACAGTGAATGAACTATTCAGCAACCATTTTTCCTCTCAATTGCTTTATTTTCTTTCTTGTTCTTTAACATTGACAAGTTTTATATTTAGGCAGAAGGCTTTAGGCAAATTATTGCTTAAAGTAAATGAAAGCTGGATACCAAAACCCGAGCTTGTGTTGCGTGCCAATTCATGTCTTAACAGCAGCAGCTCTTTTCCTTCTCCTAACCCTCTGCCTTATACTTCGCACAATTTTTGCACTAAATGAACCTGGAGTTCAGCAGAGCAAATAGTTTATCGTGCAATTAAACCCTACAACGCATTCACAAAAGGGGGCCAAAGCGCAGCAGCTTTAAAAAGAGCAAAACCACAGAAGACTTTTAATAAATCTATATTTTAGTAAATACTTAGTCTATGTACGATTGAGATAGAAATTCTTTTCTTCTGTAAGAGCTGTACAATTCAAAAGATTTCTCTCTCACGAAGATTCACATTAAATAGCCCTACGTGAATTCACCAGGAAAGCTCACGGACTGAAAACCCCCCAGGTTTCTTAACTGCTTTGTTAGTTTGGAGCCTAGCTGAGAACAGGCAAAAACATTAGGACCTAACAAACCTACACTCTTTCCCCTATTTCCTTTGCCTAAACCATTTAAACTCCTGAGCGTGCAGTAACTGCCTAAGCTTTTAATTCCCTCAGTGCTTTTGCACAGGAACCTGCTGACTTAGGAGGCTTACAACAAGCACTTTGTTAAGCACGAGAAGCGAGATAACAAGGAAAGCCCTATTCCTGATGCCCTCCCTTCACTCCCATCCCACCAAACAAATACCTCTCCACCTACCTGCTGCAGGAGTGCTGCTACAGACCGCGCTGACAGCTTGCAGTGTCTCAAGATTTATTTTACAGGGGGAAGTTAAATTCTATCTGTTATTGTTACTAACAGCTTACAGAAAGCAAGTTTTAAATATAACCAGTAAGATATTTCAATCAAGCAGAAAACACACTGTTGTGACATTTTTTTCGCTTGGCATCTTTCAACTGTGGCTTCGCTTTCTTCTCCTGTTGAAACCAGGTCTTCAGTCAAAAAGCAGGAGTGGTTTTCCCCACACACATCTGAATTTTTAAAATAAATTTAGATTTCATTTAATCACTAGTTTTGAGGTTAGGCAGAGGGGAAGAAGGTTTGAGGTAAGAAAATTGCCTTTTTTTTTTTTGTTCCTTTCTTCTGGGCTTATATAAGGGCAAGAGAAATTGTGGCATTTGGAGGTGTTGGAGCGGGTCCAGAGAAGGGCAACAAAGCTAGTGAGGGGTCTGGAGAGTAAATCTTATGAGGAGAGGCTGAGGGAGCTGGGGTTGTTCAGTCTGAGGAAGTGGAGGCTGAGGGGAGACCTTATCATGCTTTATAACTACCTGAAGCGGGGGGTGTAGAGAGGCAGGGGTCGGTCTCATCTCCCAAGTCACGGGAGATAGGACAAGGGGCAATGGTCTCAAGTTGTGCCAAGGGAGGTTTAGATTGGATATTAGGAAACATTTCTTCATGGAGAAGGTTGTCAGGTATTGGAATGGGCTGCCCAGGGAAGTGGTTGAGGCACTTTTGAACACTTTGAAAGTGTTCAAAAAATAGGTTGATATAGTCCTCAGGAATATGGTTTAGTGATTTTGTCAGGGTTAGGTTGATGGTTGGACTAGATGATCTTTAAGGTCCCTTCTAACCTAGACAATTCTATGATTCCATGATTCTATTCCAGGCCAGTTTTACATCTGTGCTCCTGTATGACCCATCCACCAAGTAATCAAAAAAACTACCTCCGTCAGTGACCTGCTTCTCACCACAGTTACAGATTCACTGATAACTAGTGCAAACAGGAGTTCAGGGGTTTTTTCAGCTTCTTAGTCATACTAACTTCCTAAGAAAATTGTTCTATAACACATACACAAAGCATTTTCAGTCCTTAGAAACAACATTTGTTCCAGGCAGCAAAAAGCTCAATGCTTTTACCCACAAGCACTTTTTCTTCCAAAAACAAACCAGTGTTCACATATTTCATAACATTATCTGAAAGACTCTCAGATTTGATGGAAAATGCCACATCAAGGTAAAAGGCTTTTTAAAATAATCTGTGCTATGGTGTTAGTTCTGAACTAAAACAACTTGCTTACTTTAACTAGTAACAAGAAAATGAAACACAGCAATGTGCATTATACGATTAAAAAATGTAAAGTTCCAAATTGCCTGAAAAATTTCTGGTACACACAAATTTTTAAAATATCAGGGGGAGGGAGGGTGGAATGGGGAGGGGGACACAGGACCTTTTATCAACAGTGTCATGCTTTTGGTACGTATAACTAAACTCACTAGATAAACTCACTACAGTTTCAAAACCATGTTTGGGATTAATGTCACAAATAATTCTGGATCTCCTGCACTGAACATACATTACTAGTACAGAGGAGGTATCTACCTCAGAGATAAAATACAGCTTTGAAGAACTGTATTCTTGTAGATTCAGGTGATCTTCTTGGAGGTACACAAAACCAGGATGATTTTACTTCTGATAAAAGAAGACAAACTGTGCTACCATTTACTCCCAAATAAACGGCAAGAAATATATAAATCTACTGTTTATTTATATCTTCCTATGCAAACAATCATGCAAAAATTGTGACAATCGCAAATGTTCCATTAAATAGAAAAAGCATGCAAAATACCACAAGAATAATACAAACAGTTTGGTAAAAGCAATTTTTAAATTATCTTCCAGAAAAATAACTCTCATTTCTCCCACTTTACTCTGCTCTGGTGAGACCTCATCTGG